>JBCNJP010000019.1:8867086-9296541 GCA_039602395.1 Deinandra increscens subsp. villosa
ACGGTCACTAGCTAGTTTTGAGAATCTAAGGCCAAAATGGTGCTTAGATTCATCGGATACATGTACTCCGTTGAGCCAGTCATCATTTGCTCAACGATAATCTTGTTAGCTCTTTCTGACGGATGAAACGCGTCCCAAAATGCATACAAATCTCTGTTAGCGCACAAGTTCGACAACGGGGTGCATAGCCCGAGCCCATTGTACGGTCCTTGTCCGCAACATGCTATCTTCGACGACACGAATCCTGCACAAACCGAACCATCTTAAACTAAAACGCAACCACAATGCTCGATCAAAATCGATCTTACCGTATATGTAACAGTTAAAATAAAAAGTGGTTTACCAAAGGCTTCCGGATTAGTAATAAAGTTGGAGTGCATTTTCCTAGAGTCCACACTTATAAATACATGACTGCCTATTTTGTTGTTGAGATCTCTCAGCATTTGTTGGAGCTGCGGATTAAATAACTCCGCAGCCCTTTGAAGTTCGGTTGCGCATTCACCGTTTCGGCTGTGCTGAGCTAGCTCAGCCGGAACACACCCGAGTGGGCCGGTTCCTGTCACAAGAACCCTTCGTGCTCCCAAATTATATAATTTCTGCAATCAAGGTTTAAGGTTTAGGGTTTATGTTTTAAGAAACAACAAATATCTATATATCTGTTTAAGTGCATACCGTTAGGATCTTTTTGTATTCCGAGATGATAAACGGGACATATTTAGGGAGGGTGTATTGTCGAGAGCGAGCTGAGTATGGAACCAAGTAGTAGTTGTTGACGAAGTCATTGCCACCAAGTGTCATGAGAACAAGCGCGTTATTTACGAGCTTTTTGGTCTGGCTCGCGCCTATAAGCGCGCTTAGGCGCTGTTGGTACTGCCTAAAGTATTCTAGTTGCATGGGCATCCGGATTATATTTATCTGAAAACATTTGTAATTCAATATATAAATGTTGTCACATTAACTTCATGTTACAAAATGGAATGCAAGTTAGAGAAGTGTTGTACAAATTGGATTCCGGTGTCATTAAGTATTCCAATCCCCGCCGAAGCAAAGTTAGCGCCTACGAGTAGCCTTTGGCCCCTTAGCTGTGGGCTCATGTACGGCAATGTGGGCTCCGCCCCCATTCGTTGACCTGGCATTACGCGTATAAAACCAATAAGTATGAAAAATAGGATAATTTTAGCGGTATAAAAAGGTATATATTAGGAACTCTAACTGATAAGGTCGGGCATGTTGAAGCCATTAGAAAAACGGCCCGTTGGTCTATGTGTAGGATAATCGATGCCATAAGGATAGGCGTCAGCACGGGCAGATGTAACCAAGTAGTTGTTGTTTCCATTGTCGACTAGTGAGTCTCCGAACACAAAAAACGCTCGAGCCGTGACGCTAGGAAAAGTTTTAGCCAGTAAAAGAATTGATAAAATTAAGGTGAGAGGATGACCATAAAATGTAGAGACAGCCATTGATTATTTTGTTGCAATTATTGGGTGGTATTATGTATGATCATAATGTTGTGAAACGTAGGTGACCGGTTTATATAATGATTTTTCTGAATTTTTAATATTATTAAAGTGCAGCCTGAAACCTGCATAATGTAGCTTTCACAGTTGTAAAGAAGAAGCACCATCAATGCTGTGGTTCAATTGTATTGAATTGGCGATGGAAAATTAAATCCTGTTACAATAATTAAAAAATAATTACAAGAACAATATATAGCTGAAATTTATCGTTGGGATTTGAAAAATGTGACATTTTATCGTGACAAAAATATAACTCAAATCAATCGATTTATTAAAAACGGATCTAACTCGTCATTTTTATTGTATTACATATCGGTGTGAGAATATATAACACTATGAAGATGATGATGAATGTGGGTTAGAATTTTGAAATCAAACTTGGATAAATCTAAGAGCCGCGATGCACTATAAGATTGAAACTACTTATGGTTCACTCGAATGTAATAGTCGTATAAAACACAGACTTGAGATAAAGAACCACATAATCGAATTCATGGGAATTTTTTAACCACAATGAATTACCAAAATGCCACGTATGCAAATTTTAGGGTCGCCAGGTAACTATCGAATCAATCAAGTTTTCTTCCATTCGAATATAAAATGAAACTGTCAAAATCTACACCTTTAGTCCTTCTGGAATTTAAGTGTTCAATTTTAGAAAAAATAAAATCCATTGTAATCAACACAAGCATTCCCCCCACCCAACTTGTTTGACATATGTTGTAATTCTTATTGGTTCATAAGTCAATCTAATTACACTAAAAACCAGATCAACAACATCAACCAAATTATTTTTTCTTTAAACACATCTTTATCTCATATAATAAATAATATATTAATATCATAGTTTGAGATAACAATGAAGAACACATAATATTAGTAATCATGGTCGGTTTAAAACTTCAAAATAAACCATTCATATTTCAGATGTCGATACTCATTGTGTATTTTTTTGGTTGTTCTTGGTACTGGTTTCAAAGTTTGAAAAATTTGAGTACCTGCATTGCAATTGGTACCATTTATGTTTGGTCGTACAAGTTTGATACCCGTACTCAATACAAAACGTTCATCTCTAGCTTGATCAGCTTTAAAACTTAAAACTAGTCTTTTAACTTCTATAATTTATATATTGATTATTTTTTTATATATAATCATATATAGTGTATTCTTGTTTTAATAACTTTGATACGAAATAACGGTTTTAGAAAAAACAAATAAAAATAAGAGCAAATTACATTTTATGTCCTTTAACAATTGTCTTGCACATGGCCTGATTTAACGGACTAAGTTAACGTCCGTTAGATGAAAGGGCGTGATTTACAACTAACCATAAATATAAATGATAGATTTTTGTTATTTCTATAGTTTTAGAAAAAAAAGTGAAATTTGAGTAATTGTTAAACGACGTAAAATGTAATTTGCTTTAATATAATCCATTTAAACCATGAAGCTGCTAAAACTGAACCATTAACTGCAAAACTGGCCGGCCAAACCAGCCCACTTGACCGAGCGGTTTGGTTTGTCATTTCTCGAAACCAAAATTAGAGGTACGACCCAAAATTTTCATAAAAATCGGCCAAACTGAACATGGGGGAATTTATTTGACAGTTAGGAGGGTTGAATAACTATAAAGTTGGAGTGATGAAGATGAAGGCTGTGAAAAGTGGTTAGAATGAAGTGAAGAGGCTAGCTAGAGGCATTGCATTCAATTCACTTTTTGTTGATTCAAGTAAAAAGAAGCAGTATGGTTGATGAATATTAAACCAAAGCCAGAAACATCTCATGAAGTACATGTACATATCTGTCCCTCCACTTGTCTTTAGGCTTTTTCAACCCCCACCCAATCCTCGCTCATGAGAGTTAATTTGATCAAATATTATTATTGTGTTTGGGCCGGTTTCATGGTCCAAAAACCTAGCTAACTTATTGAGCTTGACCAATGTGGTTCAAAACACTTGTAAGTAAAGAGTTTGAATCTTATGTTTAGGTATTACTTGATAAAAATAAGCCGAAGTTTATCATGAAATTTCTACACAATAGATTATATTTGGCTTGTGATTGATGATTCTAAATGCAATATTTATGAAAACAACAACGTTTTAGTTAGTATAATTTGTTAGCTACGAAGAATCTAAGAGTAAAACAAACAAATTATAGATCAACGCAACTAGTGTTAATAAAGATATATAAAACGAGTAATGCATTGGATGTGAGCGAATGTTTGAAACACGGGTATTTTTTTTGAATGACAAACAAACAAAGTCCTAACCCTTGCAAGGAGCCCACTGGACAAACGAAACTCCCAGCGAGCCCGAGCCGACAATAGTTGTTGAGCCCATCCTAAGGAAAACCCACATCCGCGAACATGTCCTGGTGGTAAAACTTGTTGGGCTCATGGATCGAACTTGTGACATATCAGTCCCGAGTCGTCCCATCATCGTCAACTACCACTAGGACAAGTCTGAAACGTACGCGGTCATTGATTGGGAGGAAAAGTTAGTATATGAATTTCATTTCTAAGTTCTAACTAACGTCTTTATATCCGAACCAGACCGGATCAAAAAACGAACTCACTATCAATTCGGTTGGCAAGGTAGGAACGCTAACAAGCCACTATTAGACATGGTTGGAACGCTAACATGCCATGATTAGACAGTGACCTGCTTTATGGCATTGTTCCGGTTTGTAACGGGGTAAGATGCTGAAAAGTCAGGTCACAACCTAAGGCATGGAGACGTCATAACCTCTTGAGTCGAGGCAGGTTCAAATTAAGATGGGTAAAATATAAGTCAAGTCACAACTTACAACCTAAAGTTACTTGAAAGCCAAGTTATCTATTGTCGTTGTCTCTCCATCATGCACACGTAGAGATTCAAACTTGGCTTCAAGGGTTTCCTTCCTTGGTCTCCTTACTCGTTCAACACATATGACCCAGGTCTTCAAGGCATCTTAAATTTCTTTGGCAGTGTTAAGTTGGCATACTTGCAAACTGGGATCGATAGAGGAGTAGAGCAATTGCCATGTCACCTTTTTTGATTGACACAAAAAACAACTTTAGATCCATGCCACCTAAACATTGTAGTTTGTCACGGTTAGCATCGGGCATGATAACATTGTGATGTTTTCTTTAGTTGCCGGCATATTCGCTGAGGCGTCCGCAACACCTGACATAATCAATCATCTTTGTTACCTGTGTTCGAGCTTCGCTTCTCCTTGACCAAGACTCGCCAAGGGATTCCTTCGAAGATCTTGACCACCGATTATTCTTGAGGATGACATGATGATGAAGGTGTGTCCGTTCGGCTTTACTGGACTATGAATATCTTAGGATTTCACTGCTCTGATACCAATTTATAATTAAAAATTGATATCAAAGATACACACACAAACAATAGGAAAAGTCGTTCAAAAACCTTTATTAATTTGTAATTAATAAACAACCCTGCTTGACATTGATATAGATATAGACCTAAACAAACTTGTTACACAAGCTATATTATTAGAACCCTAACCAAATCAACTATGGTTGGGAACCAATCTTGTTCCTCAAACAAATATGCGTGAACCCCGATTTACTCACTTGTAATTGGGCCGGCCTACTCCATCTTGAGTGAGGCCACGTGAATTAGATTTGGACAAAAAAAAAGTTATGTTAATAGTAAAAATTTAGAACAAATAACAGAATCCTAACATTTATAAATGTTATGACGACTTAACCTAATTGAAAAATTTAAGCTTGAGTTCTTATTTATATAATAGTATAATAATCTAATTTATGACTCATTAGCTGATAATAATATGCCTGTAATCTTAATTTTGCCAACAATACACTCACATTTCATTGGCCTCCAGCAACTTAATCATCATATATTTATATTTGGTTTACGTTAGTTTTGCTTTTATGTTCTCTATTTCATTTAGAGTCTGTCACCAGAAGTTGCAAATCAAACGTAAATGTATGATAATTTTGCTACTAGATTTGCCTTAATGAAATTAAAAGTTAAGAGTATTATTGGCAAAACTGATAATATGAATTATTATTGACTAATAATTTTATAGTCTAGATTATTCAAATTTGAAACTAAATTAAATATATTCATATTTATGAAGTTGAAAGTAATATTTTAATTTATATGTGAATATATTTACAATAATTAGGAACATATGATTTATAATACAATACAAATTACTTTTTAAATATAATAAACTAGGATAGAACCCGTATATTATACGGGCTGACTAATTAGTATATATATAATTGATAGTTCATGTATAATCTTCTTATTATTTGAGTTACGTATTGTATTACATTAAATAATGAAAAACAGAATTTACAACTATAAATCATAATAAGGTATTGACGAGTTTTGCATCTTTATAAAAAAATATTAGTTTGAGTGTGTCTAAAGTCTAATTGTATCTTTAGATAATGCAACATTAAGATGACCATGCTTAAAAAAAGTTTTGAAAAACAATCCAACCCTGAATATGACTGAGTTTGATTGATGATTTGTCAACCTTAAAACATTAAGCTTGTATTGAAAATTAGGTCAATATAAGGTTTTATTAAAATTATAATGAACATAGTTTAAATGGTCAGTGCAAAATCTACATTATAATAAAAATATTTTAATGAAAAAAATTACCTTGGTATACAATGGAAACCTTATAGTTAAATTAGATCTTATGAATGTGATTTTGGATGTTTATAAATTTCTCTATGAAGAATATGGTCTACAACGTTGATTAAATCTATAACGAAATATTAGATATATTTAGTAATTAGAATATTTAGTAAAATTTAGTTCCATTATATTTTAAAACATACTAAATAAGGGTTTAATAAAATTTTAAAACATTTATTCAAATGAGTATAATAACTGTGTTTAAAAAAAAAACGAACTTTAAATAAAAATAAGATTAAATTAGTATATGTTTCTATTAATACATAAATATAAAGGAAAATTGTAATTAAATAATCCAAGTTATTGGTTATTGGCGGATAATAATCCGAGTTCCAATATTGGCCTACAATAATTCCAATTATTTGGGTCTTGGAATTCATTGGGCCGCCGTTAATTTTTCACTATCTCCGCTAGTACTTGCTGACGTGGCATGTGATGTGGCATCATTTTGCTAACGTGGCAGGTGACGTGGCATCATACTTGCTGACGTGGCACGTGCCACGTCAGCACACAACTAACGGAGTTAGTGAAAAATTAATGGCGGCCCAATGAATTCCAAGACCCAAATAATTGGGATTATTGTAGGCCAATATTGGAACTCGGATTATTATCCGCCAATACCCAATAACTTGTATTATTTAATTACAATTTTCCTATTAAATAAATAAATACAAATATATCATGACTAAAATAGAATATAATTTTCAATCAAGAAGAATTCATTTATTAGGTAATAGATTTAGGCAGAAAATTATTTATGAGGTGTAATGTGGTAATGATAATTGTCATAGCTTATAATAATTTATTAGGTAAAGTAGAAGTAGATTTCTTAAAGAATTTAATTGATTTAAATAAAAGCTTTTGATTTTTTTTAATTTTTATTATTATTATTATTTTTTGAATTTAGAAGAAATTAATCTGAATAAGAGGTCAAGTAAAGTCGGTCTATGAGGCCTGACCTTGATTAACCCGGTATGAGCGGGCCAGTTTGCGACCCGACGTTGACCGGCCCGGATTTGACTTGGTTAACTACCCGCCGTTCGGCGGCAGCAATTTGATTTCCAAAAACCTTCACGCGGCCTTCGCGCTAGGGTTTTAGAGACGATGACATTGAAACGATGATGAGATTGAAGCATTCCGCTATTCATCCCTCTTTCCTTGCCGTTCACGTTTCCAGTAAGTTTTTCAATCCTTTTGCTGCTTCCTATCGTTCCAAATCCATTATTCGAAATCGCAAGGAAATCATGAATCTCAAAACCCTAGAAGATGCCGTATATACGTTTAATCATATGGTCTATAGAAACCCTATACCCCCAATTCCCGCATTCACTAAGGTCCTAGCCTGTATCGTCAAAATGAATCATTTCGCTGCCGCTATTTCCCTGATTAATCAGTTTGACTTGTTAGGAGTCAAACCTTTTCTGGAGCCTACAATTTATGTTTTCAACATTGCAATTAATTGTTTTTGTCACTTGAAAAGAGTGGAGTTTGGATTTGCTGTGCTTGGGAAAGCTACCAAACTTGGCTACCATCCTGATTGTGCTACTTTCAATACCCTCATTAGGGGACTATGTGGTAATGATAAGCTTCATCAAGCTATCAAGTTGTTCGATAGAATCGTGGGAAACGGGTTTGAGCCTAGCGTAGTAACCTATGGGACGTTGATAAATGGTCTTTGTAAGTCAGGAGACATTAATGCTGCGATTATTTTACTTCGGAAGATGGAAGAAACGTCTAATTGTCGACCTGGGATTATCCAGTACAGTACCGTCATAGACAGCCTTTGCAAAAAGAAACGATTTGCAGAAGCTTTGAAGCTTTTTTCCGGAATGAAAAGAAAAGACGTGTCGGCTAATGTTGTGACTTACACTTGCTTGATTCATGGTTTGTGTAGTGTACATTCATGGGATGAAGCACTTAAGTTGTTGAGTGAAATGCATGCTCTAAACATCTCACCGAATGTACACACATTTAGCGTTCTATTGGATGCATTATGTAAAGAGAGAAGGATAAGTGAAGCAGAAAGTTTGTTGTCGTTGATGATCCAAAGAGGTATAACACCAAATACCGTAACATACAATGCGCTCATGAATGGTTACTGCTTGCTTGGAGAATTGGATGTTGTTAGGAAGTTGTTTGATTCTATGATCGACCAACGTTGCACTCATTCGGTTATCAGTTACAACATCTTAATCAATGGGTACTCTGAAAACCAAAGGTTAGATGAAGCCTTAAGTGTTTTTCAAGAAATGTTTGAGAAAGATATTGTTCCTACTCTTGTAACATACAACACGGTTCTTAGTGGTTTGTGTCATGCGGGCCGACTTGAAGAGGCCCGTACGCTTACTTCTGAAATGAAATCCCGTGGTCTGAATCCAGATGTTTTCACTTTTAATACTATATTAGACGCCCTTTGTAAGAATGGGAAACTAGATGAAGCCTTAAATTTGTTTAACATGATGGATGATGATGGTATTGTCCCTGATATTGTTACTTGCAATTGCATCATTGATGGTATGTGCAAATCTGGGGAAACTGATGATGCATATGGGATCTTTTTAAGTCTTTCTGCTAGAGGATTGCAACCTAATGTTCGCACATACAACATCATGATTGATGGTTGGTGTAAAATGGGTGAGCTTGATAAAGCAAATACATTGTTTTTAGAAATGGAAGCAAATGGTTGCCCTGCAGATGAGATTACATATAAGATAATGGTGCAGGGATTTCTCCGAGCAAATGAGACCACCAAGGCTATTGAATTTCTTAATGGATCACATAATGTCAATTTTTCTGCAGATATACAGAAGTTGCGAAACAGTTGTTGCGCACAAATGGGTTAACAGATTCTTCCAAGTAACTCTATAAAATCTTTTAGATATCTTTGTACCTACAAACAGAAAGTTGATGCCTGCGTTTCCATCATTCAAATATGTGATTATATTATCCAAAAGTTGATTGCAAGTTTGCAACTGCAAGCTACAAAAGCAACCCATGCTATGCCTTTTCTCTTTGTTGGAGAAACAGGAAGAACTGTGTGAACAATCTCGAATTCGACAAAGGCAAATGGAGACAAACACGCTGTGAGAAAACCTTGCACTTCTACAGCAGGTCTGTTGAGGTGGTTAGAAAACTAAAACCAGTACATACACGTTAAGATTTTGCAGTCTGTCCATTACCTATATATACATATTACAACACAATTGGAATAAAATTGAATATAATAATGCAATTGGAATATAATTGAATATAATAATATTGAAATGCATATTTTGTTTATTTTTTTTCTTTTTAGTAATTTTTTTATTAATATTATTTAATTGGGAGAAATAGTGAAATTAATATTTAATTCGTTTTTTTTTTCGTTTTCTTTTTCCCGATTGATACAATGATATTTCTTTTGTGTTTACTTCGTGGTGTAACAAAGTTTTTTGTTTGAAGCATTTTGGTTGTTACATTTTTAAATTTTTTTGTCTTCTATACATAGCGTTATAGCAATTCAACTATTTTGTGTACCGTGTTATCCCCGTGGCAACGCGCGGGTACCAAAATCTATTAACTTCAATAGTATGGTGTGGAGTTCATGTCAATCATTTTTTGGTGTCAACAGTCAAGTAAGATCAAGCCGTTAATAACTTAAAATTGTTTGGTTCATAAAGGCACTTGTAGAAGTTGAAACTGCATAGAGTGAGCAAATGAACCCTTATAATCAAGACTGGCCATGTAAGTTCATATAGCTATGGTTAATGAATTGTATGTCCTGGTTTTACTTTTCTGTTTTTATATATATATATATGTTTGCAGTTATGGCTCATATTTTGTCTATTTTGGTTCAGTGATATGCATAAGATCAAGACTACAAGAGCTGTTCAGTTGGACAGCTTTTGTGATTTTATTGAAACTGAAATGTCTCATAAGGTAATAAGTGATGAATGATCTGAATTTAGACCCTATCTGTACAAATTGATTGCTGGTTTTGTTTAAAACTTTCATGGTTATTTCTAGTTGCGGCAAATTCATTAAATACTATGAACATAACTTTGTGTTACAAAGAAGAAAGAACTGTTTTGTTCTCTAGATGCTTTTTTTTTTCCATAAAAAAAGGATAAAATAGTCATCTTAACTCATGTTTTCAACATTAGTTAGTATTAAGAATCATGCACATCACAGTGTTGCAAAACGTGGGACCAATTATGTAACTTTTCAAAACAAAGGACCAAATCACTAATTTGGATTTCCCGTAGGGATCATCTGTGAATTTACTCTTTAATTGGTGTTCAAGTTTACATAGATTCAACCAAACAAACCATTACATTCAGTTGCTGACATTAAGGAGTTGGAAAGTAATTTTGTTGACGCTAAAAAGTCATAAGGGCACCCCCTAATGTGGACATGTTCAGTTATTCTATATCTGTATCTGTATTTCCAAAGATGTCGTGGCTTTAAATTTGATCTAATTCTAGCAAAATGATATTGAGTGTTTGAGATTACTGTTTACTTTTTCTTTATTCCTGTTATTGATCATGATTCTTGATTGGCTACATGTGTAAACCAAGGTACAACGATAAGTACAAGCAGGTCAACCTGAGAGTTTTGATATCTGCCATTTACAACTCAAGTCCAAATCCAATTGGACATATGATGCGATTTCCACCCTTTGTCAATCTTTGGTAAGTGCACTCTCAAAGTCCCTTCAACTGGCTTTTTTACACTTAACAATTTTCTAATGGAAAATATCATTGCAAAAAGAAGAAGAATTTGAACAATATTTTACGGATGATCTGCTGAACGACATAGTAGTCGGTATACCCTTTCTCGTTGTTAAAAGAATGAAGAAGGAAGGTCCGACTGCTGTCTTTTATGAAGTAGAACTATAAACTCTGAATTGCGTAATATGTCCTCTATATTGATGTTCAAGATTATTGACTGTTGACCTTTTCTGACTATGCTACAATACAGTTCATTAAGGCAAGATTTTAATCGCTAATTCTTTTGTGTGTTTCTATTCATACTTGTGCAGCTTAACCAAGTCTACTTCCAAAAGATTATATGGCTTCTGGACATATGGCTTCGATACTTTGTGCAATCCAATAAATAAAAGTCTTGTTATTTGGTATATCATCTAGAAAAAGCTTGCTGGAATGTTTTCTTCAAAATACTATTTGGTATCCAATTTAACAAATATCTCTGATTTTTAAAGAACATCTCGACTCCTAAGTCTACATCTTTTGTCTACCATGAGAAACTTGAACCATCTACAACTGGGGCTAGGGTGAGTATATGGGTTTACTTGGACCGAAACCGGGTCATATTCAGACCTGGACTGAAACCCAATGAGGAAGAATAAAAAGCAGCAAGGACTGGAAATCAGGCTTCAATTTGGATGCTGCTTAACCTCTGTCCTCTATTCGGGTATAGATTGAAGACCGAAACCGATTAATACCAACTGTTAGCTGCTATTTGTTGCTACAATCCCTACTCAATGATGAATTCTTTGCTGCTCGATTAGTACCAACTTTTCACCATGGTCGATGACTGCAGGTAATTTATTTTGATTTTGCATTGCAAACTTTATATTTAATCTTGAATGCTTGAATTTAATGATGATACTTGTGTGAACAACTTGATTTTGGGTTTAATTGAACAAATTCCAACCTTTTTACGTTGTATTGAATAATATGCATACGGCATACCACATGCCCGATAACATGTATGCGTGAGATTTGAACTTAAAATTGACTTTTTGGTGATATATTTTTTTCATTCATGATTTCTTGCTGTACATTTTTAACCAGATTAGTAGTTGATTCAACTAGTTACTAGGAAACCAGTTTTCTTTCATTTTCCTTATTTGTTTTATTTACACATGTATTGGTAATTCTGCAATCTCAATTAGTTGTAAAAGATTAGGGTTCATTGGCATGTTTAATCAAGAATTGAGGCTGTAGGTGTACAAAGCTTGTGAAAACAATGGTGTTGTTGACTTGTTGTCCATAGCATGTTTTATGTAAAAAATAAGGTTATAAATGTTTGATCAAGAATTGAGGTTGTAATTGGTTAAAATTCCAACTGTACATCCTTCATATATGAGACCCCACAAGTATGTACATCAAATATAAGCATACTCTATGATCATTTTTTTTTAAATTTTCAGTTAGTTATTAGTTGCCACTCAAAGAGATGCATACCAACTTACAAGCTTTGACTATTTGAGTCAGACTCTTGTGAAGTCATTAACTTTGTACCTAAAGATACTTGTTTATTCCCAGTGAATTTTAGTCCAAATGCATGGCACCTTCTTTAGTCCCTAAAGACCTAAAGTATGACAGGCTCTGTTTATATATTTCCAGAGCCATCACTTTTAAAATGTAAATTAGCTATGAAATTTCCCAAGTTCAACTAACAATATATCGGGTTGTGATTTAAAACACTAAAGTTGATTTGCTACTTAACTCGACGTGTGATTTAAAAACATGATTGTTACATGGTCGTAACTTTTTGTTGATTGATTATACTAACTAGCATTAGATGACACCATCGGAAGACATAATAACTTGTCTTACGATAACCATAATCACAGGAATAAATATGAATCCAAATCATCACTACTCAATAAGTTTCTTTCTTTCCTGCTGCCGAACTGCTGAATTCTCTCAATTTGAAACTGTCCCTTCTCTTTATTCTTCTTTTTTCTGTTTTTGGATTAGTAGCCCATGTAGGCCCATTTAGTATTCATGAGCCCATAATTAATTATATGCAGTCTTGTCCATCTAATTGTACTTCTTTTATAGTACTAAATATTCCAAAGTCTTTAATTTCCATCTACTCCAACTTTATAATTCCAATTGGGTTGACCCATCTTTATTTTTGTTTTCTTTATCTTCGATCAGTAGCATCTTCTTCAACTGAATTGTATTATTTTAAGCTCATTTTCTTCATAACCTATCAAATATAAAATCAAATAAATGTAATACGTAATGAAGCAATATCAATGCATTTAATTTAACAAATAAATGATATGCAATAGAGTGTATATAAAATGCACCGATCAAGAATCTGCATATCAGATGGCGTTTCTTACTTAGTCAATTGAACTGGTCCTATCCCTTAGTCCTCTTTCACAAAACAGAAATGAGAACATCTGCGGTCATACAGAAGGTTGTCTAACCTACTTTTGAGAAACGATATCCCTTAGCAATATTTATCACGTGCTCAATATCCCATTCTCTTAAACACTGGAGGACCCTACTGATCTCATTTTCTTTGTGGCAGTAGATTGGTTTAAAATCAATGTTACATTTTTGTAGGTCCTAGTTCTAGTCAATAAAGTGAGTAGTTACGCACATGTAGTTTATCTGTTGAATTGTTGTCCATATGTTGGTGGTTAAACACTTTTGTTTTGTTCTATGCAAAAAAAGACTTTAGCTTCCCCTTTTCATCTAAAAAGATTTCACCATAATCTCTTGAAACCGTAAACTTCCTACCTGTTATCTTAAATTTCCGACATACGGTTTTTCTAAATACTCGTGCCCTATGGTGCAAACGAAAGCTCATTAGCATAGAGTTTAGATGTTTTAATTTCAGTTTTCCCTCCTTTGGCATCATCGTTCTAAAACATGTAAGTGGTTGCTCACTAGTTAACCTGAAATACAAGAAGATTATATCGTAGTTAAGTGGAACTTTTACGACAAAATTGCCCTGATTTTACATCGTCCATTTTTGTATATAAAACAAATTAGTGTAAATGAAATGTGTCAAGTATATTGTGACAGTATGTGGGAGCTGATGATGAAAGTAGTGAGAATCCTGCCAAAACATTTTATTGAACGGCTAAACTACGACACCTTTATTTCGTATTACATCCTTCTGGTCACAGAGTTATCATTTTACCGTGAAGTTATCTTTTTAGGAATACGAATTATGCTAACCGACAAACAGTTTTGTTTGACTCTTACTTTTTGCACTTGTTTTAACGTCAAACAAATTAAGATAAACAAAACTACCAAGACTGGTAAAGAAAAGATACATCAAAGTCACGAAGTAAAAAACAAAGCACCAATTACATCATTAAACTATTAAGATTGAAAACACTTCCGTAATCCCAAGTGATCACTTTTTTCGATCGGTTCTTTAGCCAAATATGACTAAGAAGTTTGGTGTTCTGAACAATTTTTGCTAAGGAAGCGAGGATTTAATTGAAGACCCTCTCATTCCTTGCTCTTCAAAGGTTTACTTTTTGCTCTTGATATAGGAAATTCTTTTGAGATGGAACTTACAATAAAGAAACTTTATGAAATTGGCCAAAGATATTAGGGCTTTATTTGTTTATTTATTTAGGGTCGTTCCTAATTTCGGGTTTTATTGGTTTTTACCTCGCACCGAAAGAGAAATTGGCAAAAAAGAAAAAATACAATCAATATTCGATGAATCGGTCCGGGTATCGGTCTTTACGTGTCCTGTGTTTTTTTTTTCTTTTTCTAATAACCTGGAAAATATGTTCATCCTACTTTGGGAGGGAGAAACATCTTTTGATACACACTTGGTACCGCTAGACACTTCCCTTTTTTTATAACATATATCACTTTTTTTTTAATTGTAAAGAATATGTAACTAGCCATGTTATGTGTTCAAAAAAAAATGTATGTTTCGATCTTAACAAACCAATATACATTAAATGAAAATTGACTTTGACTTTTGTTCTTCTCTAATCTCTAGCCGCTTTGTTTAGACTTTTTGGTGAGGAAGGTTGTTGTCATTCCACTTTTCTTCCCCATCCTGCTCACCCATATTTATTTATTTATTTGTTTTTTATTTTTATATTAACAGCTAAATTAATCTTAAACTTCAACTTTACTTTATGTCTCGAGTGAGATTAGAACCCAGCATCTCTGGGATGAGGACATACATCTTTACCGCCACTAGGCTAAGCCAGTGGGTCAAGTTTCCTGAGTGATGACATCATATAGGCAGATCAGTTCGTATTCGTTTTTTGTTGCAAAGTTTTGTTGTGATCATGTTCTTCTTTTGGTCCCTTTCTAATTGTTGTGGGATCTGCATTTTGTCAGGCTATGCATCACATTTCATCCTAAAAGTTGTAAAGTTGTTTACTTTATTTACATGAAATTTAAAAAGTTTTACCAAAATATACATTTAGCCATAGTGTGAACTGCTAAGTGTGGGTTCGTTGGGATGTCATTTGTTGTAATTATTCTTCAGTTAAGGATAATCAGTAGAGTTTAGAAATTATTTAGGTTTGGTTGGAGATTTATTTTGTTTAGTTTTTTAAAAACTAGATTAGGGTTTATCTATTTACCAAGTTGTTTATGTAATATAAATAGGTGTTCAAGTATACATTGTAATTGTCGTAGTTTATTAGATTCATGTGTTGATTCTTGTTCCTATCATATTGTTTGATGTTAAATATGATAGTTGAAAAATAACGTGTAAAATCAGTGGGTGAAACATTTGTAAAGTGTATGTTCCCATAAGTGATAAGTGTATACAAATTATATTTTTAATTAATTTTTTAAATATACTAATTAATTAAATAAAAATTCTTTTTTCGTTACTTCAAGGTAAATTTTTAAAAAAGAAATCTGACATACTGAATTTAAATTTCTAGAAAAAAGTAAATTTTAATTTTTAGATATTAGTTAAAATGCATAGCATATTACAAGGAGATATAATATAAACGAGCAACAAGTTACGCCGCTCAACCATTTTATAGAGCAAAATTAGTGATAGTTAAGTCGATTTTCAAAAGGGAAACCATCCCTGTTCAAAAAATTGAATTTCAATTCTAAAAAGTTACAAAGGGATGGCATTGATTTAAGAATTTTAATTTTAAGAAAAAGAATTAATGCTTTGATTTTTCAAGAAAGAAAAGTGTAACTCTAACAAATTATGTCTAATTTGTTCATCCCATGAGAATTTAGGTCTACCTCTATTTCAAAGTATTAATTCTTTTACTGGATATGTTGTTGTATTTTCCACAAAGGTGTTAACATGTCTTATCAATATTAAATTAATTACATTTATAGGCGTTAATTATCCATAAACGACATTAGAAATCCATAATAACATTAATATGTGACTTTGAAAATGAAATATAACTTTGACCATTGACGTTAAAAGAACAAGTAACAACCTCTTATTTGTCTCATTTTTGATTTGTGGTTAAGGAGAGGTGGTAAGACTTTGTCTTCTCTGAAGGTTATGGGTTCAAGACTTCAATCCCTTACAATGGTTTTTCGGGTGTTATTTAGAAGTAAATTAGAGAGTGTGTTAGCAATTAAAAAGAAAAACTATTTTACAAAATGTCATAGTTACTTTATTCTCCATTGAGTGTTAAAATATGGATCAAATGTTTCAAAACAATTAATATAACTCAAAAGTGCTAATTGGGTTGTAGTTTAGATGTAAGAAAAAAAAGTATCTTTGATAAAAAGTTTCAAAAACATTTATGAAAAAAAAAAAAAAACTGAAGTTCAAAAAATATAACTCAAAAGAATAAAAATGGACTAATTTTTTTGTGAAACGAAAGTTCAAAGGATTGGATTTGGATTGGTGTAGAAAGAATAAAATATTGTAATTTGTCTTTTATTCTCAGGTAAGTGTTGATGATGCGTCTCTTTCTTTTTCCGTCGATCAAAGCTTTCCCTACAAACACAATTAAAGGTAGAGATAATGGGAAGAAGAATCCAAAAACATAAAATATTTTTTTTTATCAAGCAATTCACCACACCTGATTTTTTTAGGGACTTAAACCCATAAACTCTTTGGGTTTTAAAAGGTTTCTAGTCGGAGAGATGTGTAAAATGATTAAGTGAAAACTTGGTAAAGTGTGGGTTCAAATAAATGGAGAATGTGTAAATATAATTGGGAGAAAAATTTGTAAACTGTGAATTCAAATAAAAAAAAGAGGTTTGTAAATGTTGGACTAATCTTGTAATTATGGCTGAAGTTTGGCACTATGGCATGAGCATAAACACCACCCCAATGACGGGGAAAGTTGTGGTTTTTTAATTGGTAAAAGGAAGAGAGAAGTGTCGTGTTATAGTTGTGCATTGAAAATTTTAGATGGAGTTAAGATGACAGTAAGATGCCAAAGGAAACTGTCCCCTTACCTTCGTACTACTAAATTTTTACCGCTCCCTCTACCCTAACAAAACATATATTAGAGTCTTTACATGATATTTTTAAGAAAATCGTTAAAAAACTTATTCTATCTTTATACCTTGTTCTTAAATTTTTAATGGAATGAGATATAAGAGATTTTTAGAACATGTTTGATAAATATTAAAAATAACATTGTTTTCATTAAGATATAGAGATAGAGATGATGAATGGGTTTGTGAATATCCTTCCCAATAATTTAAGTATAGTTAAATAATACTATTTTATAGATGTATCACTTATGTTTTAAAAATGTCACACATCCTATTCTCTTTCTATTCCTATTCAATCAGATAACACTTTTTTTAAAAATTATTTTTTTCTCTTTTTACCACTCGAATCACCTCACAACAAATATATATATAAAATAATAAATATAGAGTTAAATAGTAATCTACAAGTATAGGAAAACAATTTTTTTTTACTTTAAATTGTAGGGATAGAGTATGGATAAGGAATGAAATAGAGTGAATTTTAGTGATTTTATTAATAATTTATAGATAAAGATATAAATAGGAAATGAGTTGTGAATGCTCTAAGATCGAATGTTTTTTGATGCTTTGACTTGTTATTGGGTTTTTTTTGGATCGCTAACGAGAATAAAAAGCGCAGGCCGGAGTGGAGTCGATGGAGAGACTTTGTTTATGGCCGAGTTGTTTGTGTTTTTCCTGGGTATTTTTCTTCCTTTCTAGGTTGCTAGCCTCTTAATAAATTCCCGTTGCTTTGCCGTCAAATCATTAAATAAAATAGTCTAATGTTAATTTTTTTTTTATTTAAGCTTTGAAATTGTTGTTGAGAAAATAATGGTGACAAATATAAATAAATTCGGATTTGAGAAAACTCAATAATCTAAATAAACTTTATAATGTAAATAAAAATAGAGCAATTTGTTGATTCATGTTTTGTCATTGGTTGAGAAGATAGTGACTGAAAAGAGATAATAGAGGAAAATGTCCTTGAAGTGATTTGATCTTGTAACAACCCCAATGTAGTGGTCAAACTTGTAAGGTAGCACTGCAAAATGAACCTCATTAATGGGCCCATTTCTCTCTGTGGTAATGGACCCTACTCACATGAGAAAAGTGGACTATACTAAATGCAAGAAACATATAATGTCCAAATTAAAACTTACACACTTTTATATATCAAAATCCTCTCTATTGATATTAACATAATACTAACTCATAAACTCTTCAATTATATATTTATTAACTATAAAACTTGCACACTCTACTTATTGGAAAGAGACTTCACATTTAACAAATTAGTACCATTAGAACAAAACAAAAGTCCTTTACAAAATATGTGTATTATGTATGTATACGTGTTTATGTAAAAATATAAAATGGCTTTTACATATGAGACGTATGAGTATCCAAGATATGATGTATGTGTTTAGAATGAGTGTATATATGTTTATTAAACTAGAAGTGATCTTAGACGGTACATTCTAATGATTTAGACACATAATTAAAATCAAACTGGTCATTCACGTGTGAGACCCAAACAATTTCGATGTAGCTTTTTTAATGACAACTTGTCACTTACAAGCACTATAGTATTAGACTACTAGATTTAGACGCATAGTTTGTCACACAATCCATGAATATTGTTTAAAAACTTCTTTTTATTCTATTAAGATATAGTAATAGCACACCCATTTTTAAATAACAAAACTGATTTAAGCCAAAGAGTCAACATTTAATGTTCTTTTACCGTTTCACTCATTTTTTGTTTCATATTCTTTTCATGCTAGGGTAACTGATGGGCCACGTAGGAAAATCGTTTGAGATGGGTGGTGATGAGCATACTGATTAGGATGTAGTGTTTGGGTGCTGCTATACTCATCCATTTTATCTCATTTTCAAATGTTGTACACTATCCTCTAAGTTTTTGAAAGAATATCCTTCAAATTTGTTATTTTTTATTTAGTTTTTATTTATTTAAACAAAATAAAATTTGTATAGAAAATATCACCCTCTTTATTTGAAGTAGCCCTACCAAGCGCAACAGTGGCAGTGATAGCTACTTCAAGCTAGGGGTGTTCAACGGCTTGGTTTACGGTTTATTCGGTTTGAATTTTTTTAGCACATCTGTAAATTGAACCGAACCGTAGGAAAGTCCCAAACTCAACCATATCCAACCGCATTCAATTCTGATTGATTTAGGATAAAATCGAATAAACCATATTCAACCGAATAACATATTTTGCTTTTTCCGGCTAACAAAAAATAAATAATAAATAAATAAACGAACAAAAAGCATTTTTAACATAGCCTAAGAGTTTTGAACCACAATACAACATACAACTGAATACAGATAGTCTTAAACATATTTTTTTTCTTCGGATGATGATTATGGTAGAAATTGAAGAGAACGTAAAATGCATAAAAATTGAAATTGAATGTCAAATGCATACAAATTAGAGTCCCTGTTGGTATTAGAAGTCATTTTCTTATCAATTATATTTGATACAAAACTCAAGAACAAAAGATGATGATTATGGTAGAAATTGAAGTGAATGTTATGCAAAAGAAAAGAAGGAATATGCTGTATATATTCTATGTGAGGAACAAGAACAACAAACAAAATAACTAGATGAGTTGATGATTTACATAAAGTTTAACCTAGAATCCTTACTTAGATTATGAATGGGCTAACTTAATTCTCAATAGGCTAAAATTCTTATTACATGGTTAAAAAGATTTTTTGAAAAAATATATAAAAATTTAATTATTCGGTTTAAATGGATAACTAAATAAACCGAATAAAAAAACACAAAACCGTAAACCGTATTCAAAACCCTAAACCGAACCAAATAAACGAACTTATAATACGGATCGGGTTATTCAGATACGGATACGGTTTGATTTCTTGATTTATTCGGATTTTGATTATTTATGAATACCCATACTTCAAGCCGCCACAACCGGTTAACAAAGCAGTGGGTATAACCTAACCTCCACCCTAACAAGTTTAAACACTTGATACAAAAAACTAAATTAATAGTTTAACATCTTCTATTATTATCTTGTATATGTTCCACGATGTGGACAACACTCCATTGTGAAAGTGATGATCGATAGACATGGCTCACAAAGTCGTCGGTGAAACCTACGCCGCCCCTTCTTTTCACTTTACCCATCAATTACACTTTTTCCCTTAAGATTTTTATATGTTACCCTTATTGAATCTTTTATTTATGGCTCTATTTTTTTAGTTGAGTGGTGTAAAGAAAGGGAATGAAGTGAGGCTACGTGATATATGTTATAGTGCGAAAGAATATGAAGAGGGCTTCTATGAATCCTATAGAAAAACTTTGAAGTTACGTAATGCAATGATAAACCACAATGCATAGCTCATTAAGATCAACATGCATGATTCGCTAGTATCTATTATGACTTGTTACCAATTTTATGTAGTGTCTCTTAACATAGCTAAAATAATATATAATTAAGTCGTATCAACTGTAGGTATACTGGGCCACTTTTTAGAAAATAAATTAATAAATATTTAAATATTAATTACGATAATCTTATTATTTTACATGGAAAATGTAGTACTCATACCGTTACAAAGATAAATAAATGAATGAATGTTACAGAAACGTAAATTTACTATAGTGCAGGGGTCTTGACTGACAAGTATTGAATATCCTTCTTGCGTCTTCAAGATCTTCAAGTCTTCATTCTCAAAGCGTTTCTTGTACCGATACGCTTTAACACATGAGACAAACTAAATGGGTTAGCGGTGGTTGAGGATTGGGTTAAACCCGGTCCCTTAAAACAGATTATGGGTCTCCATGCGAGCACCCGTAGGTCTTCCAGGGTACAACAACCATAACAGTAGTCATACTGCCGGAAATGAGCTCACAACCGAGTTCCATCGAGATATAAGAACATAAATACACAATCTCATGTTCTTGAAAGTACTCCTCTCATTAATGGTGTAAGAATTTTAGTTGTGTAGAGAAAATGACTTGAAATTCCTCTCATCCTCACCGAAACACTCATGAAGAAAACGATGAAATTGAACACACTATATCAAACCAAATGAAGAAATTCTTATTACAATCACGAAACGATTACACAAGAAACAGAGAGAGAGAATCAATTAGACTAGTTTCTAATTCGTCATGAAGGAATGCGATTTTTCCCCCAATTTATGCAAGCGATCAGCTGTACGCTCCTTCTAACGGCCTTCAACAACAAAGTTACAACTAGACCCCTTGTACAATACTAATCCTGCTTATAAGTGCCAGAAACTACAAGTTTCTATTATTTACCCTTTTGGCACAAAAAGTTTATTAACTCTAAAACTAACTGAATATCTTCACTTGGTTATGTATTTGACTTAATACTCAACAAACTCCACCTTAAGCCAAATACACTATCATAACAGTTAACATTGAACAAAATTATAGACTTAATGCTTACACATTATCACTGGACAACAGAGGCTAAATTAGCTTGAAAATCCTAGTGTGTTTTTCGCACCAAATCTACAACTTTCAATATTAACTCAATTGGTTTCGAAAGATTAACTAACCAACTCCAAGTTCCTCCAAGCAGAACTGAAATTTAGTTCCAGGAACTACTTTGGTTAACATGTCAGCAGCATTAATCTCTGACTTCACATACTTGATTACCACTCTCTTAGAGTTAACAACCTCTCTAATAAAGTGCAGCTTTACATCAATATGTTTACTCCTGTTGTGAAACACCTGATTTTTAGATAACTGGATAGCACCACTATTGTCACACAACACCAAACTTTCTGTGACATGAATTCCCATTTCTGTGCAGAACCCCTTTAGCCAAACTGCTTCCTTGATGGCCTCAGTTAAAGCAATAAATTCAGCCTCAGTTGTTGACAAAGCTACCACATGCTGGAGAGTAGACTTCCAACTCACAATGCCACCACTGACCTTAAACACATACCCTGTAATGCTTCTTCCCTTATCCAAATCCTTAGCAAAATCTGAGTCCACATATCCAATTACCTTTCCTACTCCTTCATCACACTTCCCTAACAGCAGCCCATGATTAATGGTTCCCTTTAAGTACCTGAATATCCACTTAACAGCTTCCCAGTGGGTTCTACCAGGATTGCTTAAAAACCTACTAACCAATCCTACACTATAGGCTAAGTCAGGCCTAGTACACACCATTAAGAACATGAGAGACCCAACAGCACTAGCATAAGGGACTTTAGACATCATCCTAATAGCTTCTTCTGACTTAGGACTATCTAACCTTGACAGTTTAAAATGTGGCCCTAAAGGAGTTGTCACTGGCTTGCTAAGATCCATAGAATAGTTGGCCAGAATCTTCTTAATGTATCCTGTTTGACACAATTTAATTATTCTGTTTGGCCTGTCTCTAACTATCTCCATGCCTATTATTTTCTTAGCACAACCTAACTCTTTCATCTCAAATTTTTCCATGAGCACATTCTTAATTTCAGTGATTTGGTCCTTGTCTCTACACATAACCAACATATCATCTACATAAAGTAAGAGATATATATACTCCCCTGGATTATACTCTCTATAATATACACAGGGATCATAATCACTCCTAGTATAACCACTATTAACAACATGCTCATCAAATTTATGGTACCACATTCTAGGTGACTGCTTTAAGCCATACAATGACTTATTCAGTAAGCACACCTGGTCTTTTCTACCCTTAGCTTCATATCCTAATGGTTGCTCCATATATATAACCTCATCAAGGTCACCATGCAAAAAAGTTGTCTTAACATCGAGTTGTTCAATTTCTAGATCCTGTATTGCAGCTAATGACAACATAATTCTAATTGAAGTATGCTTTACAACAGGTGAGCAAATTTCTGTATAATCAACCCCAGCCTGTTGAGTAAAACCCTTAGCTACCAACCTTGCCTTGAACCTAGGAACATCTCCTACACTTAAGCCTTCTTTCAGTTTGTATAACCACTTACACTTAACAGTTTTCTGTTCCTTAGGCCTATCTACAAGAGTCCATGTGTTATTCTTAATCAATGAGTTCATTTCCTCATTCATAGCCTGCACCCATTGACTACTTGCATCAGATTGTATAGCCTCATCATAGCTTATTGGTTCAACAATACTTTCCATGGCACCTACATTAAACACATAAGCAGCTAAGTCATGGTCATCCCTAAACCTTATGGGAACCACTATCTCCCTCCTAGGCCTGTCCCTGGCTATACTATAACCCTGCTGATCATTATTTCCTCCCTGCACAGGACTCTCAGTTCTATTTCCTGAATTACCCCCTTGCTCAGATTGACTAGGTTCACTTATATTTCCTTCACTATTATGATCACTAACTACTTGATCAAACACTAAGTGATCATCCTCCACCTCAATCTGAATCTCCTTATTAGTATTTGAACTAGAAACCCCTATCACATCTCTATACATCACCTCTTCATTAAAGGTTACATTCCTACTTATGACTACCTTAGGACTACCACCTTCAAGCCTCCACAATCTATATCCTTTTATACCCTCAGGATAGCCTAGCATAATGCACTTCTGTGCTCTTGGCTCTAATTTGCCTTGATCTATGTGAGAGTATGCAACTGAACCAAACACTCTCAACCTACTCAGATCAGGCTTAATACCAGTCCATTTCTCAATAGGAGTCTTCATCTCAATAGCAGATGATGGGGTTCTATTTATCAAATATGCTGAGGTTGCTAAGGCCTCAGCCCAGAATTTCTTGGGTAAGCCAGAACTAGATAGTAAACACCTCACCTTGTCTAACAAGGTCCTATTCATCCTTTCCACTAATCCATTCTGTTGTGGAGTATACACAACAGTTCTATGCCTATCTATTCCATGTTCCCTACAAAACTGATCAAATTGGTTATTACAAAACTCAAGCCCATTATCAGTCCTCAATTTCTTAACCTTTCTTTCTGTTTGCCTTTCAACCAGGGTTTTCCACTCTTTAAACTTGCTAAAAGCTTCATCCTTAGTTCTAAGAACAAATACCCATAACCTTCTAGAGTGATCATCAATAAGGGATAAGAAATATAAGGCTCCACCTATTGATTGAGTTCTAGCTGGTCCCCAAAGGTCTGCATGTATGTAGTCAAGAATGGACTTAGTTTTCTGAGTGCTTCTACCAAATTTAACCTTATGAGCCTTGCCTATGACACAGTGTTCACAGAAACCATGTTCTACCTCTTTTAAATTTCCTAAGACACCTTGTTTATTCAACTCACTCAGGCCTTTAGAGCTAACATGACCTAACCTTTGATGCCATTTCATGGCATCACTACAAGTCTTAGGGATAGTAACATTCACACCTATGTAACTAGCATTACCATTAAGAAAATAAATGTTATTACCTTTTCTTGTACCTGAAATCACAGTCATTGCTCCTTTAGACACCTTTGCCTTACCATCCCTGAGGCTAACATGATAACCAATCTTTTCTAATGTTCCCAATGAGATCAAGCTTCTCCTCAACTTTGGTATGTATCTTACATCCAGCAACTCCACCTCAGACCCATTATCCATTTTGAGACTTACTGTTCCTATTCCAAGAACATCACAGGGCCTATCATCTCCTAGTTGCACTACCCCAAAATTTCCTTCCCTAATCTCTATGAAACATTCTCTAAGTGGTGACATGTGAAAAGAACAACCAGAGTCTAATATCCACTCATGCCGGGCATCATCTTTACTCACAACATTTAGTACTTCTGCACTCTCATAACCTTCAGACTCACCATCAGTATTGTAATTTCCACTCTTGGAACTGCTATTATCATTTCTTGATTTCTTTCTCTCTGGGCAATCCTTCTTAAGATGCTTCTCAGACTGACATATGAAGCATCTTCTCTTGTATTTTGACTTGGATCTATGTTGCCCCTTATTCTTTGAATATTTGTGATCTCTATTCTCTGGTCTGCCTCTAACATATAAACCATCACTGCTTTCTTTGACTTCATTTCTTCTTTTAAGTTCTCTGGAATTCAGTGCAGATTGTACTTCTTCCATGGAAATAGATTCCCTTCCATACATCAGAGTTTCCACAAAATGCTCATATGATGGTGAGAGTGAAGTCAAGAATATTATTGCTTGATCTTCATCCTCTATAGTGACATCAATATTTTCCAAGCCTATGATCAACTTATTGAATTCATCACTATGTTCATCTACTGATTTCCCAGGTTCCATTTGAAAGGTATACAACTTCTTTTTCAAGAACAGTCTATTGGCAAGTGACTTCGTCATATAGAGACTTTCAAGCTTTAACCACATACCTGCTGCAGTTGTTTCCCTTGAAACTTCTCTCAACACTTTGTCTCCAAGGCAGAGAACTATGGAGCTATGTGCCTTTGCCAGTACGTCATACCAGTCGTCTTCCTCTATGTAATCTGGACGACTATTCTCGCCTGACAGTGCTTCCACAACACCTTGATAGGTTAGCAATGCTCGCATCTTAACCCTCCATAGTCCGAAATCGTTTTTCCCATCAAATTTTTCCACATCGAACTTCGCGGACACCATTTCTTGATCTGGCCTGAATCACCTTCAACGAATACCTTCTTGAATCTTCAGCGAGAGCCCCTAACCGAGCTCTGATACCAATTGTAGAGAAAATGACTTGAAATTCCTCTCATCCTCACCGAAACACTCATGAAGAAAACGATGAAATTGAACACACTATATCAAACCAAATGAAGAAATTCTTATTACAATCACGAAACGATTACACAAGAAACAGAGACAGAGAATCAATTAGACTAGTTTCTAATTCGTCATGAAGGAATGCGATTTTTCCCCCAATTTATGCAAGCGATCAGCTGTACGCTCCTTCTAACGGCCTTCAACAACAAAGTTACAACTAGACCCCTTGTACAATACTAATCCTGCTTATAAGTGCCAGAAACTACAAGTTTCTATTATTTACCCTTTTGGCACAAAAAGTTTATTAACTCTAAAACTAACTGAATATCTTCACTTGGTTATGTATTTGACTTAATACTCAACAAGTTGAAGTAAAAGGGGTTATAGAGAAACATTAGAGATACATAATCTCTAAACTCAAGAGTCCTCCTCTCAAGTATGTTTCTCTCAAGTATGGTGCTCCCAAATATGGTTTAAATCTTTCTTAGTGTTTCAAGGCATATTTCAACCAATGCTTACATTGATATTTATAGGTGATGAGTTGTAAGAAGTCATTCACCATAAATTAAACATTATCATAAATTTAGTTGAAACTCATTCAACAAAAGTTACGACTTACCTCTAAAGAGGAACATTTGAAACATCTTTCACCATAAGAGTTAAGTTGAAATATCATTTAACTCATAACCACTATTCTCCATTCATTTCATATTATTAAATAATATATAAAATAAAATATATATTTAATAGATTCCAACATCAACTCTTCAAGACAAAAGTAGGATCAAATTAAGATTAAATACAAGCAACATAAGCTCATAATCTGTATGGTGTGATCATGGCCAGATCTTCCTTTGAGCCGGGGGTAGCCCTAACACGCCCCCACCCTTGTTTTTTTTCTTTAATAGTGTTAATCTTATTAGTTATTACGTTCACTCAAAAAAAAAAAGTTACGCACTAATGGGTCCCTTTATTTGAATGTTAAGAATTACCCGGGGTGTATGATATTAAATTATTAATTAGTTCATAAATGATTTCTTTTTATCACAATACGACATGATTGGTGACCAGGGGTCATAATGACCCATTATGTCTTGTATGGCCCGAAATATAGTACAACGTGACTTATATGACCGTTTCATTCATGATTAAGATATTAAACTTATTACATCATGTCAATAAATTATAAAATGGAGTTAGATTTTTTTTTTATGAACGCTAACTAAACCTTCGGAAAACCAGAGAATATTGACACCCCAGTTGAGCTCATTTTAGTAAAAATCCACCTCAATGAGAACTAGGTTGTAAAACCTGGAAATAATATAAAATATACTAACAATAACATTATTAAATCTACTAATACAAAATTCTAGTTAAATGAGCGAAATATTATCTTATATAATTACTTTTCCGGTGCAAGTATTAGACCCACTAGATGCACATCTTGTGGCTAGCTCACGGGGATGATCGGGACAGCCGGGGTCGAGGCCTGAGCTTAAAAGGCGATGTTGAAGAATAGGAGTTTGAACATTTCTTCTCGACCTTCGGTTTGAGACATGATTCGGTTGCGTCTTGCGACATTTAGGGCGAGGGTGTCGCAAGTAGTTTTGCGAGCCTGTTAATACTTGTTTTTATTAAATACTGATTTAATTTTTTATTTGGAAATAAATTTTTAATATTATAAAAATTTGTAATATTGATAATGTGAAGTGTGAATGATTGTTGGATGAGTACCATAGGTGGGGAATTATTCCAAACAAATCATAGCATCATGCCCAGGTTTGTACACTTTTATTTTATTATAATTGTTATTGTTCCAGTTTTTTTTCGTACAAATTTATTTAATCTATTTACACAAATGCCATTCACAATTATGTGTTTTCTAAATTTTGAAAAATATAACTATGATATATGAAGATCGTATGAATACATGATTTATCCTTTACATCTAAGCTGGCGTAGTTTCTACCTTCTTTTTTCTTTCTATTTTCTTAACGCCCGAGGAAAAGTTAATTGTAAGTTGATTTCAATTCTCATTAAAATTTGTTGGAATAATGCATGAACCTTTTACTCTAAGCTAGGAAAATATTCTTTTACGAACTTTAGATATAATAAATAATTATATGTGTATATATATATTTTATATAAGTATTATTTAATGTGTTTATATTATGCTATGTGAAAGCTTCAAAGCTAAAATAAATGTGACAATGATGTTTAAAGTTGGTGTTTGAAACGTAAAATCTACAAAAAAAAAAATGGTATAAAACTTCAATAATTTGTCTCCATTAATGTCAAGGCTTGAAACTTAGTTTCTACAAAATTGAGGTTGTCTCTTACTAATAGGCTAACTCAATAGTATTATGGATTTTTTAATCTTAAAGAGTCTTACTCGGATATTGAAGATTTAAAAGTAGTTACAAACGCATTAAAAATAGTATTGTTACAAACGCATTAAAAAATAGTATTATATCACGAAGAAACTGTCACACACCTCTTTGTTGGTTGCCAGTTTGTTGTCGAAGTAAGGGATGGGATGACCGGGTGGTGCAATATCCCTAAGCCGATCTTGTTTTCGGTTCGAGACTGTTTGGAGATGCCCCTCATTTGGCCTGGTAGAAGGAGGAAGTGTAGAATAGTTCAGGTTATCATGTGTCTGAGTGTTTGGGATGTTAGGGATGGAAAACACTTCAACAACGAAAGGTTTAATGTGGATACCTTAATGAAAAAGATCAAGACTATGAGTTATTTATGGATTTGGTTACGGATAGATGGCCACAAGATGGCTTGGGGTCAATCTTGATTTCGATTGACTTGTAATGAGTGGAATAAAAAAAGGATGCCCTTCAGAAAAGAAACTTTTAATCAAAAAACAAAGAAGTTCAGACCTTGAAAATTTTGAGGTCTCAAATTTAAACCTAAATTAATAGGGTTTTTTTTAAGTGGTTGGTTTCCTCTTTGATGATGTTACCGGGTGAGCCAGATCTAGAGTGTCAAAATCAGTATGAACGGTTGTAATCCCGTCTCAGAAATGCTCACTTGGATATTGGAAATTTAGGGAGTAGTTTTAAACACTGTTAAAAAAACACGAAACTAAGTTATTATTATTTTTTTTTTCTCGAGGAATGGGCTGGGGTAGATGCCTGCCTGTCTTGTGAATTTCTTGGATATTGTGTGCGCCACCTTTCTGACCTCGCTGTCTCACGTGACATATCATGACACCTGGGTAATTTCCTTGTATATATATTACCCGGCCTACTCTATACTCCAAAGTCAAAGTAACCCCGTCTTAAATTCTTTTTCCATTTCTTATAACTTATGTCGGTGTGACACATTTCTTTTTGATATAATTACTTATACATATATACGAGAAAAAGACCCGCGCGTTGTTGCGGGTTGACATTTTTTGTCATCAATATTACCATCTGCTATTCAATTTGTTATGACAAACAGGTCATTAAGAACTAAGACCATCTAATTTTCTAAAACAATTATGATGTTAACATCATGAAGTAATTGAAGGATAGACTCAGATCAAGATATGAAGGGTCACTTACCTTGCCAACGCACAATAAAGAACCTCAAATTTTATGTGTTCAAGATCATCATAACCTACAATTTCAATTGTCTTGAGCATCATCATAGCCATCAAGTCAAAGCAAAATGACCAAGAATCATCACAGCCCCAAGAAAAAGAAACAATATGCAGCAACCATCATCAATAAGATCGCAAGAAAGACCAATTTTATGTATTGTATTATTACATGCATATGCAAGTAAGGTAAGCAAATATATGATCACCTAAACCTTTAAGCAAAGCTACGACAGTCTGTAAAGCAACAATATAAATGTGTAAGAATTATAATATCAAGAACATTATGTCACTAAGGTGAACTTACAAAATAAAAAACAAACGGAAAAAAATTATAAATGCATTTACAATTGAGAATATGTATTTAAGAAACACATAGATACAGTAATAGCAAAGTTTCATAGTCGAAGCAAGAAAGTCAAAATCAAGATCCTTCGCATCACTTCGTTGACTTGACCCACTTCGTTTAATACAATCTCCTCAAACTGAAATTATTAAACCATTGGCATCTAACACTCACAAACAATAGTGCAGCTTCAAAGAAGAACAAAGATATTCATATGGCAAATCATGTTTTTGAAAATTATTGTATTTGTACCTATACAGTTGGGCAAGATTCCTCTTATATTCCTCTTATTCATTGAGCTTCTGTCAAGGTTTAAAAGCCACTTTCTTATTCATTTTCACCTAAAATACTCACAACCCAAATGAATTTTAAACTCAAATGGGTACTAAAGTCAGAATTCGAATTCTTGACAACAATTATTCTAATTTAGGTCCAGAAGAGTAATGGTACATCAACAGGGATGAAAAAAATTGGGTTGAGAACAGTAGTTATACCTCAGTAGGGTAGAAAAGTTGAAATTCTTGACAATAATTCTCCTAATTCCTCATCGCATTGAAATACATGTGTGATCTCCCCTTTTTCCCATGAATATACAGCCTCCATAGGCGAAATAAACTCACAAAACTCTCGACTTAAAATTCAACCTGTCAAAATATTACATGATTTCATTCTCAACCAGTTAATTTCAAATCATACAAACATAACAAAATCAGTAACAAATAATACAAACATAACAAAATCAATCAAGACCATTGCACACATTATCTTCGTGTAATAAAATAAAAAATGAAAAGATGAAGAGAATATGACAGTTAATATAAATCACTATTAAACAATAAATACTAACTAAAACCTTAATGGGCATGAATTATCATATTAGTTATAAACTGATACCTCACATACATGCGTCTTTGAAATTTTGCATCCCACTTCGAGAGTTAAACTTTGGCGTACGAAAGACTACACCAATTATTAAGGTTCAATCATAAGAAACAAACTAATGATATAATCTTTATTCACATACTAATTAATAAGTCATATATTAATACTCACATATCACCTTTATGCAAATGAACTATGTGATCCAACAATTGTATTAACCAAGCCATTTCGCTATGGCTAACTTTGCAGATCACAACAACTTCGACGTGGCTAAAGTATATAAATTTCATTAAAAGTTGTTGGAGGTGGTGAGTGACTTCAACTAATCATGTATTACAAATCAAGTGGCTAAAAATTAACTAAATGAATTTGTAAGCAGAAACATAAACTAATAGGTGTAACCGTATAAGAAAAGATAAGATCCTAATGTTACCTTGGCATGAGATCTGTTATATGAAGAACCAGAATTCTTGATCATATAATAGAAGTTACATTTCATCTAATGGCCACCAAACTTTTATCTTATGTCCCACCAGATCTTGCCCCTGTCTCCTTATGGTTTTCTCATTTCGTTGTTGCTCAAACTCCAATTCAAGCACCAATTTCTGTAACATCAAATCAACAAACAAATCACACACACACATCAAGTCATCAATGATAAAATACAATGTTCCTTCCATAATGAACCATGAAATCATTAACCATAATGAACCATGAAATAGATATTCAAAGGATCAGTAAGTAGAAAAATGGCCAAAAACCGATATGCATGTGACTAATACATTTAATCCTAAAAATGATGGAGAAGGATAAGCAGGGAAAAAACAAAAGCAACTGCAACAGACACAAAAATTAACCTGAGCTTTCTGATATCGGAGCAAGCAACATTGACTTAAGAAACCTAAAACAAATCTCAACCTGCACAAAGTAAATTGGAGATCATGACCTGAACTGAGTACATTATGGCCATCTCGGCAAATCGGTTTTGGTACCTCCATAGTTTCTTCTTCATTTCTGAAATCACAAAAAAAATATGTAATGCACAACACATTTAAGGTACAGAGCATAAATCTGTATAATGAGTTAATATGAACTCTTTAAATATGAGATACGATAGAAATAGGCAAACCCAAACAGTCAAACACCATCTAAAAAGGTGACTATTTCACGAACAATCAATAGTTATCCAAAATCCCAAACATTGCAACAAAAAGGGAAAGAAATTGATGTTCATAAATCATAATTTTCAACAAAACACATATAAAGAAAGTGACTAACCATATAAGTGGTTAAAAAGGAGCTGAGTAGCACCAGTGGATTTGATGACATCAAGAAGAGATAAAACACTATCTGTAGATCTTTTTGTGATTAAAGTTGTTCCAAGATTTTGCAAAGATGAATTAAGCAAAGATAAACTTTGTTTTACACGGCATCACACAAAATTACCAACCTGCACATCGGATATAAAATCATCAAACCCAAAATTAAGCACGATAGAAAGGCAGAAAACGGAATTGATGATAAAAAAAAGGAATCCAAGAACATGCAGCCGTGAATCAGAGACTAACCAAGGAAATAAGAAAAAACGATGTTGACTCGAGATTCGACCAACACCAGCGTTGTCGGCCTTCAATAGACTGGAGGGATGGTTGTTCCAAGCGACTAAGCGACGGAGAGTCGAAGTCTGGGTGTACACCGGAGAATCAAGGTCCGACACCGGAGCAAAAAAAAAAACCACTGTCCTTCTAAGCGACAACCGGAAACATCCATTAACATGCAAAACCCTAAACTCCACAACCCATTGTTACCCAACGGCAACCGGAAGTCGACGACCACCTCAACGCGAAGCAGCGGCGCCACCGGATTTTATCAAGAACGACTACCCGGACATGGCAGTAACATTCACACACGGAGTGGCCATCGTTTCAACGGCATAAATCTTAGAGGAATCGTGGTTGAAGGAGAACAGAGAAGAAAACCCTAAAAGGGAAGAAGAAGTAGCAGAGAAATGTTTGAAGAGAGAGAGGAAAGTGATGTTATTAAAGTGGGAGAGTGTGGACGTGTTCAATCCAGTGGAAAAAAACGCGTGGAGAGAATAGTGGGAACGCTGTGTACAACTCAGCCATTAAATTTGATATATAAGGAAATTTTGTGGATTATTAAACAACACAAAAATGGTATATTTAATACGACCATGCCATTAAGCCATTTTGAAGTGTTTTTAGTCGTGGACAGATGGGATGATAACAAAGGATATGACTTAAGAGTGTAATGGAGAAGAAATTAATTAGAGAATCTTGTTTTGAGAGAGAGAACCAAGAGAGAGTGTGTGTATGTTTAAGTTTTGATCACCATCAATGACATCAGTTTATATTTATTGTAAGAAATTTTAGCCTTCATTATTTTTAGGGGCAATTGTATATATACCCCTACAAAGTTTAAAAATTGCATATATACCCAGTCTAAAAAATTAATTGCATATATCCCCCTACAAAGTTTAAAAATTGCATATATACCCAACCTAAAATTTTAATTGCATATATCCCCCCGCAAAGTATAAAAATTGCGCATATACCCATTTTAGTTTTTTTTATTAAAAATAAATTATATAATGATTATTTTACTCTTAATTACTCAAATCTCATCAATTATATATACACCATTTTATTCCAAAACCATATAAATTACAAGCACATCCATTTATTTCTTATGCTCTTCTAGTAGTTTTTATTCATAGTTTAGTTCTTTTTTCTCAACTTTTTTTCTTCGTTTTTTAGTTTTTTTTTTGTTGGCCGCTTGTATAACAATTTCCCCTACGATCAAGCGGCCACATGGAAGACCAAGAAATTTATAATACAATTAAACCAAATTATAAGTAAAAAAAGATGTAAATGTCGACGGTGAAAATCCGGCATCTCGAGATCAACCAACCATAAGTTAAAAGGCACAGAAAAAATATACAAAAGCTCGTGAAAATAACTGGTTAAAGTCGAGTAAAACTTTGGTACTTGTTTTTTATATTTTAAAGATTTTGACTCTCATTTTTTATTGAAACTTTTGTGTTTGTATTTTGGTACCATAATGAATTAATATTAAAGCTTCTTTTTTTTTTATATTTGTTCAAGCTAGAGATAAGAAAAAAATTAAACATGAACAAAAAAAGTTGAGAACAAACGAACCAAAATATGAACGAAAAAGTTACTATAAGAGCAAAAGAAGTAAATGAGTATGCTTGTAATTTATATGATTTGAAAGAAAATGGTATATATACAATTGATGAATTTCGAGTAATTAAGGGTAAAATAGTCATTTTATAATTTATTTTTGATAAAAAAACTAAAAAGGGTATATACGCAATTTTTAAACTTTTCAGGGGGATATATGCAATTAAATTTTTAGGTTGGGTATATATGCAATTTTTAAACTTTACAGGGGGATATATGCAATTAATTTTTTAGACTGAGTATATATGCAATTTTTAAACTTTGTAGGGGTATATATGCAATTGTCCCTTATTTTTATATCGGGTGTAGAGGCTTTAAGAGTATTCAGGGCATGTGGTATACCCTTGTTAACATAACATGTTAAACATGCCACGTAGGCGCCACGTCAGAGTTAACACCACTTAACACCACTTAACACCCGAGGGGGATACTCCATGCCATGTTAAACTATTTTAAATTAATTTTTTTTCTTTTCATTTTCGAATTATTTTATTGACTACAAATTTTTTTTTTTTTGTCTTCGAAAAAATTAAATAAATAAAAGAAAAATAATTAAATAATTATTTTAAAAAAATTAAAAAAAAACACTAAAAATACATTTATTATAAAGATAAACCATATAAATACTTGAGATAAAAATTAAAACATACAAATACTTGATAAAATATTCAAAGTGATCGTGATCGCTCGTAGATATCCTCGATCAAGTCCGCCTTCAATTGGTTATGGATGTCTCGATTTCTTATTTCTTGACGAATTGCCCGTTTTTGATCCTCGTCGATTTCTTCATACGCCGTATCCAACTCCTCCTCGTGAAATTGACAAATTGCGGCACCCTGGTCCTCGAGAATCATGTTGTGTAAAATTATACAACCGCGCATCACGTTAGCGATTTTGTCTCGATGCCACATACGAGCGGGGGTGAGCTATGATATGCCATTTATCCTTCAAATCGCCAAATGTACGCCCTATGCCTTTACGAGCCGCACTGTGAGCTTTCGTGTAAACCCTGCGCCTTTCTCCGATGGGAGCCGTAAACCCTTTCACAATCGTAGAGTATTCGGGATAGATCCCGTCTCCCAAATAATATCCCCGCTTGTACGTGTTGCCACGTAGCTCAAACGATGAATCGGGCTCACGTCCCTCGATGATATCATCCCAAATGGGTGATCGATCCAACACATTGATATCGTTGTTCGACCCTGCGACACCAAAATATTGATGCCAAATCCACATATCGTACGAAGCAACGGCTTCGAGCATTATGGTTGGATGCCCATGATCACCTCGCATATACTGACCCCGCCAAGCGTTGGGACAATTCTTCCACTCCCAATGTGTGCAGTCGATGCTACCGAGCATTCCAACAAAACCCCATTTCTGCTCGTGAAACTCGTACAACTGTTTAATGTCGCTAGCAGTGGGTCGGCGTAAATATTTTCTTCCATACAAGTTGTAAAGACCTAATTTTAAAACTACGTATGAGAATAAAACAAACATAGTATTTAAATTAAAAAACTAAACAAATGTTGTACGATAAGTTACCTTTACAAAACTTTTGAATGCACGTCCTAATTGTCCGATCGGACATCCTCAGATACTCGTCGAATGAATCACCCGTAACACCGTAAGCCATAACTCGAATTGCGGCCGTGCACTTTTGCAATGGAGTGAAACCGATCCTTCCTCTCGCGTCGCTTCTTTGCGGGAACCATGAATGCTCTCGTTCTAGATCGTTCACAATTCTTAGAAATAGTGAACGTCGCATACGAAAACGTTGTTCGAACGCTTCCGCCGGGTAGACGCATGGATCGTTGAAATAGTCTCTAAGAAGACTCGTTTGCCCCATTTCACGGTTTCGGTTTAGACGAGCTCTTCGTGTAAGCGTTTGTTGCGCTCGTCTATTTAGCCGACGTTGTTGATAGTTCACCATCATCTGGAAAAACATATCCGCGGCTTCGTCGGAGGATGTGTCGGATGAATCGTTGGACGAGAGGAAATCCATGTTAATTTTTATGAGTTGAGAGAGTTGAGAGAGTTTAGAAGATAAAATGGTTTGTGGTGTGAAGAATGGTTGAAATGTGGTTTAAATAGAGAAAAAAAAATATATGTAACGGTCGAAAAATTGACCGTTCAAACGGTCACAATTGAGGTTAACGAGCGCCAAAGTTATGGCGCAGCTCCATGGCGCCGCTGCTTAACGGGTGAGGGGGGCGGTGTTGGCGCCACATGGTGCCGTTAAAGTGTTCCATGGCGCCGTTAAAGAAATTAATTAGAGAATCTTGTTTTGAGAGAGAGAACCAAGAGAGAGTGTGTGTATGTTTAAGTTTTGATCACCATCAATGACATCAGTTTATATTTATTATAAGAAATTTTAGCCTTCATTATTTTTATATTGGGTGTAGAGGCTTTAAGAGTATTCATAATACTTTCATTTTACTTTTTTACTTTTTTATTTGTTTCCTGCCAACTTAGCATCTCATTACCACTCTACACTTTTTAAGTTTAATACATTTCACACTTTTTAAACATATTTTAATATTATTTTATTCACTCAAATTAATTTAAAATTAATATTTAATAAACCAAACTAATTAATACTTCATTAATAAATAAGAGTTACATTTGAAAAAAAAATACATTTATATAAATAAATGTATTAGTATTTCATTAATAAAAATAAATATTGTAACTTCCATTGTGGTGTAGTGGTAGGAAGCTTGTGTTCTTTACTTGAGACACAAGTTCGATTCTTACGGGCAACACTTTGGAAGGGGCATTGGCGATGAGGGGAGACTTGGGGCTGAAAGGTCACAAGTTCGATCCCTGAGCTCCCAGGTTTTACCACCCGGCCGCTCGCGGAGGTGGATTTTCCCTGGAATGAGCTCAACTGGTGTAAATAGTCCTCGGGTTTTCCGGGGCATTCGTTGGACGTTCAAAAAAAAAATAAAAATAAATATTATATAAAAAGTTCAAAAGGCTTCGTTCTTTTATTCTAAGAAGTTGGGACTAAATTTATATTTTTCATAAATATAAAATAACCCTAAAAGAACCCCATATTCCTCATCTTTTAGTCCGCCGTCATCATCTCATCTTCATCAGCCATCTTCAATAAGTCATCTATGGAGCACATTGGAGGAGCAGAGGAGAAGATTAATGAAAAATAAAACGGCTGAAACTGTCAAAAAGAAGAAATAAAGTAAGGGGAAGAAGGGGGTACGTGTTCGGTGCCCCCAATCCACTTCACTGCATCTTTCATAGCGGCGGCAATGCACGCTCACATCTGCCACGTCACTGGCAACTCACCATGCGGGGGAAGCATTACAATTACCCTTAGCAAAACCCAAGTCACTCAGACCCTAATCCATTGATAATAAATACTAGCAATGAAATTTCAGATTCAGACATTAGAATCCAGAAATTTCGAAAATTTGAATATCAAAACATCATATCTACGAATTTATACACCTGTAGCTATCACTAATAAAATTGATAGGATGATTGTATGGTACAGTTGTTATTTGGATATGATGGGAAGTTACCGTTTCCACCAATAAATCACAACCTTTCTTTTTATGATGAGATGGCTTCGAGTACATCTTAAAAAAACACATCATCGTACATAACATGTGAAAGGATGCACAAATTACTTTCCAACACTAGAATTATTAAACTAGAAACAGGTAACTGCCAAAATTTTGTATTTTAATATTTTGAAATGCATTAAGTTTTCATATTTTTATATTTTAGAAGTGATTAATTACGAACTATAAATAAAATAGAGGTAATATAAAGAAAATAGAGGTAACTAAAAGTACTAATTAATAGTTGTTATTTGTTTTTATTTTGTTTTACATGCCATCTATTTTTAAGGAATTGTGTAAATTTAAATATAGCTTTATTTACAAGCAACAATACGAATTTCATTAACTTAACCGGGGCTAAAGAGGAACTAGCCCAAAGTTTGTCTAGTAGTGTAAGGGGTTGTTTGGTTGTAGCTATATAGCTTTTTAATGGAAAAAATGTTTTTTTGAAAAATGTCTTAATCGAAAAGACTGTTTGGTTGAGGCAAAATTGTTTTAATCGGAAAGACATTTTTAACTTAATGCTTCAGTCAAAAAAAAAAATGCACCTTAATCAATAGGCAAGCATCCGGAAGAAATAAAAAGAAAAAAAAGAACAGGATTTTTCCCTGCCTCCCCTCCACTGAACCCACCTCCGCCCCACCCTGCCTCCCCTCCGCTGAACCCGCCTCCACGCCGCTGCCTCCGTGCCACTGATTCCGCCTCCTCCTTTCTCCATCGTTCCCCGTCGGGTTCTCCAACCTATATTTTATCCTCGTATCCTTTTCAATCGCAGATCAATGTTAATCCTCCTAATCCCTTACAATCCACTCATCCGCTTCATGAATCAGCTCCTCTATTCTCTTTCTGATCCACCTAAACCGTTTAATTGATTAACCCAAATCCCAGTGCAGAATTTCACTCCAATTTCTCATTTGGGTTCCCCCCTAATTTATTCCAAATTCGAAAATTCTGGCAGTTACGTGATGCTTTCAAATTGTTGCGATTTCGTTCCGAATTGAGGTGTATAGAATACTAATCCTTCGATTCATATCTTCTGATTGATGAATTTGCAAGAAATTATTTTAATTTTTTATTTCAAGGGTTAGTTATCTTGGACCATGTATATGGTGCATTTATGCATAGAACAAAGCTGGTCACTCCCTTCTTTTCTAGAGGATGGGGTGGTCAAAACTTAGATCTTTTAGAGAAAATGATGTCAAATGAATAAGCAATAAATAAACAGTATTTGTACTTTTATTATGTTTTTATGAATCGTTAAGCATATTTGTTTTATTTGGATACTATACGATGATTTGAGTTTCTTTTTTCCTTTAATAATTATTTATTATTTATTATTCTGCTCAAACAGATAATTAAAAAATAGTTATTTTATATAGTCATTTAGATGTCAAAACAAACAACACATAATGATTTAGCACTTTATTGATTCAACACTTCTTTATCATACAGACAGCTTATTAATTCCGTACCAAATAAAACAAACGGACCAAACATCACCTAAGTCTAATTGTTAGATGTGTAAGCCTTCTAGATGGAGGTTATGAGTTAAATCTATAAGAATGCTTTTTTTTTTATGTAATGTAAGAGTAAATAGTGGATGTGTGTGTTTATCATTAAAAATAATTATTAAAAAATAGATTACAACAAAATGGAATGAAAATCACAATGTTTTCTTCATTGCAAGGAGGGATAATTTCCTCCAAAGTCCAAATATAACCTTGATGAATTTAGCATTGCCAGCCATTTTCAAGGACGAATTAAGGAGCTGAAGAACCAAAGAGGATTAGAAGAGAAATCATACACCATCATTTAACCCATTGTCAAACTGAAACTAATATATTTGGCTTTAGATAAAAAGAAAAAGATGGTCAGTGGTGATTGGTTTCCAAATTCAGGCCGCAAATTAACATGAAAGGAATCAAGATTGTTTTGTTTGGTCAAGCCAAGATGTAATATTTGCATTTACCGTTTCGTAAAAACCCAAACCGTTTTTTAATTTTTCGATTAATTTTTGTTTTTGATTTAGGTTTTGATTTAATAATCATAGGGGAATTTTGAGTTATTATTTTTATAATAATTCATATGTTTCATTATATTGACTTATGTTCATTATACTTTATATTTAACTGATTAAATAATTAGATAATTGGTTAATTAAATAAAAGATAAATTAAAGATACTTTTCTGGCTGGCCCAGCTTGCACCACGCGACCTTCAGGGTCACACCCCTCGCAACACGTGAGCACCATCAGTTGACAAATACGCTTTTCTTTTCAATATTGGTTAACTTTGACCAATCAATCACCATTAAACCTTGATTGGTTACGATTTTTGACCTCAATTTACGTCTAATGAAACTAGACTATATAATGACTAAATTCCTCAATCAATTACAACCTCTAAATGATTTTTGATTGGTTTGAGCCATTTACCAAAACTTCTTCATCCAAATTCGTAACCCTAGAACACCACACTCTATTAATTGACCCCATAATCTCTGCTTGCAACCCTTGCTCAACATTTCTCACCCTTCATTCATATTTGTTGTTTTATTAAGGATTCTCGGAGTCAACTCTCGTCACTTTGACCGCCGAAATTCAAGTGATATACACCAAATTATATATATTTTATACCCAAACATTCCCCACAAAATAGACAAAAACTAAGTAACTATCATTGAAACAATGTAATACTGTTTCTTTTCTAGTTTTTTAGTGTTGTCCAGGTCAATATCTCAAAATGAACGGAAAAGTGAAGAAAACAAAAGAGGAAATGCAAAGTTCCAGAATTCTGGCCTTAGGCAAGACCCGTCCCTTCCACACACGGCCCGTACCCCTGACCTTTGTAGCACACGACCCGTGCCCACTGCTAGCCACAGCCCGTGCCTCTTACAAACGCATCATCAGAAGCCATCTACCCTTCTAAGCACGGCCCGTGCTCGATGCTGATTTTTACCTATAAAAGCCAACTTCAAGCCCTTATTTCAACAAGCTTTAGCTCGGCTTCACACAAACCCACTTACTCTATATCATCTTTTGAGCTATTGTTTTCGACGTTCTAGTTATTCGTTAAGATTGTAAGAACTTTATCTTAAGTAGAATTTAATTTGTATTTGTCTATGAATCTCTCATCTTCTTTTAAGCAAATCCTTACAGTCATGCTTATGCTTGGATAAATTTTTACATTTACTTGGGGAAAATGAGACTCTGGCGGGTTGGTAAATAATGAGTTTATGAACCCACCTTAAGGTAACTATAACTGACTTTATGAAAACTATTTCTATTAAAAGTGTATTTTTAACTCTTTTGAACAAATGTGCCTTACGTATTATAGACCATTTGTGGAGTCAAAAGCTCATCAATCTGACTTGTGACACCCGACTGGGGGACGATGCATGATCCTAACACATGCAAAGTAATACATTCGTGAGCTTTATGTCTATGTACAAAAACAAGATTCCCACGCTAACTACAGCCTGAAGGTATTGGTTGGAACGAGGGTTAGTAATATTTTGTCACTTCACGGAAGTCGATGAGGATACGTGATAGTAAATTTGTCCCCAAGTAATACTATTTTCAACTGAATATACTAGAACCCCAACTTTATCCTTTTTTATTTTTTATTTTTTTTATATATATTTTTATCTTATATCAAACTTACCCTGTTTAAAGTAAAGAACTTGGTCAGGTTTCAACAAAGACAAAGTACCAAAAGCCTACATTTACCTTGTATCCATAAACGATCTCAAAATCTTACTCATACTATACTACTCCACGATCGTTGCATTTGCCCATTAATACGGCGAAATAGTATTGTTTTAAGATCTCGTCTTTTTTTAAATTTAAAAGTTTATGCACTCAAAGTGTCACTAAAATTGCCATTTTTTTATATATACACAACATGCACACCATCAAGACTATTTCTCATTGTTTTCGGGTATTTCTATTTTCATTTTCTTTGTTTTCTTATGCTCTTCGAAATCCCTTTAACTATTTTTGCTTTCGAAGGCTGATTCGAAAGTCAATTTGTTTTTGTTCATAATCAATTTGGGGTAAAACTAGAGTTTCGTAGCTAAACTCTACTTAATCAACTTGATTTACTACAGCCTTAAAGCTTTGATCTTTAACAATTATGTTATAAAACCTATACATTTCTTAACACTAATCAACATGGAAATCATTTTGGACATTTACATGTTCAAGTTAACTTTGACTTTTATTTAAACTTTATAAACATGTGCAATGTTCTAATGATATTGCACATATAAATTACTAGTAAATTAGTATTATTGTTAGTAAACTTATATTAATCATGATTTAGACATGCTTTTAAAAATCATATATATATATATATATATATATATATATATATATTATTTTTAATCTCCTAAAACCTATAGGTTGGTAGTCATGAATTATATTTTAGAGTTATAATATTTTACTAAATACCTTAGATTAGTTTTTACCTAATTAAATTACCTTAGTGATAATACTTAAACGTGATGGACATGTATTTACTAAGGTTGGTAGCTAAGTTTTCAGTCTAGGATTGACATCGAGTATAAATCTAAACCTACCATTTGACCCAGATGCCAACCTGAAAATTCTTAGTGAGAGTGTCATAATCTATTAGGACAAAACATGTCTAGCAACGCCTAAAGTGTTATTACTTTCAAATGTATTACTTTTTTATAACTATTTTGTCATGTTAACAACTCTACTTGATTTCCTAAATAAGTCTAGAATGCATTTCCCCAAATGCATATGAACATAGAAATCCCTAGTCACATTATCCTATTATTACTTACTCTAGACCTGTATATCCTTTTAGGGTAATCTTTCGGGCTCGTCTTTAACCGCTTTCAGTTGCTTCTTCTTGGATTCAATATTCACATCATGTGAGTATTCATAGCTCATTTTCTCTTTAAATGTTTTGGGGTGCGACATGTATACCTATTCTAAAATCTCAATCTATGTTTATCTAAAACTATGTGATTCTATGATTGTCTATGTGGGTGAATCTTGATATGCTATAACATGTGGGTGTTAAAATCTATGTTCAATGTCATGTATTTGAGTCTATGGAAGTCTATATGCTATGTCAAGAGTTTTAGTCTATGGAAGTCTGGAAGTCTAAAGTCCATATATAGATATGGCATCGCTTTTCGCTAGTCTCTAGTCACGCATAATCATTAACAACACCAAGCCCATGGTAACAATAGTAGATCTACTGGATTGACAACCCACCCAATTTGACCAGTTTTGGCATTGGGTGATTGGAACCTATTCTTTTGTGACTTGGCTTTTGGTCAAGAACGCTAGTCATCAAGGTTTGACTATGCTCATTCATGTATTTCAATTGCTCTTATGAAGTCAAAGTCCAAGTCATTATTGTTTATCATAGTCTTGGTTTCTATCATATGGCATCTAATAGCATGTTTTCAACTATTTTGCTAGATACTAAACCTATCCCCACCAACTATTCCTAGTTGACCTTTATTTTTATAAATGTTGCAGGGTTACTAGTTGATATGTATGCTATCACATAGGACGATGGACCTAGTCTATAATATTTAGTTAGACTATGTGTTGTATTTGTTTATTTTATGTATTCAAATTCCTATATCAATGAAATAGGGTTTTATTAAGTATTATAACTTTAATAGTTGTCATGTGCTATTTAACAATTATCATGCTCCGACATATTCCACCGTCGGTTGGGGTGTGACACAAGAGATGGGAAACGCGATCAAGGATAGCATGCCAAACGATAAAATTAACCTTTAAAGGAACTTTTGTTTGCCAATGAAACTTAAAAGCATGAACTGAAAAGGTTGTAGTGTTGAATTTGTCTTCGATTAAACAAATCAAGGAGTCACTGAAACAATCCGACCATTGCGACAAGTCCGAAACTATTTGCAGATTAACCGAAGTGATGCCCTGTAATTAGATTTCGTCGATCCTCGCAGCCTCCATGGCGAACCTGTTAGTCTCCACAGCGAATACTTATATCTATTATAAATAAAATCAATTTAGTAATTGTATGTTTTTAAATAAGTACTATCTCCGTAACTTTTGAAAACTAAAATAACTATTTTATTCATTATATATATATTTTTAAATTACATCATAAATCATGCATTTTTATTTTTATTATTTCTATAATATTGCTATATTTTTTTTAAAATTATCTTTTATATAAAGTTTATAAAAACACACTATATAACTATGTTATTAAAATAAGACTATGCTATTATAAAATTTATATAGAGCTTTTATACAATTTTCATAATTTTGTAATACTTACAACGATACAGTAATAACACTGTATTATTTTTATAAATTAACATTGCATAATTTATAATAAACACAATTACACGAAAATTACATTGTGATATTTTTATAATAGCACAATTTTATAGCATATTTCTGTAAAAAAGAATTAAAAAATATGTATGCAGCAATATTATACATTTATTAGAAATAAAAAAATGTTTGATTTTTTGATATATTTTTTAAATATAATTAAAAATATATATAAAGGTTATTATAGTTTTAAAAGTTAGTGGACATAATATTTATTTAAAATTATATTTACTAACTTATCATTATATCTGCTGATTAAAAATATATACATGACATATTAGTTCCTACGATTTTTATAAAAAAGAAAAGACTTATATACAATGTTTTAAAACTATATTTCTAAATCGGGCCAGACTTGTTTAAAAATAGTTCAACCAGTTGATCCGGGTTGATCTGGAAGGTTGAACTGGATTTTACTATTCAAACCTAGGGCTGGCAATTTTGACACGGACACGAAAACACGACAAGAAACACGACAATGTTAACAGGTTTCGTTAACAGGTCGACCTGTTAAGACCTGTTAATTTTCGTGTCTTAAGAGGTCGCAACCTGTTAACCTGTTAAGACACGTTTATATTTTAATAATATATATATATATATATTTAAAATAATATATTAAAGATATATTAGAATTAGATTATTAGGTGACATCTCTCAAAATTTCATTCCATTTCTGTCATAAAATACACTCATACATCTCTTAATTCTTAAACCCGTTAAAATACAGGTCGTGTTCGTGTCTAAACAGGTTGAGTGAAACAGGTTTTATCGTGTCTACCGTCGATTAGTTAAAATTTCGTGTCTAAACAGGTTTTATCGTGTCGACCCGTTAAAATACAAGTCGTGTTCGTGTTTTGAAAACTAGACACGAAAAGTTTTCGTGTCGTGTTCGTGTTTGAGACCAATCGTGTCGTGTCTTATCGTGTCTTAACAGGTCGTGTTTGACACGATTTGCCAGCCCTATTCAAACCAGAAAACTTATAATATAGACTTTATAAACTTTTAAACTCGATAAAAGTTGATAGGAACTTCAATAAAGTCCTTAAAAATACAATTATCTAAAAAACATTAATATTAGTTTAATCAAACTATATTTATACAAAACAAACCACATTAAAGTGTTTGTATGCATCACCCTGTGGTTCGGTTTCGGATTTCGAGTCGTTAAACTGTAAAAATCTCCAGGTCACAAATTAACTCGGAATTAGACTATACCGAACATATTCAAACCGGCTTATTCTTCGATCTTCGTCCGGCCGTTGAAACCGGCCGGTTCAAAGGGAGTTTTTAAAAATTGCTTATTACCTTTAATTGACCTTTGGTACAACTAAATTATCTTTTTTTGGTGGCTATGGAGGCTTTCAATTGGATGTTAGTAAAAGCTAGTTCGATTGGTATTTTGGATGGCATCCGGTTGCCCTCGGATGGCCCCTTATTATCTCATTTATTCTTTGCCGATGATGCTATGATTATGGGGAGTTGGTGTGACTCTAACGGTGAAAATATTATTCGTCTTCTCCGTTGTTTTTTCCTTGTTTCAGGGCTGAAAGTTAACCTGCAAAAATGTGCGGTATATGGGGTTAATGTGGAGCATGAAGAGGTCAAAAGGATGGCGGCTAAGTTAAAGTGTACGAACGGAAGCCTTCCTTTCTCGTACCTTGGTATGAAGGTTGGGGCTAACATGAATCGGGTGGCAAATTGGCAAAGTGTTGTTGACACGGTTGAAAGAAGACTCTCTCGCTGGAAGGCCAAGGTCTTGTCTTTTGGAGGCCGGTTAGTGTTGGTCTCTAGCGTTCTTGATAATATCCCTACGTATTTTTTTTCGTTGTACCGTGCCCCCAAGGCGGTGATCGAGAAATTGGACAAGATTAGATTTAATTTCTTATGGGGTGGCGGTGATAATAAAAGGAAGATTCATTGGGTGAAAAAAGATGATGTGTGCAAGCCTAAGCATGATGGGGGTTTGGGTTTGGTTGGTCTTGAGGAGTTCAATATAAGTCTCCTTTGTAAATGGTTATGGAGATTCAAATCGGAGGATGGTCGGTTATGGAAAAGGGTGGTTCAAGCGATTCACTCGGTTAGAGGTAGGGCTGAATTTTTTCCTTGCAAAAGGACGATAACTGGGGTTTGGAAAAATATATGTGCGGTTAATAATGTGTTGCAAAGGAGGGGTCAAGGAATGGAAAACTGGCTTGCTGAGGTAAATGGGAGGTGGGTTTGGGTGGGTGGCGATGATATGGAGTTTTCAGCAAAAGGGGTAAGGGCTTTACTAAAGGAAAATATTGTTGGTCAGGGGGATTTTGTCATGTATTGGTCTGAATTGGTTCCAAGTAAAATTAATCTTTTTGCTTGGAGGGCTCAAAGAGATAGGGTTCCGACGGCAGACGCGCTCATTAGACGGAACATTAGTGGGGTGTCCGGTGAATGCAAGCTGTGTCGAGCTGGGACCGAATCGGTATCGCACTTATTCACAAGATGTATCTTCGCAGCGGTCGTTTGGAAGTGGTTGGCGGGATGGTGCAAGCTCCCCGATATTGTCGCTTTCTCGTTTGAGGACTTGCTGAGGCTTCATCAGGATATTAACATGGACCGGGCTAAGAAGGAGTTCATTCATGGGGCTGTTCTCGTTACGTGCTGGTGTATTTGGAACATGCGCAATGAGGTGTTGTTCCGAGGGGCGGACCCGTCTCTTCCAAAGATTATTAACGATGTTAAATGTTTGTGTAAGTTATGGTTTGAAAATAGGAGTAGAAGAAGAATTGATTGGGTTAAATGTAGTTTGATGTAATTGTTGTTTGGGTCGGGTCGTCTCTAGCGCCTTGCTAGAGTGTTGTTGTTTTGCCCCTGGTGTTAATTAAATTGCTGTTCAAAAAAAAAAAATGAGAAATAGTTGTGCTAATGAATGAGCTTATTAATATACTTAAGATCTCAAAAAGCATTCCAAAACAAGACTCATGAGAAGGTATTATATGCAAATATTTCTCTTTATGTGATATATTTGGCTAGCTTGTAACAGAAAGAATCTTTAATAGAGAATTGTTTTTAGTGGCCAAGGTAATGGACGAGACTAGGTACAGGGCAAATAGCAAATAAAGTTTCTTATTTCATTGTGTAATTTTACTATTTTATCAATTTCCCAAATCCATCACTTGAACAGAGGTATGATTGCACTAATTTTCACTTATATGACTTATATGTAACTATGATTTATATTTCATTCGTTAACAGATCATTTGATTTTATCTCCAAATTATTTTTCCATAAACTAGTATGAATTAGCTATTTAGCTCCACATTAATCTCATATGATAAGAAGATTTATATATAATACATGACTTGATAATATTTTATAATCATTATCATATCTTAGCTATACCAATTAAATTATAAACAGTTTTCATCATGGTCATTTCAACTTGAAAGAATCAAAAGTGAGAGAAACCCTAATTTGAAATTGTGCCACCCTCCAACACCAGCACAACCAGCTGTATATATAGCCAAAGATAGTAGTACACTGAGAAAAGCCTGCTCCCTTTTTGTTTTCTTTTCATTTTACCTTCTACTCTCTATCCACCATCATATCATATCAACACCACTTCTGCCATTAGCTACTTACTATCTCTCTGTGCTTCAAAGGGATTCAAAACACCCCATTCGCCCTTCCAATCAACACAACTGGAGCCACACCTGTTTGTTTGAGTTTTCCCCCACAAACTAAGAAAGAAAAACACTTGTGGAGCCACACCTGTTTTCTTTCTCTCTCATTTTCATCATCTTTTGTGTTCTCGTTTTGCAGTTCTAGAGAGAGAAAGAAACCCACCCACATATCCGTATAGAGAGAGAAACTGAAAGGGTGGCCGAGAGAGAAATATATATAATGCAGCAGCACCTGATGCAGATGCAGCCCATGATGGCAGCCTATTATCCCACCACCAACGTCACTACTGATCATATTCAACAGGTTAATTAGTAGTTTTAGCTTCCAGCTTAATTCCTCCCCTACCTTTCATTCTCTTTCACACACTAAACCCACTTCTTTGTGTGTAGATTTGTTCAGCTTTATTAATCTTTTTATGGTGCTTTATTTATATATTTTTGACTTTTGCCTGCAGTTTCTGTGCTTGTTTCTTCATCTGAAACAAGTTTCCTGTATATATAGACCTTAATGTTATTACGTGTATATTGTGGTACTATATTTTTTGAACGGACTGTTGTACTATATATACAAAAGTCTTCATCTTGCATGATCTGCACATAATAACTCCTGCAAGAACACATGTCTGTTCTTCCACTTTTTGACTGTAGGAATAATTGTATTTATTTAATTCTTTTATAATGTTTTTTTTCATCTATATCATCATAAATACCCTATCCTGTGCTTGCTGGGTGTAAAATGGGAGAATAAAGTCTTGGACTTTGCATACCTTTTGTGTTTCTTTTTTAACAAGCACAGAAACCAAGACAATATTGAACCTGACCCAAAGCTATGGTAATATGACCGATCATCAGATTTTTCAATCAAAGATCTTTTTTTTTTACAAAAATATATGTAAGCAGTTTTAGGTGCAAATAATCAAATAATCAGTCCCGGTATCATGATATATGATATAAAAAATATATGTAATTTATACCATTCAATAAGATCAGTTTTTTTCAACAAAAAATAAGCAGTTTTAGGTGCAAATAATCAAATAAAACACTCAAAACTGGTAATCTACTTGTTAAAGAGACATGGACTACAGAAATACAAGGCACCATTTGGTTAATATTTATTGATACCTTACATGGTTTTTTTTTTTAGGTTTTATCTAGGGTTTTGGTATGATTTTAGATCAAAAACCTTGTTTTCGTTTTTTATTTATTTTATTTTTAGATCTACACCAGATAATATATATGACTAGAACCCTTCATTTGGTTAATATTTATTGATACCTTACATGGGTTTTTTTTTAGGTTTTATCTAGGGTTTGGGTATGATTTTATATCAAAAACCTTGTTTTCGTTTTTTTTTTTTTTTTTAATTTTTAGATCTACGCCAGATAATATATATGATTAGAACCCTTTGAATATTTAATAATGAATAACTTTATAAGACATACTTTCATACCGCTAAACTACAAGCCATCTAATACTCGTTTTTTAGTTATCTTTTTAAATATTGAGGACATCGAAATACACCGGTCTGTTAGAATCACTGAGATACTGGTTAATTACCAGATCGAAACTGCCCAAGTTCCATAAATCACATTTCAGTTCACGTCAGTGAACACTTTTTGTGATTGTATGGAGTATCTAACTTATTATTTTTGACGCAAATATTTTTATAATTTATTTGAGAATTTCATCTGCATGTGCAGGCTTGGGGAATTAAAGAAGGGTTAACTTACCAAAGATTCTTTATTTGCATCAATCTTTGTGCTTGTGTACTTTGATTTGCTCCCATCGATTCATTTGCTGTCTTTTGTGGTCTAGGCATCTTATTAGCACCAGATTTGATTACGCAAAACAAGATTACATTATTATAATATGTTTTCTTATAATAACTTTATTGTTTTTTGCACATTACAATATGAGTTTGATACCATTCTACATTCTTTTTTATATCGCATGCTCTTTGACCAGTTTTATTTAATATTAGACACGATGGAAGTTTGTTTTTAGCCTGGGACTTGTTTCTGGTTTTTTATACTTTTTGGATCATTTTGTTCTTTTTGTGAAATCTTTAACAAATTGGGGCTATAGATAGAGGTGAATGTTTGACTTTTTGAACTTTCTTAGAGATTTTTACTCCATTTGTTTGTTAGTTTTTCAATCTTTAAGCATAAGTTTTCTTTGTTCGTGTATTTATGCAGTACTTGGATGAAAACAAGTCTTTGATCTTGAAGATTGTTGAGAGCCAAAACTCAGGGAAAATGGCTGAATGTGCAGAGTGAGTATTCATAAAGAACAAGACTTATTGTGATTAATTATGAGCTGTCTTATTATGATGAATTTATCTTTTATTGTGATTCTTTTCATACCCACAATCAATTTCAAAACTTGAAATCATAGACCACTTTTAGGTCATCTATATAATGACTAAATATACACACATATTTGAAAACTTGGTGGCTTGAAATGGTTTTGATCATTTGATTGCAGACATCAGGCCAAGCTTCAGAGGAACCTAATGTACCTTGCTGCAATTGCTGACTCTCAACCTCAAGCACCCACTCTTCATTCCCAAGTAAAACTTTACTCCTTCACTTTTTCAAATCAAATTTTTTACTCCAAGCAGTAACAACAGTATTGCTATTTTGACTGATCAGTATCCTCAAGGTGGGATGATGCAGCAGGGAGGTGGTCACTACATGCAGCAACAACAACAACAACAAGCACAACAGATGTCACCACAGGCACTCATGGCGGCCCGTTCATCGATGATGTACAGCCAGCAGCAGCAGCAGCAGTATTCTTCTCTACAGCAAGGGATGCATGGCCATCTGGGCATGAATTCGGGCGGAGGAGGCGGTGGGCTTCACATGCTACAGGCTGAGAATAACAATGCTACTGTCCTAAGTGGAGGGTTCCCTGACTTTGGTCGTAAGCACGATATTGGGATGTCGTGTTCAACAGGCGGAGATGGGCGGGGAGGGGGAGGTGGCTCTGGCGGTGGAGACGGCGGCGGGGAGACTCTCTACTTGAAATCTCCTGACAAAGGTAACTGATATGTGTGTGTGTGTAGGAAATGGTTTGGTTTGCATGTTATGAACTTTGTGGTACTCTGAAACGTTTATGGGAAGTAGATGCTTTATTATATATTTGAATATTTATTGTCAGGTTGACTTAGAAAGCTTTTGGTTTTCATGTTCTAGAGTTTGCTATTAAATTAGTAAGTAATATCGTCAAATTAATATAATGCTTTAACCAAATTGGTTAAACTTTTATTTCGAGCCCAACCATTTAATGGGTTATGGCGTTCACTACGAATAGCCTAATGAAGACTCCTGATCATACCCTTCACAGAAATAAACTATCTCACTTCTCGATCTCTAAGTATTTTTATCTAAAAAGGAACCCTATTGCACCACCCACAAAATCATACATTCATACGTCAAAACTCTGGTATGAAAGTTCTTTTTGAACGAAAGTTGAAACTCTAGTATGAAAGTTGAAAGATGGAATAGATGAATATTAGAGATTATTTCATTATTTTTAATGTGTCATAAACGAACCAGCCATTCAGACATTCAGTGACCCGTAATGGAATCATTCAGCAATAATTTCCGTTATGCTCGTTCATTTAATAAATAAACGAATATAAAGAAAAACAGTTTTCGTTCCATTTGTGTTCTTCAACGTTAAATAATGTGTTCATTTATGTTCGTAAGTTTGATTGTTCACGTTAGCGTGTGATGTTCATTCATTACATGTTTACCCTAGAATTGTATTCATTATATCCCTATAATACAAAAAAATAACATTGAATATTCTTGCAGTTAAAAAGGTGTGCGAGGAAGACTAGCTTACCATATATACAATTTCATGCAATTACACAACTGACAACTCCTAATCGAGAATGCCAATTACTCTATTATGATGCATTTCATAAAAAACAAAAACACATGGATGCCATTAAAATCCATGGCAAACCCAGAGAGTATGTTCATCAGGATTGTTTTTTTTTTCGGGTCAGATCACATAAATAAACACAAAACATACAGTTGCAACGAGTAGTACTAAGGACTACAGTAAGTTTTTCATATATAATCACGACCATGAAAATTTTATACCAATAGTTACTATTTAATAAGAATAACAAAATTACTTATTTGAATTCGATACTGATTTTTCCCCCTTTTTTTCTAATACATGTATAAATTATTTTTGCTAAGCAAGTTTAAAATTCTCAAAGGTAATGTCAGACACTCAAAATAGTAGGTTTCGCCCCTGATTAAAATAGATTATTCAGTGGTACACAAAACAGTTAAATCCCTATCGAAATTCAGAAATCAACAATAGGCAATAACAAAGTACAAGAAATTAAGTGAAGATCTCAGTTTTAGAATTTTGTAAATAAGAAATTAGAATCAGAAAGTATGAAAGTGGTTCTAAGAAATTCGAATCAGAATCAACCGATTTATAACCAACTTATCAGGCAATTATATGCAGACACTAGAATCAGAATCAACCAATGAACCGATTTCTGAGAAATTAGTATCTTACTTGGTTTGAAAGTGATCTGAGAAATTAGAATCAAATGATCGTCGCTTTATCTACCATTCGTGCATCCATAATCGATGATCGTCAATCGTTCGTCGATTAACTTACCAAGACCTCGTCCTCTACATCCTTGCTTTCTTTTTTTTGAGCGATGAGCCCAACAGCAGATATAAATGTTACATAAGCCCATATTGTTTTTATAAAATGAGAGCTAACTTGTTGGGCTCCAACCCTAAGCCCTTTGCTTTACTTTTTGGTTCATTGGGTCGGTCTTTAAGACCACCACATCCGTGATTCCCACGATTCAATCTTTCATTATAAAATACTTCTCTTTTTTCCACCTACACAATCTAAAATAACTCATTTTCACAATTCATCCTCAAAGGCGTAGCTTTTCACGGGCCCATCCGATTTTTCAATTCGTAGTGTAATTTTATACCTAGTTCGGCCTCATCCTTTTTGGTCCTTTGACTTTCGGCGTCAACTGAATTTCGGCCAAGCTTCGCCACTGTTCATCTTAATCTAACCTTTTATTATATCAATATAATTTATAGTTGCTTTTAATATATTAAATAATTTATTTTTTTGAAATAAACGAATTAGTTATTTGAGGTTTGGAAATAAAATAAAATAAAAATTTAAAAAAATAGGTTTTTGGGATAACTTTTATAAAAGAATCTAACAAACCTAGAGTATATGACATGTGACAAATAAGATAAATGATTAATTTTCTATATTTATTTAATATTAAAAACATGTTTTTTTTAAACATCTTAGTTTTTAATAAATTTTATAAGTAGAAGTTCACATACACAAAAAAAATATATATTAAACAAGATGTGTGTTTAAATATTTTTTAAAAGGTAATATTACAACTTATTTAAGAAAAAATGGCATTAAAGATTAAGTTTTTATCAAGATTGAAGAAGTTATGGTGTATCAAAGATTGGGGTTGAATAGTTCTTCATGAAGCTTCAACAATTGTGGATTAACTAATTCTCAATGGTTTTTTAATGATTCTTGTTGCTATAGATTCGGCTTTTCATCACGATTTCATAGCGATTAAATTTTCATCAAGATTTGAAGAAATTATGGTGAATCAAAGATTGAGGTTGAAATAAAATGAATCAAAAGAAAAAAAATATATACAACTGAGCTGCCACGTAAGAAAAAATTTAACAGTGTTAATTTTTTAATGACGAAACCAATATTAATAAATAGGTGAAATTTTTAACAATTAAGAATGCTTATTAAAAATAGATTATTACCGGACAACCTAAAAAAAGTGAATTATTTTAATCCGTTTCTCACTTTAATTTAACAAGAGACTTGAGCCTTCAATGTCATGTGTAGGGAACATTTTAAAAGACATCGTATTTATCATTGGACTGGAAAACCATTACTCATTAGTTTCGATAATAGAGTATTAATTGTTTTTGTTTTTTGTATTTATTATATATATATTAATTAAAAAAATTGGTGGTTCAAGATAACGTATTATTTTAATTATTTTATTATTTGTTTAAAAGTGGTGCATTTCATCGAATGGTATCCCGGAAGCCTCCTTTATGGAAGGTCACTGGTTCGAGACTGATGTTCGCACTGAATTACCCGATTGCTTGGGGTTTCCTCTGATGGTGTAATGAAGGTTCGAGTCCTGATAAATGAAAAAACACAATAATAAATGACCGCCTGATAAAATCTGGACCTAAAATTAGCCTTAAAAAAACCTAAAAGTGGTGAGAGTGTATTAATTTCTTGTGTTAATTTTAGCTTGTCTAAAATTATAGTTTGTTTGAATGGCCGTTTAGTAATACTACTAGGATTTAGAATTTTGGATCGAAACCGCTACAAATGACGAGCTTAAAATACAAACTTTATACAATTAGATAGATTTGCGAATATTCAAGTAAAAATGTATTTTTATTTACAAAATGTATTAAAAAAAAAACTAATACATTTGTTGATTAAAATCCAAAAGAACATGGAGTTTATCCCGCATAGATGTGAAATGATCGGTTCCTTCTTGCGTAATAACTTCATACTTTGTATCAAAAACGCACTTTATATTATAACTTTTCCAAGAAAACTGTAGTCTTGTGCGATCATATAACAAAATCATGAAATTAAGTCTATTGTTTTTCATCTTTCATTAGAGTATTTCTTTGATTAAGTATATTTGTGATTGATCTCACAACAATCATCTAGACTTCATTCGAAGAGAAGATAATATTTATATATAACAACAATGAGGACAAAGAGGAGATCTTTAAACCTCATGATAATGCCAATATAATCATACAACTTGTTGGTTGTGATCACTATTGGGATCACAATCACACCCGTGAGTTATTCGGACCTATCCTCTTCAGACCTTACCTATTGATTCCGATTCCACTCGGCTATCTCCTCCCACGAGTATCCATCAATCCCATCTTGTTGAATGTTCATGTTTGTAGACCCGTAATTCGCAACGAACTCGGTGGCTTCGGTAGTAGTTTTGTAACTTGTGTTGGCGGCGGTGGTGGTGGTGGCGGCGGGGTTGGTGGTGCGACTCGAATACATATTGTTATAGGCCGTTTCGTTGGGAGATTGGCCGGTATAATGTTGAACAATCTGCTTGAACTGAGAAGGGTTCTTGGCCTCCATCATCACCGGGCTCGAAATGTACTTCACCTTTACGCTTTTTTCATCAGCTTCTTGTGTTTGATTCTTGTCACCTGCAGCTCTACCGCCTTTGTTTCTGTTCATTTTGTTCTGTTCTTTTTGCTAAGTGGAAAAACAAGTAGATCAAAGATTGTTGGAGGGAGTAGTTGCTAATTGCTCACAGAACCGTAGGCATATAAATACATGTGTTTGGTGCCAAATAGTACGACTTTTATTGATTGTTTCCCTTAGGGGTAAATAAAAACTTAAAAAGCAGTGAGATAGGAATTGTACGTGTATATATGCGTAGGGTACAAGTGAGTACTGCGTGAAGTTTGGGTTCATTGAATGGTTTAGAAGATAGAAAATGGAATTTTGTTGATTTTTGACTTGACAGATGTAGCTTCGTGGATGCAACTGTAAAATTGACGGTTATGAAAGATAAGTGGAGACTATGATTTTAGAACCAGATACGATAAAAGCATCGGAAAATACGGCGAAGTTGGAGATTTGGGTGTCATGAGGCTCCAATCACAAGCTTAAAGTCTATGTAAGAAGCCTTTACGAAGGTGGGTAATCTGGCGGCTCATAGGTATTTCTAACTTCAATTATTTTACGTTTATTTTATTTTGTACACTTCATTTTCTTCACTTAACTAGGACATTATTTAGCTATCAATATGGTTACGTAACTAAATCAACCATGATTTGTTTTTAGCTAGTCGTTATAGATCCAATCATGTGTCTGATGTTCATATAGTTTTGGTTTATAAACGAATTTTAGAATCGATTACATATGTCTGGGAGAAGAAGTGATCCAGACATCCATCTGGCTTATTTAGAATACTAAGGGCGCGTTTGGTTGTGGAAAACATGGGGTGTTTTCCATTTCTGTTTTCTAAGAAAACATGGAAAACAGAAAACGCGTTCTAGTGATAGTTTTCTGAAAAAAAATTCCTAGAAAACAGAAAATACAGTTTTCCATTCTTTTAACTAAATTTGGAAAATAGTTTTGCATTGTTTTCCAATTTCCGTTTTCTATTTTCCAGAAAATGGAAAACACATCTTTTGGTTAGATCGCGTTTTCAAAATTTTCCAAGTGTTTTCTAGAAATGGAAAACCCATTTCATTTTCTAGAAAACTGAAAATGGAAAACTGGAAAACGTTTTCCACAACCAAACGCAACCTAATTAACACATGTTACCTGTTCGGATAACAACGCAACCCACATGTCCGAACCAGAAAAGACTCTCTCACAAAGCATGGTTTGGACAACAGCATAACACATGTCTCGTACAGACAAGTCCGGCTCGGAATACTACATTCCGAACCTGACACACATTTAATGCCAATTACTAAGTGGCGTTAACCGATATAGATATCTACGTCGTCCCGCTAAGGTGCCTACATATTACCAAATCAAATAAATCATTAATGACGCTTTAAGACAAAATGTTAAGTATTATAAATACACCAAACAAACTAACTACGGAGTCATTAAGTTCATTCGTACTACTTTTTTGTTTTGAACGGCAACTTACACTACTTCTAAACTATCACATATATACTACAATTAAACTCTCGATGTCAAGATTTGAACCTTAAACCTCCAACTAAGAGCCAATAACCTCTAGTAAGTACCAAGTGAGCTAGTCCCACATTGGCAGTTCCTTCGTACCACTAACTAGTTCATCCACAAATACTTAGTTTCACGACTGAGCTTCGTCGCAGTACACACACTGTCCTTATACGAGTCTAACGACGCTTTTAGTGTTTCAGGTCCACGATATTCAAGCGAAGAACTTACCAAGTACCCGGTTCAGACAACGTGTAGTCGAGCTATATGTTGTTCAGTCCGTCCTTGGTCCAACCGATCTGACGAGCCGGGATACTCCGATTCTACAAGAACAGAACGACTGAAAGTTGTTAACACGAATAGATATCTTGATAGATATCTTGGGTCAAACTTGTGTGTAGGTTTGATGATGAGAATTGTATAGAGTAATTAGAAATTGTTTTGCGTTAATCATATGTGGGTTAGCGTATGTTAGAGTTATTATTATTATTTTTTTAACGGCAATGCATTAAAACACCAACCACTAGCAAGATGCTAAAGGCGGAAATGAAACCAAATTACATTAAGAAAGAAAAGTAAATCCGGGCGTTCCAATTTATTACCCGGTTCTTACAACGGCTTACATGTCACTGAAAACTCCAATATCTTATGTTACTAGTTTATTTTTGACCTTTTTATAAGCGACACCTAGAATTATTCTAGGATTTACCACCAAGCTCTAATCCCTCGCCCTAGTATATTAGGCATGTTTCATTAAGAGACCGTTTATTAACTTCTTATGCAGTCTAGTAAAGTCTGACTACTGACTCGGTCAGTGGTCAGTGTGTTTGTTTGACTACAAAGACCTGCTTACCGAGTAAGCACATTCTTACCCATGCCTTTAAACCCATTTACCGAGTAATAAAAAAGTACCCTCCTTACCGAATAAGTTAAGAGGCTTGGAGCAAACAGATGTTAGATTTGAGAAAATTTTATTCAAGTTTTGCACATATTGATCATATAAGGTCACGAGCATCCCAATTTGTTGATTGTGGTGGTTAAGCAGAAAAATTCTAGAATTATTATCCTAATTAATTAAAAAGCAAATGATGAGGAAATTCATGTCCGGTGTTTGAATTATGTTTGATAAGTTTGACATCATCTACCCATATTTGAATGAACTTTTCACGAATCAATTAAAAACAAATGACTTTTTTATAAATAATAAAATTAAGTTAAATGAATTTTGGGTTTCCTTTAATGTATTTTTATTATTTTACCATTGCATCAACGGTTACGTTCAGGTTTTAACTTCTTTTGTTGTTGACGTATTTATTCGTTCAATCTCTAATCACAGAGAATTTTTATGGTGGTTTTTTAAGGTTTTCTTTCTATTTATGTTGTTTATATCTTTGTATCCGTGTATCCATATCAGTTTCAATTTTTGTGTAGGTTCGTTTGGAAATCGGTTCGTCCCAGATGCGAAGCAAGAGTGTTTTGATTATCCATATGATGCAGGTTTATGTGTTAAAAAAGACATAACGGTTCCGAACGTCCCTTCTGGTTGTTGTTCAAAGAAAAAGTTAATCAAGACAACACTTTCTACGATGACATCACTAATGTAAAAGCACTTCATTCTAGTCAAATTGGAGAATAAAAGTATGGGTGTGGTTATGAACAGGGTCAGCTCTCGTGTTTGTGAGATATAACAAATGTCTCATAATTCATAAACACTAAAAAGATATGAGACAAGGATGTTTAATAGAATATCTACTAGATTGCAGATTGTAAAAACACATAGCAAAAAGAAGTGATATAAATGTTGGGGAATTCGAGAAAATATCCAACACAATCTCTCTGAGTGGAGGGTATAAGGGCATGAGGGTATACCCATGTGGTGTGGTGTTCTTTTTTGTTATTTTTTTAAACATTAAAATAGAAATACAACTATTTTTATTAAACAAATAAATAAGTCATGAAATTTAAACATCGATTAATTTGTGTTCGTCTTCACAAAGGTGTTCAAAAGCATGTTAAAAAGTTCAATTATCTTTTATGATAATATAAGCGTATGAAAAAGCACTTACGAGACAAAAAATATTTTAAAAAATAGTCCGTTGTCGTTCAAACTTATGTCGTTGTGTTTAGAAAATATAAATATAGTAGACTTCGATTTTTTTTAAAACAAAGTTAATATACAAAAGTTATTTGAGAAAAAACCATATTTTAGCCTAAATAAATATTTAGAATTTAATATGTGTAATGAAGTGATGATGTGTCAATCGTTGGATGGAACAAGGCTACAACTTCACGGAGAATTTTCGGCGTGATTTCTCAGCGACTAAAGGCATGTTGTATACCATGGTGTTGTGGGTGGTGTTATCATGCCACGTGATAGCTGACTGGATAACACAATTTGATAATACCAGCAAGTGTGGTATACATAATGTGATGGTGTGGTGTGATGATGGGTTATCTTTTATTACTTTAAATAAAATAAAAATGTGTGTAATGTTTTGATTGGACCAACCCAAACATCTCCCTCCCTCCACGCCGTGTAAATCTTCACACCAATTCACCACGCACTCCTCAACACCACTTGTGGTATACCATCACGCGTGAAGAGGATGCCACACAGGCAACACACCAAGCAAAACGGTTGTATACCCGCTGCTCTAACAACCGCGCCAATGTTTCACGTGATGTTGGGATGGTTTTGGCGCTGTGAAAAGTTGCCAGCTAGACCACGCTGAGGTTACCACAAGAGTATACCGGATGCACTAATTAGAGTAACAAAAAAGATGATCCACAATCAATGTGCTTACAATAAGATTTCATAACAGTATATTTAAAAAAAGTAGAGGTGTCAATCGTGTCGGGTTGGCGGGTTAATTTCTCAGCTTTAATCTTACCCATATAACTATTCGTGTTGTGCGTTGTGTCGACCCACTTAAATTCGTGTCGTGTTCAGGTCGTGTTTCAGGTCAGTCATTTTTATATTTATGTATAAATATGAGTAATATCTAATGACTTAAAACGATATAAACAATTCATTAATATACTCAAATGAAAAAATTTCTATTTTATAATTTGTGTTATTTTTTGTTTCTTAATTTCTCTCATAGTCTCAATTCTAGTTAATTTTTAATAAACTTAGGTTTATAGATTTAACTCGATATAAAAAGAAACAAATAAAAGTATTAAGAATAAGTGCTTACAACTAATAAAATAAATTTGTTAAAAGTAAAAATTAATAAAAGAGGAAATTAAACGATTTTTATATTTCAAAACCTTTAAACGTGTTGACAGATCGATCGACTCACTTATTTAACACGTTGGGTTTAGGTTGACTTGTTTAAGAAAACGGATCATAAGACTGACCCAAAACCAGTACTTTCTCGTGTCGTGTTCGGGTCATGTCAGAAATTGTCACCCCTACATAAAAGTGTGCAAAAGTAGCATGGTCGACATAGTGATTTGATTGTGCATTATCTTTACACTACAAGAATATTGCCCTTTGGTCATGACCACAACGGTAACAACACATGTCGTTGGAAACCGAGAACTGATATAGGACTTTAAAAAAATTGACACCCTATGACGACTATTTGTCATTGTGATAGAGTAAGCGGAACAAAAAAAAAAGTTAGAACGCCATTATGAAAAGTAAGTTGCCACAACATGTCATTACAAATTTCCTTATATATCATTTTCCATAAACTGTCAGTCTCACAATGAGACTATTCCTTTAGAGGCGTTTTTTTCTAATTCGTAGTTGTTGGAGGTGGGTGATGACACTCTTTAGCTCTCTCTACACGTGTTTCTGTTTCTCTCTCTATTACTTTTATAACATCATATCTCTTTGAATCTATGTTTCTCTCTCTCTCTCTCTTCTATCAGAAGAACATGGGTGTTTCTCTCTCTTGATTCACACCGAGATTCTCTTCGTTGTTCTCCGTCGTCGACATGCGTTGCTTCGGCGGCCACGTTCGGGGTCTATTTAAGCTACCTGAAACGAAATTTGTCCTTCGTTGTCGCTCCGGTTCCGGCGTCGGCAGGCCGCCGATGGCGGCTTACCCGCCGATCGTAGATGCGACTGGATGACTTCTGGCGCCGCCGTTCACGTTGTAGCGGCAGCCGTTAAGGCGTTGCTCCGTTTGGTGGTTTGTGTTTCGAGATGATCTTACGAAATGACGATTTCGTGTTGGATCGATTTTGGGTTTAGGGTTTCCTGAAACCCAGATCTGAAGCGAAGCATTATGGTTATGTTGAAGCTACGATGTTCTGAAAAGTCTCTTTTGTAGATCTGGAAAGTCTCTGCTCATGTTGAAGCTATGATGTTGTAGATCTGATCATTTAAAAGGTATGATTTTCTTGGTTGGTTTAAGATCTGAAAAGTTTGTTGCTGATCGAATAGATTTCTGACATTGTTGTTGGATTAATTTTCTGTTTTCTTTGGGTTCTGTTGGATCGATTTCCTCTTTGTTTATGGGTTTTCGAACGGTTGAGGTCGCAAAATACCCAATTTGTTTTTTGTGTTGTGGAATCGATTTCACGTTTGGGTTTGGTTACCTAACAATTCCGGATTGTTGTCATTTTTAGTTTTTTGTTTTAGTTGTTGGGTCAGGTTTTTTTTTTGCTTCCATTGCGGTTATTTCTACTGATGATTCGTTTACAGAAGTCATTGTTCAAACAATGATAAAATTGTTGGTGGTTCTTTGTATGCTGCTAATGATGAACCTTTTCATTTAACACTTTATGCCAATGATAGTATTCTTTTACTTGATGAAAATGCTATTTGCCCCTAAAGATGACCCTGATTGTATTCGTTCAGTTTGGGAAAATGATCTCTTTTGATGCTAATATCAATATTTTCGAAGGCTGTGATGATTGACATCGTTGCCTTACCTTCTGTTTGGGTTTTGTTTTGTGTGTCAATGTGAAGGTGATAGATAGAACGACGTGTGGATTTTCTATCTATCGCAACCATTGAACTGAACAACACCTTAAATGTGCTCTGAGCCTTAATGGCTATGATGATTGGTTGTCGACTGAGCCTTTTTTAAATATATTTAAATATATTTCCTTATATATCATTTTCCATAAACTGTCAGTCTCACAATGAGACTATTCCTTTAGAGGCGTTTTTTTCTAATTCGTAGTTGTTGGAGGTGGGTGATGACACTATCTTAAAGGAGACATATACCAATCTATTGTTAAAACCCAGCTGCATTTTTTCAGTTCATTGAAATGGGTGGTGATGCGTGTTCTATGTTCGTTTACAGAAGTCATTGTTCAAACAATGATAAAATTGTTGGTGGTTCTTTGTATGCTGCTAATGAATTTATCGGATATGAACCTTTTCATTTAACACTTTATGCCAATGATAGTATTCTTTTACCTGATGGAAATGCTATTTGCCCCTAAAGATGACCCTGATCGTATTCGTTCAGTTTGGGAAAATGATCTCTTTTGATGCTAATATCAATATTTTCGAAGGCTGTGATGATTGACACCGTTGGCTTACCTTCTGTTTGGGGTTTGTTCTGTGTGTCAATGTGAAGGTGATAGATAGAAGGACGTGTGGATTTTCTATCTATCGCAACCATTGAACTGAACAACACCTTAAATGTGCTCTGAGCCTTGATGGCTATGATGATTGGTTGTCGACTGAGCCTTTTTTAAATATATATCTTAAAGGAGACATTTTTCTATTTTTACACATGTATATTTTTCTATTTTTACACATGTATTGCGATGCTATTTTGGACTGATTTTTTAAAACCTATATGCTTCTGTGTAGCTACATACTAAGGTTTCGACCTCTATTTTTTGTTGATGGTCTGATTTCATTTGGTTTTTTGAGCATCTATATTTGCTCCTTTTGAATCTTTTTGTAATTTAGAGGTTTTGCTAATCAATTTGTCAATTTTTCATGGTGATCGATTGTTCATCAATAAGTGGTGCAGATATGTGATAATTTTATCATTTTCTTTCTCATGTTACTGTTAATCTGTAACTAACACTTATGCCAGATGTGATAGTTATTGTATTTGTGCAAGAAAAACTGCCTGAAGGAGTCAACGAGAATGCTCTAACATTAACAGGCTTCCTTTTCCTTCATGCATTATTTATTGAAAAAGGCTGTTTAGAGACAACATGGACTGTTTTAAGAAAATACGGTTACAATAATGATATAAGGCTTGGTGATGATCAGCTGTTGGCTCCAATTAAAAGAACTCCTGATCAGGTAAATGATTATTCATTATTTATTTTTGTCGTCTGATTGTTGTAGATTGTAGAAGATAGTGGTCAATGATTTGATATGTGAAGATAGCTAGCTTGGAAAGTGTGAATAAGTCTACCTATTTTATCATGAAAAAACGCTTTAATTATTTCATAAGAAAATTATTTTTAATCTTGCATATGCTCTGTTTTGTACTTTTGTAGAGTGTGGAGCTGACAAGTGAAGCTGTTGAATTTCTCCGAGGAGTATTTACCATGTTTGACAGTGATGGTGTATGTTCTACGTTCTTTTTCTTCAGGAGTTATGTCATATATACCGTCTGAGTCCGAAAGTTCACGTTATCTAAACTTACTATTTACTATTATACTTAAAGTATCATATTTATACATTATGTAGTAAGAGAAAGCCAGTTACATATAACAGTCTTTTCACTAAATAATCAAATAGGAAAATAATGTTATTACTATGAATCATCCAGGTGCATTCGTTACTTTAGTGAAACAAACTGTTGTAACTGATTCTGTTAGACTACACTATGGAGTTGGCAAGTATGATTTTCAATAGAGTAGTGTTTTTGAAAAGGTATATATGATAATTATCATTATCAATAGATTGAAAAATGAAAATATGACTGTTTCTTAACCAGGATGGGGCTCTTAATGCACATGAGCTTGAGGACCTTTTTTCTACTGCACCAGAAAGGTACTGTAGTTGATTCAAACTTAACATGGTTAAGTTTGAAGCTTTTCATCTTCTCCGGTGAAACCCCCTTCTCCTCGGCACCCATCAGAACACTGTCGTCCCTTCTTTCAGGTTAGTATGCAATTCAGTCAATTTTCGTGTAATTTATGTATCAATTTAGGTATTTGTGTTTGAAGTTGCTGCATGTTGGAAAACAGGTTTTCTCGACTATGTGGCTTCTGATTTTGCACTGAGAAGTCTAATGTTTTTATCTTAGCTTTTACAGTCTCCAATATATAAATAGAGTCAGGTGGGGCATATGTTTTGGTTTTTGATTTTGAGTAATCAATGTAGTTTAAAGTTGAATCTGGTTCAACATAGTAAGTATTGGCAGTTGTCAATTGTGTAATTTATGCTGGTTTTAACGTGCATAAAGTTTGAACCAAGAGTCTGGCAAGCTCCTAACAGTCCGTAGCTCATATATAATGTATTCTCTTTCAGTTTTCTGTTTGATTTTGCAACCCCAATTAGCTTTTCATCAGTATTTACTCTTTCAATAGAAAATTCAAGATGCTTTCTTGCTTTCAATCTTTGTTTTCTGTTAAAAGATTTTGAACTTCAATTTGGAGTAATCTGTCACTTGGCTTTTGTTAATGTTTTGGCAACGACTAAACAATGTTGCGTGGTTTGTGTATGCGTGATTTGTGTAATGACTCTAACTAATGTAATATATGTTGACATGTTGCATGGTTTGCATATATAACTAGACAAAAACAATCAAACCGCAGCAACGCGCGGTACATTTACTCGTAAGTTATCAATTTACATTTTCTTTTTTTATTTGTTTATTGCTAAGGTAAAATAAAATAACGTTTGTAATAAAAATGATGGCGATGACTCATCATCATGATAGTGTAACTTAATTTATTATTATTATTTATTTTAACTATAGTAGATCTGTTTTATAAAATAAAAACAACAAAGGGTTAGCCCTAATTTAATCAAATCAGGCTTGATCTCTTGTGATCGACCTTCTACCCCCAATTCTCGACTGACGTCGTCCGGGCACCACCTCCGAATGACAATGACCTACACCATCATAGTCGAGGGTTTTGCTATCTCTCTTGATTTCTCCTCTATAAAATTGATTTGTTTCGTCAATTAAGCAAGGTTTTTACAATGAACCAATTTGTATTTTACATTTTGACATATACAATTGAGGAGGGAGGATCAAATACAAACCAATTTAATTGTAAAAACCGTAAGAATCAATGGAATATTGACACATGGGACTCATTTAATGACTAGGATGAAGGGTATTATTGGAAAAAGATAAAAATTTAAAAATCCCTTATCCTTCTCTGCGTATAGCTATGTTTGTGTAGTCTAATCTTAACGCTATGTTCCCGAGTTCACTTAAGGATAGAAAATAAAGGAAAGAAAGGAAAATAAAATGTATTTGTGTTTCTGAGTTTCATTTAAAGAGAGAAAGTAAAGGAACATAAAAGATGTTATGTTCTCGAGTTTCATTTAAGGAAAGAAAGGAAAGGAAATGAAAGGAAAAATAAGCTTATTTCTTAACATTTTGTTTCCTTCCAATTTGGAGAGATAGCGGAGAGAAAAGAAATGAAAGTTATCTCTCCCTTTCCTTTTTCTTCCTTTCCACTCTTTCTTTTCTTTTCTTTTTTTTCTCTCCATAAATTAACTCGGGAACATAGTGTAAAGTATGTGATTTTGTTTGTGTATAGTGATATTGTTTAAGTTTAGAGAGATTTTGTTTGTTTTTAGTGAGAATCTAATTAGGTTTGGCATTTGTTCAGGTTTGTATATATATAAGTGGTTTTGTTTAGGTTTATGTATCAACACTATGAGAAAATTACAGCTTAATTTAACCACCCTTTAATTTCTTCGATAATTAATCCCTATGAGGTGTACATATATATAATTCTTTCATTGACTCGAAATATTAGTTAAACACCAAGAGAGACCGGGTGATCATAGTTCTAGATAGACATTGAGTCACCGAGTTTTTTTAATATGATTGAAGCATTCATCTTCATAAATTGTCTTCACTTAGTCAAATACTTCTAGTCCATTAAGATTAGTTAGTACCATATTTGTGACCATAAGGCTAATGTCTACAAATATAGTAATTGACTCGATATATTTAGCGATATCTTGTTTTTTTAATGGCATTTATCCTACTTATATATGCTCTTAAACTATACCTATATTATTTAATTTATCCTACTTGTGCTCTTAAACTATACCTATATTATTTAATATATTATTTATAGTTATCAAATTTAAACCTAAGACCACTTCAAATAATACTCTTAACGACAAAGAATCATTGTCAGATTAGCGAAATCTTTTTAAATCTTCATACATGTAGTGTTTTAAGATGCATTAGTCATAAGCTTAGACTAAACATGTTGGTTGACTTTTGTTTTGTTTGACAGAAGTGGGGCCACCGGGACACTCATGATGACTTGAAAAGGTAAAACATAGCTCAAATAGTGAAATGTTTCCAGAATTTATGGAGGATATATTCTACAAAGAGGAAACTATCCTAATTTGGTCATATTATTAACTATTTTAAGATAAATAATATATACAAGTGTTTCTAATTTATGGTTATTTTAGTTTAGTAAAAGATAACTTCTAATTTATAATTATTCAACTTTTCTTACAGCGATCTATCATATTTTTACTCATAAACTAAATCAAATATTAAATCTGGTTAGGTTTAAATCGGAGACATTCTAAATAATTCATCTAGAGACAATATGTATCTCCCAATTAAGCCAATTTTTTTCTTTTTCTTTTTTAGGTCAAACCAAGATGCCCATTTTGGATAGCAAACCCATTTCTACTGAAAAATGTTGTCTTATGTATAGTAACAAGTGGGTCAACCCGCGCTTCGCCGCGGAGTTGACCCGTTGGCATTTCCTCTTGATTCTGTGTTTTGCGGCGGAGTCGGACCATTTTCGAAGTCATACCGTTTGAAAAACTCCATAGGCCAATCATGAGAGATTAAGGTGGTGCCAAACCTATGTCGTGCGCTCGGCATGTTGACATATTTGATATATGTCAAGATTTTGGTAGTGCATTGGCCATCAAGATTAAAAGATTAGGAACATTTCTATGTGTTTTTTTTGCAACAATGACATGGTTCCAAAGAAATAACTAATATGTGACAACGATGACATGGTTCCAAAGAAAGCAATTATAATTAAAATGCTTGAATACACACTTACCGCTTTCTAATATAAAACTCCTTCCAATAATTAGGCTATTACTTCATTTACAATATTCAAAGTTCCAACCATTTGAAATAACTTATCTATAAGGTGGTAATCTCCCTAAAAGGGCTGTACACAATCATGTCAAATAATTGCTATGTTATGGCAATCTTGAGATATAATGTAAATTAATAAAACTTACTGAGCTAAATATTTCCCGTCCAAGCTGATAGACATAACACATGCAGGCTTTCTAAGAAGTCTCTTGAACCCAATTCTGTCCCATGTACTCATGTCCCACACAACTGTGATTGATCTATTGCCTGCATATAATACATAAATCCATGAAGTCAAACAGGGAGTTACAAAAAGAGAATAAGCTGAAATAGATTACCCTTTATGCAAATGTAAACATACCTTTCTGTACGGTGCAAAACAAAAACGGTTTTGTTCCATCCTTAGAGAATCGACATAGCTCAATATTCTTGTCCTGCAATGGGGAAAAAATTAGCACAACACAATTACCATAGAACTAAGAAGGCGATCAGGGCTGTATCACAGCTTTCTTTGTCTTTTTCATTCTAAGCCCCTTTGAAAAGGGTTTAATTTTCATATCTAACCTCCTCAAACCCTTATCTCTAAATGAAATTAACACCTGCATAAATGCCATGTAAAACCTCCCTTTTGCAGCCAATTTGAAGATTCCAGTTTTGACCTTTAATAGGTAAATGTGTAGAGCAACAATGATAGGCCCAATAGCCAACACAAACATAATAAGCAATTGATTCATTCACAGTCAAAATATGTCATACTTATACGAAACTGCATATTCTGTAAAGCCAGCCATAACGGGTCAGAACATAACAGCATTTAAGGCAGCCATTATAGATGTAACCTTTATATTTTTTTCTATCAATAAATCAGCCATAATGGGTCAGAAGAGGTTTAATATATACCATATGCACACCTCATTTAACACACAATGAGTGATGACAATACTAACAATGAGCATGTGCTTACGTTGAACAGGAATAACATATAAACAGAAAGGGCTGACAATGTGAAACTAACCAAACAGCCTTAACATACCTAAGAATAAACATGCATACAAACCTAATGAAAGTAAGAAAGCACAAACAATATTAAGCAAAATAACCATACCAATACAGAAAGGGCGGTCAGTTTGAAGAAAAATAAGCAAAATAACCATACCAATATAGAAACTTGGAATTAAGAACAGGACACTTACAGAGCACACGATAAACCAACGCAGCCGAAGAAACGCTGCCAAGGAAAAAAATAGTTAGGTATAAGAGCAATTCATAATGAGAATGAGAGACATGATAATCAAGAACACATTTTGTTAATCATATTGCATTCCATTGTACAAACCTTTATTTCTAATTAAAAATACTATGAGCACAGTATCATAGAAACCTATAAACTGTAACTTTCAAGTCCAGATATAGCACCATCAAACATTTACCTCTATCTTGCTATGAGGTAGAAGATGAATTGTACCTTGTGTTGTTCACCTGCTCCTTTTGGCGATGTCCTCAAATCAGATCACAAACCGATTGTGTGAAAGAAAAGGTGTTTGGATTGTACAAATGGTTAGGCGTGATTTACTACACAGTACACACTGTTAGACGACAATCAAATTAGCCAAAAACAGCAGATTCAGATGAACATAACTACAAATTTCAGATCCAAAATTTCCATCGATGCAACTGATAAATTAATCACGAATAGCACCAGGACATTAGTACTTTGTACCTTCATGTTTTCCTTTAAATCTGTGATATTTTCTTGCCTATCTCTTGCTTAGCTTTCTTAGTTACATCTTCGGTAGCTGTAGCAATTATTTGTTAGGTGTTGTAAAACAGGTAAACATGCAAGCTATGTAATTGTGTTGATATAAGATATATTCATATGTAATACCTCCTTCCATTGACAACTGTCTTTTCACTAAGAGGTTGTGTGAACCGGAAGGTTGTTCCTTGCTACATTCTGATTATAAATAGAAGAACCAAGCTCATCAGATTTGTAGAACCAAGCTCAACAGCAGCTAATATCATCAGATTGAATCATCAGATTGAATCATCAGATTGAATCATCAGATTATCAACATGACATAATTCAACCATTATTTAAACCTTCAGGTCTATAAAGCATAGCCTCCATTCAGGACCAAAAATGCCAATAACATACAGATATGTGTAACCAACCTTAATAGAAGGTAAAAAAGCATATCATCCTTCAATCATCAGATTGTTATTACCACAAAATTCAAACATCATTTGAATCCTCAGATTTAAAGCAAGATCAAACATATATAACCAAATCGAACCCATATGAACCTGAAATAAACCGTAGCCTCCAAGTTCGACAAAAGGTAAACAGACCCTGAATTAAGTACCGGCGAGGACATCAAATGACGTAAAAAGTACGGCCGCCGGGAAAGAAAATTAGCCACTGCGAGCAAAGGCTACACTCGATTTCAGATTTTAGCTCCTAAAAACAAATAATACCCTAAACCGATCGATGTTCGATTACAGAAAAAATTATCCACGGCAAGAAATGCTACCAGAAAATAAAACCCTAAACCGATCGACGTTCGATTTCAGATTTTAGCTCCTGAAAACTCTAATTCGAACCTAAGTTCTTGCCTTTTTAAGATCCACCACATAAAAGCACAAAGAACACCACCAAAACCGTCGCCGCTTCAACGCGAGCGGAGCAACGACGGTGGCGAAGCTCAGAGAAACTACTATATATTCATCTCTCTAAAGGAGAAATCCATGAGAGATCGAGACAGCTGCAGATTTCTAGAGAAGGAACGAATAATTACCTTCGATGGAGTACTAAGAAGGAAGATCGACCAAAAGTCTAAGAAGGAACATAAATCAACGGATGCAATACATACCTGCTAATCTGTCATTTTTGTGGTTAGGCTCTCTCTCTTTAAACTCTGAAAAAAGGGCAAGAAAGATGAGAATGTCATGAAACCCTAAATCTGAATCTCTAAATCAAATCCCTGCATAATCAATGTAGTAAGGAGAGAGAGTACGGAGATGAAGCACAAATCAGGAAATTGAATGACGTACCTGAGTAAGAACGCTGGAACAGAGAGACGGGACTTTGAAAGCGGTGCGGACTGCGGAGGCGGAGCCGAGAATAGACAGAACTCGGAGTTGGGGAGGCATGAATAGAGGAAGCATGTATAGAGAGAAAGGGATGGGAGATGGCGTTGGTTGTGTGGATGAGCAAGGAGGAAGAGGATGGGCGGTGGCGTGAGGCAGAGAGGGAGCAGGTATGTACGTATGGCAAGGTTTTTAGGTAAAGAAAGTCTTCAAACTCAACTCATGAAAATGCCCTCCAAGCTTCATTAATTTACAAACATGCCATATTTGTATATGGTAATATAATATAGTAAGAGTTGGTGCTTTATAGACTTGTACATTATGTTTAAAAAATGGTACCATAAGTTGCCTTATGTTAATATAGGGTAATCACGAGTAGACGACCTCCAAAATCATCTCGAATTTGAAGTAGGGGGAGAGAGCGGAGGGTTGGATCTGATGACGGTTATTATGGGTATGAGCAAAGAGGTCCGGGTACTAGGTTCTACAACACTGATTAAGAGAAGTTTCCACACGGGCAGTTCGATAACTATGGGATCTTTCGTGAATATGAGTACATGGGTGAGGAACATGCAAACCCTAACGAGTGGAAGTCGGTGTCGTATCGCAAAAACAGGTATCGTTCTAAAACACCGGTTCGTCGTTATGTTTCGCGTGAAAAAACTGCTGATAGACGTTGGGATGAAACTGATAAATGGTCGACGTCGGTTTATGTCACAAATTTCCCAGCTGCCACTACGAAAAAAGGGTTGTACGATAGATGTTCTGGGGCAGGGAAGGTACTTGATGTATTCTTATCATAAAAACCCTCTACGATGGGTAAAAGGTATGCGTTTGTTCGATTCTCCAAAGGAGTAGACATTAGCAATGCCATTTACAAGATACGTAACATGTGGATTGGTTCGTTTCGCTTGTTTGCTGACATCACTAGATTCAAGAGAGGTGATGATAAGGGTAAAGAGGAGGATAAGAGAAAACAACCTGTTGATAAGTATAAAGGAATAATGGACGCTGATAAGGGGCAGTCGGGGACTGAGATTCCTAAAAAGCATGTATATTGGGCGTCGGTTCCGGATGAAGGTGGTAGTAGTAATGGGACAGGAGACAAAGCTCGAGATAAGGCAGTTTCAGAGGCTGAGCATGTGAAGATTGTGGGTTTTGATTCTTCAGAGACACAGGTTGGTGGAGTGGAAAGAAACAAGGAAGAGGATGTAGAGACTGTTAGTGAGAAATTCATGATCAGCAAGGCAAAACAAGTGCCTCTCGAAAATTTCCATAATGCCCTTTTATTGAAATTGAGAGATGTTAAATCCATGGCTAAGATTTATCACATTGCTCGTTCGGAAGGTTTTGAAAATGTATCTTTCAGATACATAGGAGGTTGGTGGATTCGTGTAGATTGCAACTCAAAAGACGAAAGCGCTAAATTTGCTAATTGTAAGTCTTTCAAATCTGTGTTCAGTGCCGTTAGAAGGGTTAGTAGTGATTTTTTGGTTAAAGAGAATATGGTTTGGATTGGTATTTATGGTTTACCACTGGGAGCTTGGTCTTCTGATGTGTTTTCTGGGATTGCGAGTAAGTGGGGAAAGGTCTGCTTTATTGATAATGATTATGAAGAGCCACTTGCTTGTGGTAAAGTTTGCATTCTTACTTCGAACGTGAAGAGAATTGAAGAAGAGATTATTTGTGACATGGGAGGGACCCAATATAAAGTGACGGTTAGTCAACATCAATATTGGACCCCTTCCTTTGATGCACCTTGTGAGTCGGACGAGAGCTCTTCAGAGGATGAGGAATCGGTGGTCGATGGTGAGAATTTATTTGTAGAACAAGATGTGGAATTGGATAAGGTTTTTGAGCAGGTCAATAAGTCTAAAAAGCAAGATGCGGTAGTGGCTAATGAACCAGAAGAAGAGGTTGAGGTTGGGAACGTTGAGAAGGTTAATTCCGATCCGTTTGGCATTATGGAGTTTCTTACTAATCAATTTCCGGATCTTAATAAAAACTACTCGGTCTCGTTGTCAGTACCTCCAGGTTTTGAGAGAAAGGTGGAGGATGATTACGACGGCGTTAATATGAGGAACGAGGAGAGTGTGGAGACCCCGGTTTGTGAATTTGTTTCGACAAAGGCGGGTGAACCTAAAATTGGTGAGTATTTTTCTTGTGATATTCCTAATGTTGATGACGTCGGGTATGTTGATTGTGATGATGGGGGTTCAGATAGGGGTAGTACGGTTCATGTGGGTTTTGGTATTAAGAAATTTGGTGGCTTCAAAGTTCCTCAAAATATGTCTTTGCTCGAAGCGTTCGCAAGTTATATTGACTACGGCATGTCTATAGGGCTAGAAATGGAGGGTGCTAAAAGTGATCTTCAAAAGTGTATTGATAGGATGAGTGCTCCTTCGGTTTCCCAATGAAGATACTATCTATTAATTCGTGTGGTATTGGGACGAGTGTTAAGAGACGAATTATTTCTAAGTTATGTATCAAGTTAGGGGTTAGTTTTTTGGCTATTCAAGAAACTCATGTTGATTATGTGGATATTAGTTTGGCTCGTGCGCTTTGGGGTAATGTTAACTTTGATTGGGTTTGTGCTAGTGCTAATGGTAGGTCGGGAGGTATTGTAGCTATTTGGGATCCGGTGTTATTCACTAGTCTTGATTATTGGGTGTTCGATAATGTTCTTATTATTAAAGGTGAGTGGGTGCAAAGTCAAGTTAAATGCTTCATGGTTATTGTTTATGCTCCTCAGGCTAGACGTGCTAAGAGAGATCTGTGGAGCTTCATCTCTATTTTCATGAGTTCTAATCCGGGTGAATACATCATTTTTGGAGATTTTAATGTGTCCAGATTTGAGTCTGAAAGATGTGGGGTTGAATTTAATAGAGGTGAGGCGGAGGATTTTAATGAGTTCATTGACGCTAGAGAGTTGGATGATGTCAATCTTGGGGGGTTTAAATTTACTAGGGTAAGCTCTAATGGTCTTCAACAAAGTAAATTGGATAGGTTTCTCATTTCTTCTTCTCTCGGGCAGCGGCATACAAACCTTGAGGCGGTTGCCTTGGGTGATAAAGTGGCTGATCATCGTCCTATTTTACTTAGATTAAGAGAGGTTGACTACGGGCCGGTTCCCTTTAAATTTTTTAATTTTTGGATCAGCTTGAACGGGTACGAGGAAGTGGTTAAGAAGGCGTGGGAGGATCCTATTCATGATCAACATGCTAATTGCTTCATAAAGTTCAAAGAAAAGTTGAAAATGGTTAAAAATAATTTAAAAGTGTGGAACGTGGATAGGAAGGCGCTGGAGATGGGTCTGGGCAAGGAGTTAAAAAAGAAATTGGAGAAGGTTGAATTTAGTATGGAGGCAGGGGTTAATTTAGTTGATCTCAATATAGAAAAAGAGGGGATTTTACATGAGATAAACAAGTTGGATAGACAGAAGCATATGGAATCGTCTCAGAAAATTAAAAACAAGTGGGTGCTAGAGGGGGACGAGAACTCCAAATTTTTTCATGCTTATCTTAAAAAACGTCGTAGGGTGAATACGATTCGTGGTGTTAAGGTGAACGGGGAGTGGTTGGATGATCCTACGCTTGTCAAAGACGCATTTTTTGTGTACCATAGTACACGGTTCAAAGAACAGCGGCAGGTTGGCTCCATTTCGCTACAAGGGCTGGATATCAAGAGGTTGTCGTCGTGGACCTCGGTTGAGATCGGTAGGAAACCGACGGTTGGGGAAGTCCGGGATGCGGTTTGGGATTGTGGTAGTTGTAAAGCCCCGGGTCCGGATGGGTTTTCGTTTGCTTTCGTTAAACACCATTGGGGTTACTTGGTTAATGAGATCATGGAGGTTGTTTCTTTGTTCTTTGAAAAAAGAAGGTTTCCCCGCGGTTGCAATCCTTCTTTTATCACCTTGATCCCGAAGGGTGATAATCCAACTTTGATCTCTGATTTTCGACCTATTAGTCTTATAAATATTCAATACAAAATTATTGCTAAGATTTTGGCTAAAAGGTTAGCTATTAGCATTGATAATTTGGTGGATTCGGTTCAGTCGGCTTTCATTGGTGGTAGACAGATTTTAGACGGCCCGTTGATTCTTAATGAGGTGGTTAGATGGTCTAAACAGAAACATAAAAAGCTACTTTTACTCAAGGTGGATTTCGCAAAGGCTTATGACTCGTTAAATTGGAATTACTTGCTCGTGGTTATGGAAAAGATGGGGTTTAGCGCTAGTTGGTGTGAGATGGTGAAAGCTTGCCTTGGTTCGGCTACTTCGTCGGTTTTGGTAAATGGTAGCCCCACGAAAGAGTTTATCGTTGAAAGGGGGCTTAGGCAAGGAGACCCGATGTCTCCATTTCTTTTCATTTTGGCGATGGAAGGGTTGAATGCTATCATTAATCGGGAAGTGTCGGAGGGCAACTACAAGCCGTTTCTTGTGGGTAAGGATAAAGTTCCGCTATCTCATCTCTTCTATGCTGACGATGTTATTTTTGTGGGTGAGTGGTCTACTAGTAATCTGGAGGTTATTAATCGGATTTTGGGTGAATTTTTTGACATTTCGGGGCTGAAATTAAATGTAGCGAAATCGAATCTCTTTGGTCTTGGTGTTGATAACTCGGTGGTCGGATCTTTAGCTCATTCCTATGGTTTCAAAGTTGGGTCCTTTCCTTTCTCTTATTTGGGTATTCCTATTGGTAGTAACATGAAAGAAATCAAGGCGTGGGATCCTATTATTTCTAAATTCCGGTCACGCTTAGCCAAATGGAAAGCCAACCTACTATCGGTAGGGGGTCGCTTGACATTGATCTCTTCGGTATTGAGCTCTCTTCCTATCTATTTCATTTCTTTATTTCGGATGCCAAAGGGGGTCCGGGACATTTTGGAGGGTATTCGGGCTAAATTTTTTTGGGGTAGGGATGATAATAAAAGGAAAATTCATTGGGTGAAATGGGACGACATTTTGGTGGATAGGGATAGGGGCGGGTTGGGCATTGGAAGTATTGAGGCTCTTAACCGGGCTCTTTTACTTAAATGGAAGTGGAGATTTTTATCGAAAAGTAACCATTTTTGGGTCAAGATTATCAAGTCTATTCATGGGGGGAGGGTTGGGCTTGATTCGGTATTACAGGCTTCACATGGAAATGGCGTATGGAATGGCATTTGCAACAACGTTGGTGAATTGCATAATAGGAATATTATCCCAGCCGCGGCATTCAAAAGACAAGTTGGTACCGGCTCAAGCACTCTTTTTTGGACGGACGTGTGGTTGGGTGATTCTTCTCTTGCTTCTAAATTTCCTAGACTTTATGCTCTCGAAAATTTTAAAGAGTGTAAAGTCTCGGATAGAATTATCAGTAACATTCGGGTTTGGAGTTGGAGAAGAGACATAAGGGGTGGGGTTGAAGAGGCGCAATGGAATAACCTTTTGACGATTTTAAATGGGTTCTCGTTCAACTCGGGCGGGGATGCTTGGGGTTGGGAGTTTAATGGTAACAAAGAGTTCGAGGTAAAGCAGGTTCGCAAAGCTATTGAGAAGGATAGTCTTCCGGGTAACAACTCTTCAACTTCTTGGAATAAACTCGTCCCAAAGAAAGTGAACGTGTTTATTTGGAGATTGTTGCTTGATCGTCTTCCCGTTCGTGTTAAATTGCTAGAGAAAGAGATTAATATCCGTGAGTTCGGCTGCTTGTTTTGTGAGGAACGCTTAGAGACTGTGGCTCATGTGTTCGGTTCGTGTCCGAAGGTTCGTAGTGTTTGGCAAAGTGTTCGTAACTGGCTCAGTTTAGACGCACCCATCTTTGGTCCTCCTAGCGTGATTTTTGGGTGGATTGAAGAATCTAACTTGAATAAAAGACGCAAGACTCTTATTAACGGCATTTGTAGGGTCATGTATTGGCTCTTGTGGAAGGCTCGGAATGAGATAGTCCATAAAAGAAGTGATTTGTCTCCGAGTCCTATCTTTGATTCTGTGGTGCATTTTTCGTTTTTGTTTATGTCCAATAGAGTTAGGAAGTTTTCGTTGTCTAGCGCCAATTGGGTAGACAACCCTTTGTTGTATCTGTAATTGTTGTTTTGTCTTGTTTAGCTAGGTTTTTCTAGCTAGCAAGTCGGGTTTTTTTGTTTATATATCTTTGCCGTTCAAAAAAAATAAATAAATATTATTCTAAATAATTTTAAAACTACTAAAAATATAAAAAATTAAAAAAAATAGTTTTATCTGATTTGATTTCAAAATGTCACTTGCCTTTTCTTGAACCATGTTGACAATCGGTGTACCTATATTTTTTATGGGTTTGGAAATATGTAGGGGTCGATTATATACCGTCATAGTTAATTTTGTTTGGCCCTAGTCTAGTGGGATTTGGCCGGGTGCTATAATCTATACTACTATTAAACACAAGTTTTTAAAGTACAAATATCATTTTTTAAAGTGTGTCACATATGATAAATCCTATGTGTCAATTTGTGAGATTTTTAAATTAAATAATTCAATAGAAAATTAAATTACTTTCACATAAAAATTATCCATATATATATTTATTTTTAAAATAACACAACTTTAATTCATCATATCTCTTTTATTTCTCAACAAAAATTCGATCCGTAAATTGTTTTGAATTCGTGACAGAAAACCCAACAAAACTAGATCCATATTGCTTAGGTTTTAATCAACGAATGATGATGAACAAATCAAAAAACAAAGTCACAGCCTCGGGTATTTACCCGGGTTACTGACTAGTAAAAAGATAAAACCAAGTTAAAAAATCAAATTGCTTGTACAATCATCATAATTAAACAAAAATGGTTTCATACTAAAAAATTACACTTCAAAGTACAGTAAATACTCAATATTTAAATCCATAAACGAATTTAATAAAACAAAAATGATATCATACTAAAAAAAAAAATACACTTCAATGTACAGTGATACTCAATAAAAAAACACACTATAGGTTCACTAGTGTGACCGGTTGGATCGGAATTAAGAACTCTAACATCAAAATTAACATAAATATATATATAAAAAAATAACATAACTCTTTAGTCTATACAACTTAACATAACTCTTTAGTCTATACAACTTAGTCCATACCGTTCAAATAAAACAACTTAGTCCAAGTTAGCTAAATTATTATTTAGTCTGATGTTTATAAAGCTGTTTAAGTGCCCTTTTTAAGGGCTTTAAATGGCCCATTTAACAACCATTTTAAACTTTAACCTAACTAAATAGGGGTTTTCTTCAAAAGTTAGCTCACCAATTTAGTGATTTACCCATTCCGTTGCTTCTCCATTATTTCTTCCACCATCTTCACTCATCTACGTTATTCGTTGTAAGAAAATGGACTATTAAAGAATGTAAATGTAACATCCCTCTGCTTCAAATCCGGAAACCCAATCCGTTCTTGATTTTGTCCTATACCCAGTTTTTCTATTCAAATTATGGTTTTGGTATTCAATATTCAAGTATGATAAATTTAATTTTCGATCAAAAATGATTTTTACAAAAGTTCAGGATTAAAAATGTAAATAACAAAAAGTATTTTTTTTATTGAAAAATATCGGATTTTATTTTGATTAATATCACATGATATTCATAGTCATTTGCCAAAAGATAAAAGCTTACTCAATTTAAAAGGGTGGACAGGTGGATTATATAAACGTTTAAAAAAATAAAATAAAAAATTCAAGCCCGAACCCCTCACACATCGCGAGGGGTATGCCCTTGGACTCTCGCGCCCCGCGAGCCTGACCAGCTCAGAAAGTCGTCTTCTCCGATCGTAACGTTTTTACGGCTTTTTTTTTACTCGTTTGACCTCATTTAATCTCCGTTTTAACTCGTCCAATAGTCCATTATGAATGTAAAAGACCCAATAAACACGATTCTATGGACAAATTTGCGTTTTAACATCGAATATGTGTATCATTCATGACCATTAACACCCATTTTTGACCTTTAACTTTCAAATTGGAACGTCTCTGACCCTTGTCACTATAAACTAGGACCCAAACCTTCATTCTCATCCTTCCATGAACCAAAGCCCTCTATCAATTTCAAATTTCATCTGCCGAATCAAAACCCCCTATTCTAGGGTTCTTATCTTGTTCAAGCAATTCCAGGTTCAATTCTATCAGAATTAGTCCATTCCACCTGATTTTTCATTATCTACAAAACCCCTTTGTCAATTCTGGGTTTCGTCGAGTATTTCAATAAGGTATTTAAGGGTTCTTCGAGTTTGGGGCTTTTTATGAAATATCAAGTTTTAACCTAACTAGTCTAATTTACACATCCTATTATAATTATTTTCTGATCAAAAATTATAATTCATCTTTGGTCATAATTTCTAAATATTAATATTTGATTGATCTATCATTTTCTATAAATTTAATTATTTTATTTCATAAAGAATTGTCATGTTAATTTACTAAACCTATGTTGGAACATTATTATTATCAAATTAAACCATTATTATATTATCACTAGTAACACATAATCAAGTGGTATCAATTTCATAATGAGACTTTCTTTCACTTATCGAATATATATTTGAAATGTAATTCTTAGTTAGATCCTTTTAAAATATGTTACAAATTGAACATTATATTGTTAAAAAATGAAACTAATAAATAAAATAAACTAATTACCAACTTTCTAAAAAACATATTATCCAAATGCATAATTGTTTGATAATAAGTAGATATAAGCATACTTGCATATATAATGTGGTTGCGCTATATTCAAACTTGTACAAACTATAAGCAAATTTTCAACTACTAATGAATGACAAAAAGAAAAAAGAGTAGCAACAATATGTCAAACTTGTCGAGAGCCTAAACCGTCTTGCGTCCTGGGCCATAATAATAATGTTTTTCTTCATTTTCTTTTAATTTTTTTTTTTTGCTAAGTTCAAACTTCAAAGATAGATAGTTATAATAGAATACATTGACCTATATGTACATTGAGTAATAGTTAGATTAAGATTATAGATAGTGATATTTTTTCTTTTTTTGACCAGCAACAAAGAATTTATTGAAACAAACCATCAAGATGCTAGTAAAGATACTAAAGTAAAAAAAAATATAACGGCATTGAACTTTAACCGGGTCATCTGGGGTGAACATCTTATATAACGGCGTTACCCACGATAAGCTATGAGTATAGACCGTTCGGGTATTCCAAGTCATCAGTTGAGCTCATTCCAGTAAAAATCCACCTCCGCCAACGGCTGTGTGGTAAAACCTGTAGGTTCAAGGATCGAATTAATGAACTCTCAATCAACTAGTCTTCCATCATCACCAATATCACTAGGACAAATCCTAGTTAGTAAGAGATTAAGGTAATTATAAGAGTTGTCAGATTCTTATCCGAAAAGTTCGACAAAGATAAAAATAAAAAGATTAGGCTATCCGAAGCGGTTTATAAGTTTAAAGCTAAAAAGTGTGTCACGTAGATTGTGGTGTAAAAATGAGATAAAGTTGTTTAGAGGGTTAGTGATAGTGGGTATGGTAATTATTTAATTTGTAATTAATTGATTAGTTGAAAGAAAAAAAAGAAAAAAAAAACAAAAACTTGGCACTTATCCGTGAGTAGAACGACGGAATGAACGAAAAACACCACCAAAATATAGAAAACTGCTATAGACGGTTTAGTCGAAGCGTTAGACTCAAATCCTTCAATAAAGACTTTGATTTTACCGGTCAATGATTTTTTTTCCTTCAAATTTTGCGACTTTGATTTCTTTCATTTTTAATATAAAAAACACATAATTCGTTTATCAAATCAGTTCGTTAATTTAGGGGTGTTAGTTTCAATATCTAATTATTAGTTGTCAATTATCTATACATACATATTCCAACTTAGATGAAGAGTAATTTCAAATTTTTATTATTTTTTATTTGATTATTTTTTTGTTTATTAATTTGGCTATATGAAGGATAGATTATCAATGAAGTATTTTGTTATTTTTGTTTTATGTACGTAGGCTATATTAATCTGGCTATATAATTGATGTGTAGAAAATGCTACTTTTATGTGAAAGTTGTTTGTTAGATTACAACTAATATCATAGTATGTTATACATACTTTAACAGTTGAAAAATTATTAATACATCTATTAAAAGTATTTACGTTTCAGGTTTATCAAAATTAGAAAGGAGACGCGGTTTTGAGCAACTCTAATCATATATTAATCATGTTGTTAGGTTTATTTTTAACAGTTGGAGTCTAATCTTGAATGAGCTATAAAGTAACTGTTTATAAGACGACCACTGATACACAGCACCGCGTGTAAAAGCATCATCTAGTTTTGACCATTTAACAATACCATTTAACAATACCCGCCAAATTTATAAACCTCCTAAAGGAGGCTTGATGACTTGTTTTCAATATCGAATCATGTATCAATTTCTTTAAGAATTAGTCTCTGATTTCTTATTATACTTCACATCTTATATCATTTAACAATAAACTATATACATATCATAAAAATGTTTTGTTATCGTTTGCGTATTTAGGATATCATAGTTCAAATGAAATTATTTGATTATCATTCTCAAAGAATATGATTAATCATCTGCTTCTCATGTTTCGTGAAAAAAAATCGAACTAACACTAGGAATGTTTGACGAACAATATAAAGAATCCTTATTATTTCGATAGATGAATAAGATCACCTTTTTTATGGAATACGTGAATTGAAAAGAAAGAAAAAAGAAGAAGGGTGAACTACTGAAACTATGTGAAACCCTGACAAGGGTTTATGTACAAAGAACGGGCAAACCCTTATGGGTTGTGTTAATTCAAATTATATTCTATCTGAATTGAATTCAAAATCTTGAATTTGAATTGATTAAATCAGCGTTAGTTTACCTTCTCAATGTCTATGAATCAGGGATCCCTAACCTCGCTAATCTAGCAAACTTCATCTATATTAAACTAGACGGTGATAATTATTTAACGTGGAAACGTCAAAATTTAACTATATTTAAAACCGCTCGCCCAAAAAGAATATCGAACCTCTGAGTCCAAATTCAGCTGAACACTCGGTTCCTGTTAAATATTTGTATGGCCTCCAAATGGCTTCTAAGTTATAACTAATGATAACAAGGTGTTAAAGAAATGTATCTCTTAAAACTTAAGTGTTAAGGGTTTAAGTTTTGTCATAAACAAACTAATGTAGATTTAAGAATATGATTAGATAATATATGAATGTCGTTATACTCTTTATATTTAGACGGCCCGTTTACTTTTATTTACAAGAAGACATTTTTATACGTGAACTAATATTTCCATTCATATTAAATTACATGTTTTATATTCTAATACGTGTAATAAATCAAATTGAAAATGTAAGGGTGCGTTTGGTTGTGGAAACACACACTGTTTTCCATTTTTGTTTTCTAAGAAAACATAGAAAACAGAAAACGCGTTCAAATTGTAGTTTCCAAAAAAATTTCCTGGAAAACAGAAAAATGTGTTTTCTAACTTTTAAACTAAAATTGGAAAACACTTTTTTTTTGTTTTCCGTTTTCGTTTTCCAGATTTCATAAGCGTTCAAATGTAGGGTTTCTCCCCCCAAAAAACACTCCGCCACTTCCCCATCTTCTCCATCGTGAACCCTAGCTCCTCCGTCGTGAACCTCCGTCGTGCCGCCACCGCAACATTCCTCAGTCTCAAACTCCACCGCTCATCAATCGTCGGTGGATCTAGAGATGGAAAATGGAAAACCCATCTTTTGGTTTAGAATGCGTTTTCAAAAATTTTTATGTGTTTTCCAGAGATGAAAAACTCATTTCATTTTCTAGAAAACTGAAAATGAAAAACTTGAAAACTTAAAAACGTTTTTCACAACCAAACGCACCCAAAATCTTACACCTTAGCGGCTTGTCGGCTTAGACCATAAAAAGTTAGTATTTGGTTTTGGACTACTTTCGGGAATGTACACAAATTAAATAGCCCACACGGATCAAAATGGCCCGCCCCATTTTGTAAAACTTAAAGGTCATTTTGGTCGTAAGTTGTAACAATTTTGGGCTGCAACCGAGTAAGTAGAATTGTTTGCCCATAGTTGCATCAATTATGTACATAACTAGATTTTACTAACCCGCTCGTTGGCGCACAGATAATACTATAAATAGATTTTACTAACCCGCTTGTTGTCGTGGAGATAATACGAACGCACGAAACAATTGTTTCTAATGCACCGAACTAAAAATAAGATGTGAAAAACAAAAACAATTTTTTTTGCCTAATATACATTTATGTCGTATTCATTGAATGAAATACTACACAAAACTAGAAAAGAAACTACATTATTGTAAAAATAAGGTTCAGTGGTCATTTTGTTTCATTTCATAGTTCATTGAAAGTTGAAGAACTTTACGCTAATAAAGTAATAATAGTATTACTAATGCAACTATTATTACTACTAATAATATTAACAAAAACAATATGAATAATTGTAACAAAATGAAGTAACAATTACAACTAGTTTTTGAGGATCCACTGTTGCTGCGGAGTAACACGGGAAGAAAAAAAAATTAATATGCTAAAGAAGTAACAAACAAAAACACGAAATAATGAAAACACAACAGAAAAAGCAAAGAAACAATGCAAAAAAAATAATATCACTTTATTACTATTCAAAAAATAAAAACGAAAACGAAACAATGTAGAGACACTATTGTTAATATTCATCAAAGTTTTAATTTGTATGTATGTAAATAATCAATGAAAGTGAAAACCAATAAATCCATTATATATACAAAGAGGTTCATTACATGACACTAAATACGTGAAAGAACAAAAAAAAAAAACCTAAATTGTTTCAATAATTTATACTTATAAATTTTTATAGTTCAAACATACGAATATGTATGCTTATGCATATAACTTTTTTTTTTTTAAAAAGGCAAATTGAATTTAAATAATCTTAAGTTTAATAACTGGTTGGTATTAATCCTATGTAACGAAATATTTACTACCGAACCCAACTTTTGATGTACATATTTTTCTATAACGATCTTTAACTAACATAAAACTTAACGACGTTAGTTTTTATGAAGCACATAAATTTAAAAGTAGGACTACCATGACTAGAATTGAAAATCGGGCCAAGGATAAAATACCATGACCCAATAGGCCAACAACACCACTTTGGTGGAAAATTCAATTGTTCCATAAGGATGGGGGGTATACCTTCGGTATACCCCTTCGGCGAATTGATGATTCTCGGCAATCCACTCCCCCCTCTTCGGCATTGGCTCGGCAACGGCAAAGTGTATGGGTTTTCGGCATGTTTATGCCGAGCATCGGCGAGAAGATTGTGTGTGTTTGAGTGGTCCCCACTTCACAAAATAATCAAATTTATACCTACAAACTCTCTACAACCATACCCTCCATTTCTACAACCATCTCTACAAACTTCTTCTCTCTCCTACTATTAGTTAAAAAGTTTGATTCAAATTTTTTTGAAACAACCATACCCCCACCCTAACCAAGTCAATGAAGTTCCATTTCAAAGAATCAAAAGCTTTATCTAAATCGATTTTGAAAATCATACTCTTGGTTTTGGATTTTCTAAGCCATGATACGATTTCATCTAAGACTAGAGGGCCGTCAAGGATGCTACAGTCTATAAGGAGTACCGATTGTTCCTTTGAAATGAGATTTCCAAACACACCTCTAAGACGGTTAGTGAGGACGTTTGAAATAACTTTATTAATCATCCCAATCAAACTAATCAAACTGATAGGTCTCAAATCAGCTCGCAAGATTGGATCTTTTATTTTGGATACGAGGGCTAACAATGATGATGAATGGAATCGTTGAATCACACGAGTAAAGTTTTATTGGAACGAGCCCCAAAATGTTTGATAAAGTAGAAATCGAACCCGTAGGTCATGGGCCAAAAATATCTATTAAGAAATAAAAAATAAAAAAAGTAATAAAATCTCATTTTTGATACTGAAAGAAAAGAAAAGGATAATAATGCTAAAAACTAATCGAAAAAATATCACCACAAAACCCAAAACCCTACTCCTCGAAACCTTTCACGCCCCGTTCATTTCATCGTCTCTGCTTCTGACACTCTCTCAGCGAAATTAATCACCAATTCACCATGAATTTCATCACGCCATTAACGAATTAGCCTTGTGCTTCCTGTTACAGTTCGTAATTTGTGCTGATGTCGAACAAGAAAGCTCGCGGTAAGCAGCAAATTCCTCCGAAGAAATGCAACCAGAAGAACACGAAGGTTGCCGCCAATTCGAATGTGAGGAACCAGCCGCAACAGTTGAATTTGAAATCATGTTTACGAATACAGGATGATTTGTTATCTCCTGAGTATATTTTGAGGAAAGTGTTCAGGAAGGACGGGCCTCCGGTCGGCGTGGAGTTTGATGATCTTCCTTCTCATGCTTTTCGATTCTGTGCTGTTAAAGGTGATTATAATCATATTCGCATTTTTTATCGAATGATTTTGATGGAATTATTGATTTATTGGGGCCGGGTGTTAGTTTATGTGATTGACTTGATGTTTCGTGTATCCAATTTGTGCGCAAATGTTTGAAGGATTTAATTATTTGTAGCGATAGCGTTCGCAATTTGTTCCGGCACGTTGTATAATGCGTGTAAATTGATTTGCACTTCGCGATTTAATTTATACTGTGATCATCCTTTTGAGTCGGTCTATCACTATTCACGGTAGATGTTAACGACTTGATTGAGTAGTAGAACAGTTTGTGTAACATTTTCTGAACTTGGGGCTATGATTCAAACTTTCAAAGATGAATTCAGATTTTGTATTTCCCTTCTGGCCTTCTGCCTTTAGATGGCCTTCGTTAGTCTTCTTATCATAGGGTTCATGTAGCGTAATTTCTGCTGATTTGTTTGCTTGTTTTTGTGTTATGCTTTGCTAACAGAAAGGGTGGCTTATATAGATGGATTTGTAATTTGTGAGTTATAGTTTCTGGGAATCAGTAGCAGTTATGAATGGTATCTTTGAAGCTTTTGTCAAGGCTGTCTGGACTCTGGAATACGGTTATGACGAATTGATATGTTTCAACTTCAGTGAACCGTCTTATGGACAGTCTTAACGCTTGCTCTATTAGGAAAAATAGATGTGTCTGCAATGAAAGAAACTTGAAGGAACTGAACAAGGGAATAGGAGATTGGTTTATCCATTTTCTGATATAGACAGAATATTATTTCTTTTATCATAACTAGATGCTGCATCGATTTGAAAGACATAGCAGAATAACCTGATAAGCATTAGACATGGTAAAGTGGAAATAAATGCATGTCTTTGTATCTATCTATGTGATTCTTGTTTTGGAAGTTGACCATGTAATTCTCATAAAATGTGCTTCTATTGTCTGCCAAAGAAGCAATATTAGATATAATGAAGTTACAAAAATATAACTTTTTGCCAGGAAAAAGGTAAGATTAGGTTTTGTGTTTTATGTTCCAAGTTTTCCATGTTTCTAATTGTGAAATCTTCTATTCTTCTCACCAGATTCAGGGATATCTCATCGTCCTTGCCAAGAAAAACAAAGAGCACTTAAAAGGCAAAAGGTACCAAGAGTATAACACTTTCTCAGACCATCTGTTCAACTGTAGTTGTCACCCAATGATGCTATTTTTCACATTTAATAGGTTTCCGAGCCTAACAATGTTGAGGACCAAATCACCCCTCCAGATAATGCTTCATTTAAACATGGCATGGGGAAAGGTTTGATGACAGTATTGCGACTTACAAACCAGGAGGGTATCTCAGTCAAGAAACATGGTATCGGAAAAGGTTTGATGACAATTCAGCGGTTGATCAATTCTGGTAGTGAAAACCTCCCGGCATGTGTTGACAATGACCATGCAGCTTGTTCTCAGTTTCAACCTTCTACATCACAAAAACCACCTACTCAAGGGAAAAAGAAATCTAGAAGACAACAACCCATGACGGTTTGCCTTCTTGTTCTTTTCATCTTCATGTTGGTGTTCTTACCAAACTAGTGTGATTACTCACAGTGATTCATTTGCAGAGGAGATTAGTTAACAAAGTACAAGAGAAGAAACCTTTAAGTAGAACTAAAAAGGTAATATTAGTGTATAGGAGAGTATCTGCTACATGGTTTTGCATTTGTTGTTGATTTGTTGTTTATCTGTTAATTTATGAAGGTGAGATGTGAACAAGCTGATATTGAAGAGCAGATGCGGAGGGAAATATGTGAAATTGCTATAGTGGGAGGAAAAAGGGAAGAAGACCAAAGTCAGTATGCAATGCTAGTAGATGACGAGGAGCTGGAACTAAGAGAACTGCAAGAGACATCAAATCCACTGACATGCTGTGCTCATTGTGCAGCCAATAGGTTGCATGGTTGTTCCCTTTGCAAAGGTCTAGCTCACTTAGACATGTTTTTTTTTAATTATGTTTTGCATTTGAAATATTGCTTGAAGTTTTGGAATACATGCGTTTGTGCTTGATTAAACGTTCCTAAGTGAATAATTGATTTAACTTCTATTGCAGATTTGCTGGCAAAGTTCCCCCCAAACGCAGTCAGAATGAAGCAACCCTTGCATATGCAGCCATGGGATACTTCTCCACAACTTGTCAAAAAGATTTTTAAGGTACACGTCAGTCGTCAGGTCCTCCAGTTCTGATCTCCATTGCTGCCTTTCCATACACTAGATACTTAAGATCTAAAGATGTTGCTAGGAATAACATCTATTCTTCTTATTACCTTTTTATCCTTTTCAATTTTCGAAATGATCTGTGTTGTATCCAGTTTTCGTTTTATGGTTTAATTTGCATCTAACATCTAATTTTATACTTTGTGTATTCAAAATGCATAAAGGTTATAGTTAAGTATTGTAGTAGCCAGATCAGATTAATTACTATTTTGTTTCTTAGATCCATTAAGGTCAAGTGATCTTAGTAGTCATAGTCTTCTCTTAAATGGGTGTGAAACTTCATTATTTCAACTACACTCTTCTTATTTTCAAAAGGTGGTATATTTTTGTTGTGGGAGACTAGGAGTTCAGGCAAAAAATAATTGAACTGATTTCTTGTACGCATTATATACAGTTGTTTAACCAATGGCTAAGCCTATAAATAATTGACAAACTTGAAGTGAGTGGATCCGGTAATCAAGTACCAGCAAACCTTGCAAATCTCATACAAATTGGGGTTTCTTCATTATCTGTTTATGAGTTACCTAGTTTATTTTTATGTCGAGTATTTATGTTGCTTCAGTTAGTAACTTTACATATTGAAGCGTACATGAATCCTATATCCTAATATTGGTACGCTCTTAGTGACTCGTTTTGTGGTCAGCTTTGAATGTAATAACATCTATGTTTTATGCTAGGCTTTATGTTGATTATTAGTTCTGGCATGCCCTAATCTAAATTTGATGTTTTAACTATGGGACACATTTTGGTTAGCGAAAAAAAGTATGTGGACTGTGATTCTTATTATTTTATTACCGTCCCATATGGTATCTATATCATCATGATGGCTGTTTTAGTGTAGTAAACTTATACTGATAATCAAAAGCAAGGAGCTCGTGATATATTACTTTGGGGATACAAAAAAAAAAGCAACTAGCTAGATAGAGTGAAGAATTGGGCCTTTCGCTTATCTATTGAACATCAATTGCCGCAAACAAATCTATGGATATTAAATAATTTTCTGACTTTTGGCAGATATTTCACTTTGTTAGCACTTATGCTGTAATAATCGGTATCCAGTCCTTCACACTTGATGAGCTTGCACAAGCTGTTATTGACAAGGTTAGTGATTATTTCAATCCAAGTGTACATATGTTAGAAATTCTATTGTAAATTCCTCAGATGCGGTTAATCACCATATCAGCTAAACGACCTTTGCTATGTAGCAAGGATCTTTATTTGTTTCTGCTTATTAATTTTCAGGATTCCATGTTACTTGGGAAACTTAATATAGCCCTTTTGGAACTGCTTCTCACTGGTGTCCAGAAGGAATTGGATAGTGGATTTGTGTCTCAAATTAGTAAGAACTGGAAGTATCGTGGTTTGCTTCAGTCAGTAAGTATTAGTGACCCTTACCTTTTAATTTGTTTAAATGGAAATCTATTAGTTTTTAAAATCTATTTAAAATCTTTGTTGGCAGGTTGAACGTGAAGACTCAGTCTTGAAACTGTGGAAGAAATCTTTGAATTCCCTTACATGGATAGAGATATTGCGCCAGGTGTTGGTTGCAGCTGGCTTTGGTTCAAAACGTGACATGCTACCTAAGGAACTTCCCAACAAGGTAAAATAAGTCACCAAACTACCTTGCTTCTGTTATTAAGATCAAAGTTGAACATACATCATATAACTGGTAATTGGTTTGTACAATCTGTTAATGGTTTGCATCTCTGACTCACATACTAAATTCCTTGATTTGATTCGCAGGAAGCTGCTCTGATGGCTAGTTACGGCTTAAGCCCAGGTACCCTTAAGGGGGAATTATTCAGTATATTGTCATTGCAAGGGAATAACGGCATGAAAACATCCGAACTGGCTACATATCCATCAGTAAGTAACTTTGTCATCTATCTAAGGTAAGTCGGATATCAGTGAATATATTATCTAACAATTCCATAATTCTTCATGAAGATTGTTGGGTTAAAGCTTGCAACTGCAACCGATGAAGTAGAACAATTGATAAGCTCAATGCTGTCAAGTGATATTACTTTATTTGAGAAAATATCTTCTTCTACATACCGACTACGTATCAACTCCATCACTAAAAATTCTGATGATGATGAATCTGATCTCGAAGATTATGGTAGTGTTGATGATGATCCCAAGGATATCAGCAATTATTGCAACATAAATGATTCAGACAATGATTCAGGGGCATCAGTTGCAGATAAAGATGGACAAAAGAACCTTACTAAAAACAAGGATAATACATTACTTGTAAACTCTGAAATTGATGAGAGCTACCCTGGAGAAATGTGGTTATTGGGACTAATGGAAGGTGAATATTCAGATCTAAATGTTGAAGAGAAGTTGAATGCTCTATTGGCTTTGGTTGATCTACTTAGAGCTGGTTCCAGTATAAGGATGGAGGTAATTCACTTAATATAATACTTTTAAGCTTTAATGAATTTGATATATACATAAGAATACACACACTCATACTATCTGTCTCATGTTGGGAAATGAAAAAAATCTTTCAGGAGCCTGTATCGCGTGCTGTTCCTAATGTTTATCATATTGGTTCTGGAGCAAAAATAAAGAGATCAAGAGCAAAGCAACTTGAGAATGAGTGCAGCGAGATGATTATTTGTTGCGAACCGGATAGAATACAAGATATGGAATCTATTGATTCTTCAGGAATCATCTCAGTGATCCAAGAGAAAAGTTATTCCAGAGGGGAAATTAATGCAGCAGAATTAGAAGTTGTAAATAATTTACATCCTATGCAGTCAATCTTTTTGGGATCAGATCGTAGGTATAATAGATACTGGATTTTCTTAGGCCCGTGTAACATGTGTGATCCAGGCCACAAGAGGGTTTATTTTGAATCATCTGAAGACGGTCACTGGGAAGTGATTGAAACCGAAGAGGTAATCTAGGGCATAAATTGGTTTTCTGAATATCATAAGACAATGAAATCATTTCTTATGAAACAACAATTGTTTTTTATTTACAGGATTTAGCCAACTTAATGTCAGCTTTAGACGAAAGGGGAAGAAGAGAGTCTCATCTTCTTTCATCTTTTAAAAAATATGAGGCCGCTCTTTGTGAATCTCTGTCCAGTATGCATACTGATGTTACAGTTGGACAGCCGGCTGTTTCAGGTGAATCTGAAAGGAGTATTTCTAGAGATGATAGCTCGTCAGCTATATCTGATGTGGACAACCTGCTGGGACTACATTACATGCAACATGATAACCTGGCTTCTCCCAGTGCTGTTTCTACCCCAATTGGAAATAGAGAGCAGACTAAACAGAAATGGTGCCGCCTTCAACAATTTGATTCGTGGTTATGGAAATCGTTTTGTTCTACCCTAAATTCAGCTAAATATGGGAAACAGTCTTTTCTTGAGTCACTTGCTAAGTGTGAAAGATGCCATGATTTATATTGGAGAGATGAGAAACATTGTAGGATTTGTCATACAACATTTGAGCTTGATTTTGATTTAGAAGAACGATACACCATTCATGCTGCCACCTGTAAGGATTATTCAGCCCCTGATATGTTCCCAAAGCATAAAATCTTCTCATCACAGTTACAGTCACTTAAAGCTGCAGCATACACCCTTGAGGTGAGTCGTAGTTAATATCTTTATTAAAAGTATTTTTTTGGGGTTTTCATTTAATATGCATGTATATATAGTCATCTATGCCTGAGGGTGCAATGGTGGGTGCTTGGACAAAATCTGCACATAACATATGGGTCAAGCGATTAAGACGTACCTCCACTTTGGTGCAGTTGCTACAGGTACTTTGGTTGTATCTTTCACACACACATAAATACTTAACCAAAGTAGTCAACTTATATTTATCTTCTTATATTTATTTTAGGTTCTTTCTGATTTTGTTGGTTCCATCAATAAAGGATGGGTGTATGAAAGTGACACAGCTCTTGGGTTTGATTTTGATTTGGATCATATTATTGCAAGCTTTGCATCTATGCCTCAAACATCGTCTGCAGTTGCATTGTGGTTGGTTAAACTAGATTTTATAATCGCTCCTCATTTGAAAAAAGGCTGACCTTGAAATGGCAATGGTGTGTCTACAAGAGCTAGCTAGTAAAAAGGTACTTCTTCTAGCTGATTAATTTATTTAGTTTCTTGACCGTATGTTAGTAATGATAATTTAAGTTGGTTTATTTATGCTTCAGGTAAAAATATTCTAGTCAGTTGAGTAGATATTCTATGTGATCAGTAATGCAAATCATCATTCTGTATCACTGTTTTGCCAGTTGCTGATGGAAGCATGAAATAGATCATTATAGGTGGCCGGCCAGTAAGAACAGTAACCTGATGAGCTCTTTGTTTAAGGTTGTCTAAGGCTGGGGTCGCCTTATTTTTGGTGGTTACCTAGGATGGGAGTTAGTTGAGATGGTATAAAGGATTCTTGTACAGCCAATTAGATGCATGGTTAATCTTGAAGAAGTTTACAGCTTTAGGTATAAATACTTGTGATCATTCACAAGACTCGGTTTTTTGCCAGAAAACTATATACATTTCTTCAGTCCTTATCATAGACCATGTATGTTGTAGTGCTCTCTTAAACCTTAAACCTAAATTTTGATGGAAACGCATGACGTCTTGTTTGGTAAAATGAATAAATTAGTCTGTTGATATATGGATCACATCTCGTTAAGCTTGCTTAACAATAACTTAAGTTCATGTTGACTCTTTAGTTGTCTTCTCTACTTCTGTATCATCAGGCACATTGTTATCTTATTGGGGTGTTGACTTTGACCAACCGTAGTTTGCATCTTCTTTGTTAGAACTATCTGGGTTCTGAAAGAACCTAGCTTTCCTACTTTTCTGGCAACTGTTTTTCTGGAAATACCAGTTTCTTCTTTGATAGTCCCTGGTAAGTTATTACATCTTCAAGTTATGCTGGTCATTAAATCAGCTGATTCTTCTTTGGAGATATTCATGTCACGGTGACCGGCATTGCACATGCATCTTCATCGAAGCCACTGTCTAAAACATCTGCTTGCTTTCTCCAACACTCTACTACAACCTCGAAATACCGGTTACCAAAAGGGAACAGTTAAATTGTACGGATGCAATACATATATAAACATGGTGAGAACAATTTCCTGTCTTGCGCTTTTTGATGTCACAAGTTTTATTCAGACTTTGTGGGCTTTCTCACAATGGTAGGTTTCCTCCACTGGTAAAATAAAAGCGGTATGACTGATATACGAGCTTTCCGTTGGGATGTGTCAACCAATTGACTGTTATGTGTATAAAAATAACTATTTTAATATGTAATTTCTGATCTATAAATGCCTTATTTAATATTTGTTTTCATTAAAAAAAATTATTTGTTTTCACACTTTTCAATTCTCTGTTCTCCTTATTAAAAAACTATTTTAATATGGAACTCAACTTTCTAATATCTTTTAGAATGTTTTCATTTCATCTTCCCCTTTTGAGACGAATTTGTCATTACAACGGTTGTAACGGTATTTATGGTCTGGATAGTTTTAGATAAAATTATAAGTCAAAGCATTAGTAATATAAAACTTTTTATCATTCAAAACCAAAACGGAACTGTTAAAAATTAAAACAGTACCAAATCAAACTGAACCATTATTAATGGTTTTTTTCGGTTTAATTATACTGTTTGGGTTATCTAGTTATACCTCTAATTGCTCTTAAGCTAACCATGTCTCTAATGCTAAAGCTGGAATTGAAGGTTGAGTTCCATAATATTAAACGAGTATCTCATTAATTTAATACAGACATTCAAATTGAGGCCGGTAGAGATTATCTTATCTGTTTAGGTTTAGCACTAAAAGATTATTTTTATCTTTTAAAAATTGTTTTCCTAGTACTGAAATCTACCTTTAGGTGGGTCTATGGGTTAATATATACATATGACGTGCATGCTTATAAAGACATTTTTGTTTGTTATTCTTAAATCTTTGCTTTCGTTTCTAACAAGACTTGTTCAATCTTCCAACCAAACTCTTTGGTTTTATATAACCAAATATGAAATTACTATTACTTTTACTACTTTATAATACATTTTACAACTTTAGTGTACATCTCCTAAAGCATTTTACTACTTTATAATACATTTTACAACTTTAGTGTACATCTCCTAAAGCATAGGATACATGTTTAAAATCATGGGTTGGTTGGAATAGTAAGTGTTTTTTTTCTAGTGCAACTTTTTGTTTATCTTTTTTTTTCTAGTGCAACTTTTTGTTTATCTTTTTCTTCTTTTTATCTTACAATTTTTTTTTACTTCTTATATAAGCACAATGAATTTACAGTGGTGTATAATAATTTTTACGTCATACACTTAATATTTTTAACGTTTGGCTTCTAATTTTAACATCGTTATGCTAGTCTTTCGTATTTTCGTTTTCTTTATGTAGCGTTGTGTGCGTTTTTTTTCCAAGCGCAACGAATTTAACACATAAGTTGGTGGTGTAATTGCTATAGTTGTGTAACTTAACTTTTAGATAATAAGGTAAATTCTTTAAGCGTTTGTCTTCCAAGTTTAATGCTATTACTTAATTTTTTTTGTATTTCCGATTTCTTTACGTAGCGTTATAGCAATTAGCAATACAACTACTGCGTGTACCAACAATATTTCTGCGGTAATGCACAGGTAGCAAATCTAGTATTTAATAAAATAAAATATATACCAATTTTACGGTTTAGTATGTAAACCAAAACGTTTATCACGGTTTGAAATTTTTTAACCCGATTGACCGAAAGTAAATGAAAAACCGTTTGTGAAATGGCAAACCTAGGATCGAAAATTTTCGGGTCCGGCCGTCCTCCGCTATATACAATTTTTTTAGACCGGTTCAATTCAGTTTGGGTCGATCACGTTACATGATAAAAAGACTAACTAAAATATGAAAACGCATAACAAAGGTAGTAGCGTACGTCATTCGTCATTAGAAAATAGAATTACAAAACACCTAAAGTTGTTCTCTACGAGTTTTTGTTTTTTGAAACATAATTATCACATAATCTCGGGAGAGGTTATTATGAGAAGTTTAGTTTGGATAAGAATGATAAGAAGGAATCATAGACATTAGATTTTCAATTAATTGAAGATATATGGCCCAAAATTTTTCCTTGTAGAATTAGAGAATAAAAATAAAGAAAACAATAGATGGAAGAATATTTTTGACTTTTTATCAAATCCCCCCTATTTTTCAAACTTTCATAACTCTTACATACGTCATTATTTTTTTTTAAATTACGCCATAAAAACGAACGTTTTTTATCTTTAATACGCGTACAGTGTTGTTATATATAAAACTAATTTTTTTTTACTCTTTCGATTGTGTCAAAATGTTCAGATCATTGTGTCGAAATGTTCAGACCATTGTGTCATATTGTGTCAAAAATGTTCAGATCTTGTCAGATTGTGTCAAAATGTTCAGATCATTGTGTCATATGCTGTAAAAAACTGAAAGAGTATTTAATTTTATACATAGCAACACTATATATACTTTTGACACAATGACACAATTATCTGAACATTTTTGACACAATGACCTAATGAGCTGAACATTGTGTCAAAAAACGAAAGAGTAATTTTTTTTTTAATTTTTTATATAGCAACACTATACGCGTTTTAAAGATAAAAAATGCTCGTTTTAATGTTGTATTTTTTTAAAAAAAAAATAATGTCGTATGTGAAAGTTATGAAGGTTTTAAAAAAAATAGGGAAATGGATAAAAAGTCAAAAAAGATGGCTAAGACTAAAATACCATTCATTCTTTTTTTATTAGATCAAGATCCAATGGCTGGAAATCCTTCTTATCCTTCTTATCCAAAACCAAACTTTTCATTTGAACCTCTCCTCATAATTTGTGGACACTTTTCTAAGCAATTCTTTCTCAACACCTAAATTTTCAGGGTCCACCAGTCCGCCGCTATACTTCTTAGTTTAGTTTAATAAGAATTAGCTTTAGGTTTTTATTTATTAATTGAGTAATGGGTATTCGGTTTGAGTAATTAGGTTAGAAATGTTAATATTATTGGGCTTATTAGTGTTGGATCTTTATCATATATTCAAATGTTATAGATTAGTTTTGTTTTTTATAAATTTGTTTGTAATACGTTTAAATTTATAAAAATCTATTTATTTAGAACTAGAAATTATTTTTTTTAGAGTTTGGGGTCGGTATAAAAATTTCATGGGGGTCGTGACCAAATTTCTTGGGGTTCGGTTAACATAAACTCGTAAATATACTAGTACGCAAAAAAAATTCATGGGTGTCGGGCGAACCCAACCCCATGGACTTCTTTTGAGTTCGCCCCTGACTGCTAGAACCTTAAAGTCCACGTTCAAGAACAAGAAGAGCTCGGTTAACAGGGATCGTGAAGCTGCTAATGATTGTATGGTACATAAATATTTTTGTGATGCTCTAATATATACTGATGAAATATATATGCACCGTTTTCTAATGAGCAGTTAACCATTGGCAAAGGATAGAAAGGACCGGGGGAGGACCGTCCCTGCAGTTTTTTTCGGCCAGAAGTATACATTTTCATGATTTTACGTAAAAACTAAATATGTATCAAGTATCGCTCCCTTAGATGTATTGATGAGCATCGCCCCGCCCCCTCCGGGTTTTCTTTCAATCTTCGTCACCACCGACAACTATTTCTACGCATGTTTTTGAGTCGGAGAGAGGGATGATATGCTATAAACAAAAATATGATGCGAGAGGTAGCTGAAGCTTTACACATTTACGAAAAAACTGCACATTCACTCTTTCTCAAATAGCGTAAGACAACAACACTGACTCACGAGTGAGTATTTTCAAATTTTGTAAAGGTGTAACAAGTATATTCAACAATTCTATAAGCTGCATGACTTTGAAAATCACTTTTCAAGGATGCTTAATTAGGATGGTTGATTGCATCAATTGCATACATTGAGAGTGGTCAAATTTTCATAGTGCGTACGTGGTGATGTCAGTATCAGTGAGGTGATCATCCATACTTAACGAAAATTTTTGAAGTGACTACATCATATCATCTGTGGATTTTGTATGTATTCTTTGATGTTGTCGATTCCTACAATAGTATCAATATTCTGAAGCACTCTTTGATTTCTAATGATATCATAGATGGAATTGTACCCGAGTCTTTGTTTCCCATCAGAGGAATTGTACCCGAGTCTTTGTTTCCCATCAGAGGAGTTTCTAATGATATCATAGATGGAATTGTACCCGAGTCTTTGTTTCCCATCAGAGGAGTAGAGTAGAAGCAGGTGCATTAACAATTCGACCCGAATTTGAACTATATAAACATAATGTACGCTTGTATAATTTTATAATTTTATGTAGTATATTTTTAGAAAATGAAATAAAAACAACTTAACGCTATGACAATGTATCCGCCGACTATAAAGAAATTTCAAATATATATATATATATTCTTCTACCAAGAGAGTTTGAAAATAATGAATATTAATTATAAACATAATTAATAAATTGAATTAGAAAATAAAACAAATACATATCGATCGGATGCTCTAACTAGGGATGCTCCCGATCGACTAGGGATAACACCATTCATGTCTATATAGTGCCTGCGTGATAGTGATCACTATAACACGTACCCTAAGCATTTTCTTTATTCATACACACCCATTTATTTTTACATTTGTTTTTAATAATCATACTATATTTATCATCTGTACATTGCCATGAGAATAATATGGGTGTACAAAAATCATGTGCAGTTGCTATAACGTAATGTAAAAAAACAAAAATACAAAAAGACTACGTAATGAGGTTAAAACTAAATCAAGCACTATAGGCTTAGAACCATAAACGAGTTGTACATTATGCAACAAAAACAACACCTTAGAAGCAGAAGAAAGTTGTACGTTATGCAATAAAGAGAGTACAATATGTTAACTTAATATAAGGACTGATTCGTTCAAGTACAAAACTTAAGGACCTAAAATATAAAAAAATTTAAACTTCAAGCGTTATAGGCTTAGAAGTTAGAAATATAAATTTATTGTACACTATGCAATAAAACATCTTAGTGGGTTTGGCCACACTAGTGAAGCTATGGTGTCGTTGTGAGAGGATATTGAGATGGTGACGATTTCTGTCCTTTCGGTTTAAAGGCTACTACGATTAAGTTTTTTCGGGCTGGCTTTGCAATTAGATTTTGGAAATGAAATGATGATATGTCCTTTTTATTTAATTTTAATTAAAAGTGTAATTTAGTTAATTAAAATTAACTTAAGTGAGTTTTTTTAACAGACATCCGGTTTAATAAGCATAGATGAGACAAATATACAACCTTAAGGATCATAAGTCATAACCTTAATTTTACAAGTCTAGAAACAAAATATAAATTTTGACAAACCATATGTACCAATGATGTAATATTGTAATTTACTAAAAAATAATACGATACTAGTTTGGAGAAGAAATTATGGTCTTCTACCCTTCTTATTTTTAATTTATTAAACACTTATGTAATAAAAAAATCATTTACTTACGTATTACGTGACTTCAAGATTAAAATAGATTCTTAAATTACTCCTTTTTTTGACAAATATGATTGATAAAGTCAACTCTAATATTAGATATTAGATGACGAGTGGGGCATTTTTTACATTTTCTCTTTCGAGAGCATGCATGATTTATTTTTCAAAGATCATAATTATTTAAGGGTGTAAATTTCTAACACAATTAAAAAATATAACTCGAATCCAATCTGAAATTTGCATCCTCGCAAGTAGATGTGTAAATCTCAAAACGTTTTTTTTTGGTTTTAAACCGGTTTCGAACCAGTTTTGACCAAACTGGTTCTTAAACCGTTCGAGTTTGAACCGGTTTCCCCTATTCGCGAACAAACTGGTTTAGGAACCGGTTTTGCTCAAACTGGTTTGTTTGTATGGATTTTAAGACTGTTAATATAGCCATTTTAACCCTAAATTTTTGTATATATAACACCATGGTGTGTTACAAACATTACCCTACTTCTCTACATCTCAAATACACTCAAACACACTAACTTTTTCACTCCAGATGGCAAGTTCTAGTGCTCAAAGTAATGCCAACGTTGTTCGGTGTACATTTCGACTTTGTTGAGTTGAAAAACGGTCTCGAACAACTTGTTTTTGAAACCTATCTATCTCGAACATCTTGTGCTTGTAATGTTTTAAGTTTGAACTCATTAAAAATATTGTTTTATTAGTTTATATAATGATTTTAAAAAAAATAAGCGGAGGAACCGGTCCAAACCGGTTTGGACTTTGGACCAAGAACCGGTTTCGGTGGAACTGAAACCGGTTTGGGTGATTCGATAAATTTCCCCTGGAAACCGGTTTGAGAATCGAATCGGTTTTGACCCAAACCGGTCAACACCCAAACCGAACCGGCTCATATTTAAAATCGGTTTTTGCACCTCTACTTGTAGGTTTAAGTTTGTATAAACGGATTCGGGCAAACTTCGGATCGAAGTCGCGAACCCATTTAGCTAAAGGGGTCATGTTCGGGTTGAACACATCGCCCATCAGGTTGGTGAGTTGACCCGTTTAATCTATTTATTTATTTTTATATTTTTAATAAATGTATTTTATGTTATAAGTTAAGCTTTTATTGTAATTTTATCAAAGTTTTAAAATAAAAAGAGAAATTAACATACGGTTTTATGATTAGAAATATAAATTTTTATATATGTTTGTAATTTTTTATGTAAAATTATATTTTTATAGAATTAATAAGTTAAAAAATACAAAAAGTAAAAAAATCAGGTCAAACGGGTTGTGTTTTGGTTAACCCATAAATATTTGTGTCGCATTTGGGTTAATAATGTGTGCCACATGATTTTCAGGTTCAGATTCATATCCAATTTTCTGGGTTTGAGTTGGGTTGACTCGCCAACTTACGATACGAACAATACCCGTTTAACACCGCTAGATCATCCTTATCGTCAACTCATAGTTCACACTTCACACCATAAAGTCAAAGGGATTCCTAGGCTACGACATTAGATTAACAAGGTGATAAACCACGATATGACCTTACTACAGCATGATTCGGTAATCGGATAACAATGAGAAAGTAAATAAAGCTTTGCTTTATTGATTCACTTAGAGGTTACAATGTAGAGAGAGAAAACACCTTAAGAACACACAGTTAAGAGATATGAAATGACAGAACTGGTTAACTCTCTCTAACACGAACTATTTATAGTCACTTAGTCACAAGCCAGCGGACTACCAGCGTACCATCTGATACGCTGTACCAACTGGTCCGGCGGATCACTTGATCCGGCCAGATGACTAGCTAACTCACATAGAAGCTCTTGTCTAGATACAATACACGAGACACAACGTTAGCATAGGAATATGCTCTAACAAACTCCCCCTTAACGTGTAGTGTATCTATATTCTAACTCAAGTTCAGTCTTCAATTTTCAGCATGACTACATTTGATCTTCAACTTGAAATCTTGTCAGAATTAGAGCTTGCATGGCTGGATCACTCTTGAATCATCTTTGAACTTCAAGATCCACTTGTGAAAGATATAACATACTCCCCCTATCACCATGCTTGAGTCTTCTCACTCAGATAACCTGCAATTTCAGAAGACAGAAACGCGGCTTTCCTTTTCCTTTTTAAAATTAATTTAATCTTGGCGCAAAACTTCTCTTCGAGAATCCAAGATATAGATTTGAAAAGTTTTGATTTTGTATCTTGTATCGATCAGTCGAAAACAAATAAGAAATAAAATCTTTTTGGATTTTTGAAACTTTATATCAAAACACACCGAAAATCTTTTTGAATTTTAGATATGAAACATAAATGCAATACAGAAATGAAATACTGAATCACACACTATTTTTGCCTTTTGCGAGAAAGATCACAACTTGGGATCATATTGGTCATGACATGCTGAACTATACTTCAATTTCAATTACTTCAGCACATAAGTCATGTCGATTACTGATATAATTTGTCCATTCTAAACTCAGGCACAATCATACTCATAACATCTGGATATGTTATTGAATTGATTAGAATTGCTTTGACCAGTGTACCCCACACTATCAGACATACTCAGATATGTTTTTGCTTTTTATATCACACTTTGTGATTTCATTTGTGATTTAATCACATAATGATTGTATTCATGATTCAGTCAACTGTGTTCCATGCAAAAAGAAATAAGAACGTTAAATCGTCTACCTTAAGGTCGATCTTTCGATACGCAGATAAGGCCTCGAATTTAACAAAATAAGAAAATAAAACAAGTTGAAATTGTATAACTCAACAACAATCAGGTCGGTACTCCCGTACACGCAGAGAAAGTCCGATGAGTTATACGAAACACCAAAGAAAATAAAGCAGAACGTCAAACAAACAACGATCAGGTCGGTCTTTCGACACGCAGAGAAAGTCCGATCGTTTGACAAAAAATAAAGAAAATCAAACAAGTTTAAATCTTTGCAAAATGAACACATGTATACACAGTGACTTCTCATTTTCTTTTTCACATATCTTTTCTTTGATATCATGAGATATGTATCAAGATGTTGTCCACTTGGTCAAGCATTAGTATTTAGTGTTTATCACATCTGAATACTTTCTGATTTAATGCCGAGTCTACCAAGTACATCAAACACTGATCTTATGGCTTTTTCATCTATTTTATCCATGAGTCAGACATGTAAGCCAATGTACCATCATTTCCCAATCATGTCGGATACAATTTCTCATTTTTCAATGTTTTTGTATTTTTCTGTTTTTCGATGTTTTTGTATTTTTCAATTTCTCCCCTTTAAAATGAAAACTCTATTTTTGGATTTTCATTTTAACACAAACAAAAACAAAAAGACGCTATTTTTGGCTTTTCAATTTTCTCCCCCTAAACAACAAACAAAATGCATGAAAGAAAGAAAATTGACCAATCGATACTGATACCTGTCAGGTTTAGCTTTCAGAAAATTTCAGTGTAGAAAATAATATCACATGCAATTTAAATTAAGAAACGCAGCATACTCCTCCATCAGCAACTTTGCAATCACCAACGGGTCTTCTAGGAATACCTGCACACTGGTTTAAAGATTAGTACTCAAATGACCCGAAGCACACAGCTTCTGGTCGACCAGTGTCTTCCTCAAAATCATTTGCAGCTTTGCTGACCACCTTAGGTCGCCACTGCATTTTGACCTTTTCTGTTTTTACCGAATCATCATCTTGTGATGAACCTTCAACACTTGAATCAAATTTAAAAAATTGTTTCTTTTTAGATCTAGTGTTAGACGGTGTGGACTCAGTAAAAACTCTGCCTGATTCATCAATAAATGTGGCAGATTTGTTTGAAAACGATCTTTTACCAGTTTCAGGACAATCCTGTGCCATATGTCCTGTTCGGCGACATTGATAGCACAAACGATAAGATCGTTTAGATTGTGGTTTGCCCTGAACTGATGAACACTTTCCAACGGGCTCAGAATTATCAGAAATATCATCAAAAATTTGAAATCGATTAGAATGTACCCAGTTTGAAGTAGGACTGCGAGGAGTGGAATTTGAACCAGATGAAGACGAACCTTTCACTGTTTGAACTTCACCAGAAGAACTAGTAGAGGAAGCCTTCGTTTGGATCTTTCCACCGAATCCCTTTTCCATTGTAGACATGAAGACTTGAGCCAAATAATAAATCTGTTCCAAGCTTGTGTCTCTCTTAACTTTCAGACCTTTCTTGGGCATATTGTTCTTGATATTCCGTGCACCCTTCTGACCATCACTACCCAAACCACAACGTTTGTAACCCGGGAGCTTAGTTAAATCAATCGAAGAACTTGAAGAACCTGCTTTAGCGGCTTGATTGAAAGAAGCTTTAATATCCTTCAACTTGTTTGCTTCAACCAACTTAGCAACAGCTGTTTCTTTACTCATTTTCTTCTTATCTTCCTCACTATGTTTATCATTAGAACCAGCACTCGTATCTCCCATAAACCCACTAGAAACAAATTTTAATGGAGATACACCAACCACATGTTCCTCTTTCTCCTCTTTCTTCTTTGATATCTGAGATTTCTTCAAATCAGACTTCTTCGCAGCAAATTCAGAATAATCACCCGTTATACCAGAACCTTGAATATCAGCAAGAACATCAGATTCAATAACCGGATGTGGAATCTGGTTATATTCCTCGCTTCCAAAAACCTTCTTGAAGTTCTCATCTTTACATAAGTAACTGGTAAACGAATGTGAATTCTTCAAATTATTCAACTGCCTTTTAAGATCCAACACTTCAACATTCAGATCAGATATTTTCTTTTGAGATTCACCCAATGCTGTTTCCGATTCAATTAATTGCTCTGAAGCAGTATTAAACCGAAACTTTTCCTGTCGCATCTGATCATGAGCATCACATACTTCTTGAGTAATTTTCTTGACACGGCCTTCATGAATCTCAATATTTCGTTTCAACAACTGATTTTCATGTGTCAAAGTCGTAACTTTATCAAGTAAAATTGAATGCTCCTTTTGACGATCACTTTCTTTTGCATTAACTTCATCTAACTCTTTCTGAATATCATCATTCATCTGCTGAAGAAAATCCAATTTTGTTTTGGATTTGCTAAACAAGGCATCAAAATCTTCAATGGCATCTTTTGCTTCATTCTCCCATTTCTCAACACTTTTTACCAACTCTTCATTCTCAGTTTTCAACGTCAGAAATTTTTCCTTATCTCGAGCAACTATGTCATCCATATTGCTCTTAAGTTTAACAATCTCTTCCATCAACTCATCCTTTTCATTTAATAATTTCTCATTTACTTTGCAAATCTCATCAGAATTTTCAACTTTCTTCTGGAAACTTTCTAATTCCGTTTCCTTCAATGTTCTCTCAATCACTAACCCTTCCTTTTCTTGAACCAATTCACGAATTTTTCTATCCTTTTCAGCACAAAATTCACAAGTTGACTCATATCCACTAACTTCAGAATCACTGGTTTCAGATGTAGTGATCTCAGACGTATACTCACTTGATTCAACTTCAATATTTGCCATTAAAGCCACATGTTGACCATTGATATAACAACACTCGTCTGAGTCGGCACACGTATTGTGAATAGCAGTCAAAGCAATAGATGACTTGTCAATATGTTTTGACCATTCATTAAATTCTTTATCTACTTCAGCTTGAACCATCATAGCTTTTGCGTCAGGTTTATCAGATTTACTCTTATCAGATGATGATTGAGAACATTCACGAGCAAAATGTCCAACCTTTGAACAATTGTAACACTTTACTTTAGATTTATCCAAACCCAATTTTCTGTTTCCCGGAACAAATGAATTCTTTCCATGTTTCTTGATAAATCTTCTTCCTTTTTCAACCATCATTGCAAATTGCCAATGCAAATCTAATTCAGCCAATTGATCATCATCCAGCTGTTCTAACTCAGTTCTACTTAAACCAGCATCACTAACTTGACCAAAAATCGATCCAGATGATGAAGATATAAAAGCAGATAATAAAGCAGCCAACTCTTCAGTTGATTGAGCAGTACGAGAAATATTTGACGATTTATCTGGAATGGTAAAATGACAACCTGGAGAATAACCCGAACTGTCAGTATGTCCAGCAAGAAAAGCTGTTACTGGTGGATTACTGCTAGAAATAGTATGTGACTTTGTTTTAGCATGAACTGTAGCATTATTTTCCCCAAAGTACAATTCAGGATTTTGAACTGTAGGATGTGCAGATTTCTTCACCAACAATTCCATCTCACGAGCTTGTAATTTGCTAGTTATTTGATTAAATGTCCAAACTGAATAACTTGGATCATTTGTCAACATCATCACATAATTTTCCCATTTTTCTGGTAAAGCTTCCAGAATTTTCTCTTTCAATTCATCACTATCTTTCTTGACTCCAACAACATCAAGTTCATTAATCAAATGTGAAAACCGAGCAATCAAATCTGGAATCTTCTCATTCTCGCAGTGTCTAAAGTTATCAAACTCTTTCTTCAACACTTTCTTTCGAGTATTTTTGTATTGATCATTACCTGTACATCGCTCTTCAATAGCATCCCACAATTCTTTAGCCGTTGTATATTGCTTAAATTGATGCATTAGCTCTTTTGGTAAAGCCATTGTAAGGTAACTATATGTTTTCTTTTCTCGAGCAAACACTTTCCGTTCATCAGCATCAAAACTACTAATCATCTTTGGTTTGTTGGGACTTATCATTGGATATTCATATTCTTTCTCAATTGGAATCCAACTCTCAATATCTTGTGAGTAAATGTAAGATTCAAACCGACTTCTCCAATTGTGATAATCTTCAAGCCTTAGCAATTTAGGAACCTTTTGAGTTGTTCCTATCTCATTATCATAGTTCAGCATGGCTTGCATTGATGTTTGAGCAGCAGTCATTGCATAAAAATCACTCATTTTGATGTTTACAATTCTGACAACGGATCAACACAGATTGGCGGATCAAATTACTACCAGCGGACCAGATCCGGATCAGATTTCGTCCGGCGGATCAAATTTCTTACGGGCGGATCAGTTTTGATACGGCGGATCAAAGCTGGTACGGCGGACTAGAAATTCCAGCGGATCAGACTGGTACGCTGCAACTGTCGCGGATCAGCTGATGAAGATTGCTGGGCGGATCAAACGACGGATCAAAGTGTTCCTCCGGCGGATCAAACTCAGAAAACACCAAACTCGACTGATTTTCACAAAATTTGACAATTGAAGCTAGAAACTGAATCAGTATGATGCGAAAACACTCCAGAAACATTCAGAAATCATTTTTATCCTCGGAATCACTCAGAATTGTGAAAAATTGATGAAAAACGTAGAAAACCCAAACTTTCTCTCTCTAGAATTTCGAAAACTTACCAAATCACAGCAGTAGAGCAACCTGGAATGCTCTGATACCACTTGATAAACCACGATATGACCTTACTACAGCATGATTCGGTAATCGGATAACAATGAGAAAGTAAATAAAGCTTTGCTTTATTGATTCACTTAGAGGTTACAATGTAGAGAGAGAAAACACCTTAAGAACACACAGTTAAGAGATATGAAATGACAGAACTGGTTAACTCTCTCTAACACGAACTATTTATAGTCACTTAGTCACAAGCCAGCGGACTACCAGCGTACCATCTGATACGCTGTACCAACTGGTCCGGCGGATCACTTGATCCGGCCAGATGACTAGCTAACTCACATAGAAGCTCTTGTCTAGATACAATACACGAGACACAACGTTAGCATAGGAATATGCTCTAACACAAGGATTTGATAACCAGGATAATATTAAATGTTAGTTTATCTTTATTTAAATAGTGAAAGTTTAAATTCTATAACATTAGATTTAAACTTTAAAGTAGATTTTGGAGCGTGTTTATTCACTATTATAAAGATAAATATTTAAAGTTAAGTTTAACAAAACTACTACAAGAGTGGTAAAGGTTTGCAAACAAATAGAAACTATTATTACTTTGAAAAAATGGATTTAAATGAAGGCAATATAAGTATACAATTGACAAATTGGATTTTTAATAATTGAAATTCTAGACCATTGCCTGACAATAATCCCTACTAATAAATTAATTGGTAACCGGTTTCAATTTTCATTTTCATGACAAAGAACAATCTCAGTTTAAGAAAAAATACTAGTAAAGTGTTTTAAAAGTGATTTGGGAATAATATGCTCGATAGTTAACTCATGAGAAACAAAAGAATTATAAAATTTTATAATATGTCAAATGGTTAATACAAATTATTATCGGCTAATATATAAATTTTTTAATAAAATTTGAATACAATGCTATAGTTATTTGTAAATAAATTTCAACCATTTACGGGTATTCATAATAGGTCGTTATTAAACACACATAGAGAAGAGAGCATGACGTAAAGGATAAAGGAAGGATGGGCGTTCTTGTATAAAAATGCCTAAAACAAGTCAATGTGAGAGGAGAATGAGGATAGACAAGACATGTTTTTAGGACATTTTTATAGCAGTTTTTTTGCTGTTAGATGGGCAAAAGCCTGAGCAATCGGTAGAGGTTATGTGACTCATTTTTAACCCTGTTATTGTGGATGGATGCTCTATTGAAAGTATTGAATTGTTTGTTAAATTAAGGAAAAATGAATTTTAATAATACAAGTTTTACCTAATTGGCCAATAATAATACGAGTTTCAAAATTTCCTCACAATAATACCAGTTTTATATGTATTGGATTATAATGATACATCGTTAGTTTTCTACTAACGGTGTTAGTATGTTGCATACGTGGCGGATGACGTGGACTCTTTTCTCTCCTACGTGGCAACAGACAAACACCGCCACGTATGCAAACTGACTAACACCGTTAGTTGAAAACTAACGGTGTATCGTTATAATCCAATACATATAAAACTACTATTATTGTGAGAAAATTTTAAAATTCGTATTATTATTAGCCAATTAGGTAAAACTTATATTATTAAAATCCATTTTTCCTTAAATTAAAGACATCCTTATTAGTAATATTAATCTTTGTTCACTATTAGTTACACAAAAGGGCCATTCTAATTTGAAATGGGAAAAAGAAAAATATTCGAAATATATTATTGTTGACTGCATATATTTTATGGGGATACAAGTCGCATGATATTTATGTAAGTCTCAATCAAAGACACCCTTGTTTATAAAACTATTTTATTTGATAATAGAATGTTTCAATAAAAGACGGTGTAGCAATTTGTATATGTCGACCAACTTTAATCTATACTATATATATATTCCTATATAACACAACTAGGTTAGTAACCCGTGTATTACACGGGCTGAATTTAGGTTCATAATATCAAATAAATATAAAAAAATGATTGAGAGATTTAAAAATTATGATTGACATAAAATCATTATAAAACAATAAATGATGATTTAATAAATTAAAAAAATTATAATTGACTAATTGTTGATTATTATTTATTTTAAAAGACTCAAATTATTGAGTAAATTTATCAAATCTACATTAATGTTGTCATTTATTTCAAATAAAAATTTAATTTGGACAAAATTGGTAATTAGTCTTAATTGATGATTTTACTAAATTTGTAATTAATTATGAATTTGACATGTGACAGTGATGATGTGGACACTCTAAAATGAAAACATGTGGCAAAAATTTTAGTACTTTATTAGGATTAAGATAACCAACTTCTTCTAGAAGAAATTAAAACACAATTTCACATTAAATCAATTAGGTTAGATAAAGTTAACATATATGATTTAGTTCTGCCGGCGGAGCTCCTCACTTCTTTTCACTTCTTTAGTGCAGGTCACTGGTTCGAGCCTATACGGCTTCGTTTTTTTTAAATTAAACCTGAACAAGTGCACAACCAGCTTTTTGAGCTTGCGTATTAAACCTGCACAAGTGCACAACCAGCTTTTTGAGCTTGCGACTGCAAACGGAAGTACATATAGATGGATATCATGGATGATGGCATCATATTACCTTGACAATTTCCTTAATATACGGAAAACGATATTAAGAAACATTGTTTACTAACAAGTTTGCAAAACTAAAAAAAATGTTTTGAAAGAAATTAAAAAAAATGTGTTTTGCAGTCAGTTGAGGTTATTTTTTCTTAAACGAGAAAAAAAATTTCATGATTATTGAGTATAATAGTGTTATATATACCTAAATCGATGTATGTCAATATCATTTACCTATATTTCATCAAAATTTATAATATACGCGAACCGCTGCAACGCGCGGTTGACACCTCGTTATTATATATATTGTATCATAGAAGCCGGATCAAATAAGAATTAGTTTGTTTTAATAAGAATAAAATTTACTAGAAATTTGACGCGTGACAATGTAAAACAATTGAAAAAATAAAAGTAAAGTATCTTAGTCCTAAAACAAAACAGTACAAACATGTTGTCTTAACATAAAACAATACGGTTTATAAAATCAAGTACGTTTTTTAAATTCCAATACATTTTTTTTTCAAATGTAATACATTTTTGTCTTAAAACAAGACACTACAAACCATCTTTTTCTTTGAAATGTTCCACGTCAGTCACATGGATAAAGCGCAACCTAAAACAAAACAATAACATGTTCTTGCTATACAATGAACTTACGGTTTGAGTTTTTGGTAGAAAATATCATCCATTTCTCTCCTACTAGACGTGTGTAATGGACTTTTTGTACTATTTTATAGAACAAGTTTACTATGTATTGGTTTGACTTTGTATTGATCTTCTATAGTATAACTTTCAAATCTAGAACAATTAAAAAAATCCAATACAATATAAAAAATTTGGTACATTTTTTAAACAAAATTCATGTTCAAATATACATAACAACACAAAACATGTTATAATATAAAATAGCTCATAAACATGTTATTTTAAGGTAAAACAATACAAATATGTACAGAATACGCTGTTTTAAAATCCAAATAATGGAAGGAAACTTAAAAACATCACATTTTAAACTGTAGTAGATAGTTTTAAGAAACACAACACATTTAACACAAAAGAGTACAAACCATGTTGTTTGAATACTAATTAGCACAATGTCGTGTGTTGTTTTACTTCTAAGAAAATCACAAAAATGTGTATGGTTTAATACAAAACAAGATAGAACTAGTTGTTTTAATTTAAAACAACACATACAATACAAAGCATTACAAATCATATTGTTTTAACGTAAAATAATATAATTTATATAAATCTAGTAACTTTTTAAAAATCCAGTTAGCTTTGACAATCTAGTACAATTGTTTAAAAGAAAAGAATTAGTTTTATTATATATCAGTAGTACACTCAAGTTATAGAGAAACAAGTGCTCGATTTTATTGTATAGTTTTTTATAAAGAACATGTTGTATGCAAATTTATGGACATTTGGGGGGGGGGGGGGGGGGCTTTAAAAAAGTTCAACAAAAATACTCTCCCACCACTTTATCTCTTATTTTAATGTATTTAATCTTAATCCTAGATTTATAAAATTAATAGATCATATAATTTCTTATTATTTTTATACAAACAATGTTTTTAAGCTGCCATAATGGGCGTGATCGCCCTTGCATAGCGTCACATAGGACTCTATGAGCCTTAAAAACCTCCACGACGCCACCACCATAACGCCCCATCTCCTCTCTTTTCTTAAATCTAATTGGTCCACCTCTTTAAAGTTTTTGTTTAAAAAAAAACCTTTAGTTGGGTAATAATAAGAGGGAGGTTATGGGAGGTTATACACACATTTTTAGTATTAAACCCCTTGATGACATGACTCACATGTGTCGCATAACACCACTGAGGACAAACTTATTTTTTCATATTAAAAATTAAGAGTGTGAGTTTTAATAGTGTTTAAAAAAATTTACACAAGGAATTCAAATTGTCATTTTTAAAGGAAAATAAAATTTTAAAAATCTATATAATGATAATCAAATTTTTAAAAATTAAGAGTGTGAGGTTTAATAGTGTTTAAAAAAATTTACACAAGGAATTCAAATTGTCATTTTTAGAGAAAAATAAATTTTTAAAAATCTATATAATGATAATCAAATTTTAATAAAATTATACAAGTAAAGAAAAAAATAAGTTAAATACAAAAAATTATCTGTCAATACAGAAACGAGTATCGTATTATAAATTTTCACCACAAGAATATCATGTGGACCTCCTACTAGTTATAAATAAAAAAATAAAAAAACCCTTAGACAAATCATTCTGAGTAAATCACTTATCAAGGATGGAACTTGGACTTTTAAGAAGGATTAACCCACAAATCTTTTAAACTTGTTTTAAATCTGTAATATTATATTTTATTTTCATATACTAAATCTCATTTTAATACTTCAAAATAGTTCGATCCAAAACATTTAATGAAGTGGCAGATAAACGGACAATAAGTTGTGCTGTAACCTTCTTTGGATAGCAAAACCGCTCATACTAATGACAAATTAAGTTTGGAGTCTTAGGGATAGAGGAATTACTATTTACGACCCGTTGAACCCTTTTTAGAAATTCTATAGCCTCCAGAGCTAGGAAGCCAAATATATCAAATGCAAAAGAGATAAAAAATGTCGACTAGAATCCTTAACCATTTAGATCAATACACAAAATTAGAAATAAAGTATTTTAGTAGGCTAAAATTGTATCTCGAAAATAATCAACACATTAACGTTATGAAATTGATAATTCTTCAGAACCTTATGTTTTTATATATTCTCGTATGTGGCATAGTCTTTTGAGTTGATTTAAGAGACACGACATACACATCACTACTAATCTAATCTTAAACCGTTATTAAATGGTCATTTACGGTTAAACTAGACTGTCGTTTAAGGTTAAATTAAACGGCCATTTGATTTTAAAGATGCTAGAAAAAATATCCTGCCTTTTAAACGATCATTTGAGTTTAAACATGTCAGAAATGACTCCTTACCTTTAAACGACGTATTTGTAAAACGATCCTTTGAATTGTGGTGAAAATCGATAGCAACACCCTTTTCAATCGAGGAAGCCCCTTTCTAGCTTTTATGACTTGAACCACAAAAGTCTCTGAATCAACATAAACTGATGACTTTTTACGATAGATTTGCTCATTTTCAAAAGATGTACTTAATTAAATAAAATGGAAGTCTTCAAATTAAAGTCCAAGTTCTCTTTTTCTCTATTATCCTTTTCTCCAATAAAATGAAACTAGTAAGACAAACTTTATTACTTAATCATTCTAAAGAAGATAGCTTGATAGTAAAAGAATAAATCGTTATCTAAAATGTTATGAATTAAAATCTTATAAAAGAAAAAGAAGTGTGACGATTTAGCTGTTAAAAAAATATTAACTAATAATTCATATTCTATTATTAAATAACTAAAATCAAATGGTGGTGGAAGACTCATGATACACTATTCATAATGGTGTCTAATTGAATTTTTTATACATGCCTAATGGACTAATCACATGCTTTGTTTAGTTTTCTTTTGTCATAGTTTAACATTGTCACGTTTATTTATCAAATTTTCTTTTAGTTTTTTATATTACATTAGTTTAATGTTATTTCATGGTATTTTTTACATGCATTTTCTTTACATTTAGTTTTTTTTTCTATTTTCTTTTAAATTTTATTTGTTGTAGTTCACAATGTCGCATTTACGTATCATTTTCTTAGTTTTATTTATTATTTTAGTTTAATGTCATTGCATGTTTTTTTATATATATATACATGTTCTTTACTTTACACTTTAATAAAACAACTATTATATATACCAACCAAGGGCGAATCTTTTAGTGTACCAGCAGGGACCTCGGTCACTGCTGGTTTTTTGTCCAGAGGTACCGAATATACGTGTTTTACGAAGAAAATTTTTATATATACGTGTTTTACGAAGAAATTTTTATATATATATCGTCTCGGTCACCATTAAAAAAAAAGTATATATTGATTCGGTCACCACTAATTTTCGGTCACCCACGAAAAAAATTTCAAGATCCGCCACTGATACCAACGTCATTCCCATCGCAATCTCGAGCAGTAGAATCTATTTATTTCGTAAACTCATATATATATATACTGCCGAATGAAAGCCGTTAATGCGTTAGGTTGCATTCTATTAATTATTATGAGTACAGTAATCTTCTGTTAAGTCCGTGAATTCGTAAACACGCGTAAGAAATCACGTGTTTATGTCATTAAAAGATTCAAACACAATTCTTCCCTCAAAGCAAGCGCCCTATTTTATTCCCATTTATGCTGAGTTTTTAATTTTTTTTTTTTTTTTAAAGGCAAGAAAAATTTATTAACTAGCAAGAAGCTAGCAAGACAACGAAGATACAAGAAGACAAACAAAAGTAGAGATTACAAAGCATATAATGCAAATTTCGACCAGCAGGACCAATCAAGATCCGAACACCTAGCCCTATATTTCATCCAAATGAAAGAGGAGGACTTGATTTCTTCCACCACCATTCTAGGAACCAAACAACACCTATTGAACTCCTTACCATTCCTGGAGACCCAAATGAACCAGAGAGTGCAGGAAACAATTAGCAACAGAGTTCTTTGGACTTTTACGCAGGGGAGAGACTCGATTTGCTGCAATAAATCTTGGACCGAACCAGAAATATTAAAGGAGAATTTGCACCAGTCTCTAATGGACTCCCAAATACTTAAGGAGAACGGACAAGAAAGGCACAAGTGAACCACGGATTCTCCCACCCCCGAACACATCGAGCAGTTCGGATTTAAGAGATGAACTCCTCTCTTGGCCAGCTCATCTTTGACAGGTATCCGGTTTATAGCACAACGCCACGTGAACACATTCACCTTTTTTGGAATCCAATGAAGCCACGTATGTTTAAATGGGAAGTCATAACATTTTATGTCCTCATAACCAGTTCTAACAGCCTTGGTAGTAAAATTTGCATTAACATCCATTCCTAGAATATCAATATTGCATGAAAGCAGGTCATCATTCACTTGGGGTATAGATTTCCACGTACCAGGGATAGTTTTTTTTACAGGTAAACTGGACAATTCTCTTCTCTTTGTATGGATCGCATAAATAACCTTGGACCACAGTGCATTCGGTTCCTTTTTGAGGCGCCAAATCCACTTAGACATGAGGGCGATGTTGGCTGCTTTAAGACTACCGATTCCCAGTCCCCCCAAACGTTTAGGTGCTAAAATTCGATCCCAGGCGATCCAACATATTTTATTATGCTGCTGTGAGCTGCCCCAGAAAAATCTTCGCCGTATACTTTCGAGTTCCTCTAAAACAGTCACCGGTGCTTTGAACAAAGACATATAATATAACGGTAAACTCCCGAGTACCGCTTTGAGCAATGTAATTTTTCCACCAAAGGATAAGAAATTTGCTTTCCATTGAGAGAGTCTGGCTTCAAATTTATCAATGATAGGAGTCCAATGCTTTCTAAGCCTCATATTTGCCCCAACATGAACTCCCAGGTAGTTAAAAGGAGTTTTGCCAACTTTACAATCTAATATCACTGCCATCTCCTCAACCATCGATTCCTCCACATTTAATCCAAATAAGCTGCATTTTTCAAAGCTGACTTGAAGTCCCGATGCCAAGTGAAAACATCTGAGTATTCTAGCAAGCATGGTAACATTCTCACAAGACCACTCACCAAAAAATATCGCATCATCTGCATAAAAGAGATTAGATAGCATAATAGAGTTACCCGGCAGCTTTATACCACGAAACAGGTCAGCCGAGATTGCTTGCTCCATTGCAAGATTGAGTGCTTCCATCGCGAGTATAAAAAGAAAAGGTGAAAGTGGATCACCCTGCCTCACACCCCTCTGAACTTCGAACTCAATAGTCGGAGACCCATTTACTAATACTGATGAACGGGCCGAGGACAGGCACGCTCTTATCCATGATCTCCATTTCACCGGAAAGTTCATCTGATACATCACCGAGTCCAGGAAATTCCAGTTCAGACAATCAAACGCTTTTGCAAAATCCACTTTAAATATCATTGCCTTTTTCTTGCTTTTCTTGAGCCATGCCACAGTTTCATTGATAATTAGGGGGCCGTCCAATATAAACCTTCCTTTTAAATAAGCCGATTGCACCTCACTAACCACCGACCCCAACACTCCTTTAAGGCGATTGGCAAGTACTTTTCCAATCACCTTATAAATACACCCCAAAAGACTGATGGGTCTATAGTCCCCCAATGACGAAGGGCTTTTAATTTTGGGGATTAACGAAATGAAAGAGGGGTTGCAGCCATAAGAGATAGATTCGGACTCGTAAAAGTCCGTCAAAACCTGCAGGAAGTCGAAGGGCTTTTAACTTTTTTAGTTTTTTTCACCTACGCCAACTCATATAGTTGACTATTGACTTTCATTTTGCACTACGTTGACTTTGGATGAGATAAACACTGAACCCCACAACCCATCTCCCACCAAAAAACTTATACGACTTGAATTGGATCTTACACATGGTGGTAAACGGCATGCAATCGTTAAAGACAAACTGTTATTAAATACTTAAATCGTTAACGCACTCACGTCAACATCAAGATCAAGTTGCAAGATGCAATACAGATTACACAGACTTGACTTGGTCAGATCTTACCCTCTCGTTATATTATTATATCTAGCTTGCAAAACATTAGAAAAATGCAACATTTCAACCAAAAAATGAGTTCCAAGTGGCTCCTTCTGCTCGTCATTCTGGTGCACTTTGTGGAGTTTTCCACACTCGTCCACACTGCGGCGGCACAGAACGCCACGACCTCCACCGATAACGACCGGCAGGCGTTGCTCTCCATCAAATCCATGATCGTAGATGACCCGCAAGGGGTCATGACGTCATGGAACGAGTCGAGCACCGATTTCTGTCGATGGCAAGGCGTTACATGCAGCCCTCGCCGCCAAAGAGTCACACTCTTGTACCTCGAGTCAAGTGGGCTAACCGGTACGTTGTCTCCCGCGATCGGAAATCTAAGCTTTCTCAAGGGGATTCAGCTTCAAAACAACTCGTTTTCCGGTGAAATTCCGTCGGAAATTGGGCGCCTCTTTAGATTGGAAGAGCTTCGTCTTTATAACAACTCGTTCACCGGGAACATTCCCGCGGCCATAACGAATTGCTCCAATCTCGAAGTTCTTCACTTGGGTTTCAATAATCTTGTGGGACGAATCCCAAACGGGATTGGTTCACTGTTGATGTTGAACATACTCATCGTTCATGGAAACATTCTGGAAGGCGGGATTCCATCGTTCATCGCGAATCTCACATTGCTCGAAGCGCTTTCTCTTGGTGACTGTCAGCTCGGTGGAATATTTCCAGACGTATTCCACCGGCTGACAAACCTCAGAAGAGTCGCACTCCCCGGAAACAACCTTGTTGGTCCCATCCCGCCTTCTTTTCTAAACCTTTCGTCTTTAGAACAAGTGTTTCTCGATAGCAATCGACTCACGGGTACATTACCCGCGAACTTGGGTACAATAATGCCTAATCTTCAGGTTCTTTCATTACCCGATAATCTATTGACCGGCTCCCTCCCATCATCCATTCTCAGTTCACCACAAATTACAGTCCTAGATGTAGCTCGAAACAATTTTTCAGGAAAACTAATAATCAATTCTCGCAATTCCTGTAATTATAATATCATGTCATTAAGTTCTAATAGTTTCGGAAGTGGAGAAGATGATGAAATGAAGTTCATCGATGACTTGTCGATTTGCAAAGATTTAGGAGTGTTAGATCTGAGTGGCAATCAGTTGAGAGGTTTCCTTCCGGAATCTTTAGGAAATTTGTCAGCTACACTTTATTATCTAAGTGTTGCTTCAAATCATATTTCCGGTGGCCTTCCTTCATCGGTCGGCAATCTTTCCGGTCTGACTTTATTAGATTTGTCTAGTAACCAACTCACCGGCCCACTTCCGGTGACCGTTGGCAATCTTGAATTTCTACGGAGGTTAGATGTTAGAAACAATTCTTTCTCGGGGAACATTCCTGCTTCTCTAGGAAACCTGTCATTGCTGATTGATCTTTACATGACTTCAAACGAATTTAACGGTATCATACCGTCAAGTTTAGGGAACTGTAAACGGTTGATAAGGTTAAACCTTGATCGAAATAATCTCACCGGAGGCATACCGAGACAAATATTCGAACTCGAGTCGTTATCCGTGAGCCTGAACTTGGGTCATAACCAACTGTCGGGACCGGTTCCGGTGGAGGTCGGCAACCTAAAGAGCTTAACCGAAATCATTCTGGCGAATAACCGATTGTCCGGTGAGCTTCCGAGTAGCCTTGGTAGCTGCAGCAGCCTTCAGACTCTTAACATAAGTGGTAACTTGTTTTCTGGATCTTTTCCAGCATCTTTGGGATCTCTACCGCTCGAAAATCTTGATGTCTCTCATAACAACTTTACCGGTTTAATCCCGGTTTATTTGGAAGTCATTCCTCTGCAGAGTCTAAACATATCATTCAACGATTTCGACGGGGAGGTGTCGACAAAAGGAGTGTTTGCGAATGCAAGTTCGGTATCTGTTTTCGGAAACAATCGTCTTTGTGGCGGCCTACCTCAACTTCAGCTACCAAAGTGCAGGTCTAACAACAAGAAGAAGAATAAACTGAGTCTTGCAGTTATATTGGTGATTTCTCTAGTTTCGGTTCTGGTGTTTGTAGCCATGGTGTTGTTTTTCGTGTGCTTTCGAAGGAAAAAGGAAGTAGAAGATGCATCACTGGAGACCGGTTCGGGCGAGTCCCTAATTCAGGTTTCTTTTGAATCGCTCCACAAAGCGACCGATGGGTTTTCGACCAAAAACTTCATCGGTGAGGGCAGCTATTCAACCGTATACAAAGGGAGCCTCGATCCAGCCGGTGTGAATGTTGTTGCTATCAAAGTACTAAACCTCCATCGTCGAGGCGGTACCAAAAGCTTCATTGCCGAGTGCGAGGCACTACGAAATGCGCGACATAGAAACCTAACAAAAGTCATAACCTGTTGTAGTGGTATTGACTTCCAAGGGAATGAGTTCAAAGCCATAGTTTACGAGTTCATGCCGAATGGAAGTTTAGACCAATGGTTGCATAACCCTCAAAGCGAGTTCCTTCAACTCAGTCTGTTTCAACGAGTGTGTATCGCGTTGGATGTGGCATACGCGATTGATTACCTTCATCTCCGAGCGGGAAAGACCATCGTTCACTGTGATTTGAAGCCAAGCAACATCCTCCTTGACGAAGATATGGTTGCACATGTTGGAGACTTCGGGATTTCACAGATCCTTCGATCTGAGCATCAAAATAGATATAATAGTAGCTCGACTGGAGTTAGAGGAACCATCGGGTATGCGGCTCCGGAATATGGGGTTGGGAGCAAAGTGTCAAGAAGTGGAGATATGTACAGTTATGGGATATTGCTGCTGGAGATGGTGACTTGCAAGAGGCCTACCGATGTCGTGTTTGGGGAAGGGCTCGGCCTGCACAACTACGCTAAGAAAGCCGTGAATGACGATGATGGTGCACTAGGGATCGTTGATCCGGTGCTTTTGAAGGACGATGAGAAGATTGGAATGATAAGCGACAAGGAAGAAACGAAAGGAGGTTACATCGATCACGAACGGTGTTTGCGCTTGCTGCTCGAGATAGGAGTTTCGTGTTCGATGGAATCGCCGCAGTATAGAATGGACACTGCTAGTGTTATCCAAGAGCTGCAGTTGATAAAGGATGCTATTTTGGGGAATTCTAGTCTCTAGTTAGTTGTCTTCTGTTTAAACATTATACCTGTGAACTAAACTCAACTGTTAAGAGTTGTTATTTAAGTATATAGTGTATAATATTTACTTCACGTTTGTTTTAATGTATGTAGTTTGTTTTGGGCGAGAATGTTGTGTTTCAAAATGTCTGTTGTTTCTGGTACATTTTACCACTATGTTATAAAAAATATGAGATCAGTTACCGCAACCCGATTCAGAGTCAAACGACTCAAATAAAATGTGATTGTTGAACCTAAGATATTACTCAGTTCTTTTTTTAATCAAGATCATCGGTGTTTATAAAAGATATGTGTATATCTCTGTGATGTATCAAATGAGATACGGTGGTGTGTTCTGTTATACGTTGTGTTAGGTTGGTTATCTTTATATTAGTTTTAAAAATTAAAAAAAATATGTGTCATTGTTTGATTGGATGTGTCATGGGTGGATGTGGAAGACTAATTAATGAGTAATGACTCAGCTCATTACATTCAACCAACCTTCTTTAAATAATAATAGCTTTGAAATTGAAACAATTATAAATAAATGTTTCATGTCACTTTAAAGGAATATTAAATGTTTCATATCCTTAAAATTAAATTACTTGTCCGAAGTTCGTCGCCATTTTTATTTTATTTTATCATATAACTGATTAATTATTATTATAGCTCTATAACATTGATATTGATTTATAACATCACTTATTTTGTGATCGTGGAAGAATACTTAATTGTTTTAATATTGGATTTTAATAATTTTTGTTATTGTCTATTATATTATTGGCTAATATTAATTCGTATTTCATTTATTCTCTATAATAAACCGGATTTTATAGGTATTGGAAGCTATTACACCGTCATTAATTAAAACTTCACTTTTTGATTATTGGGCATCACGGTGATATCTTATCTAACATGTTTTGATTTATGTGAAGAAGTTTTCAAAAAACAACCAATAATGACTTTACTATAAAAATCCTAAACAAAATATTTTTTCATAGAATCGAAACATACAAAAATCTTAAAAAGAACATTCGCGTTTGAGTGCTGTCATAAAAACTGTCACGGAAAACGCCACCGTGATGCCATTTAACGATGGTATAATAGACTTCAATATCTTTAAAATCTAGTTTATTATTTGAAATAAATGAAAAACAGATTATTAAAATCCAATATGCAATAACTGAGATTATTAAAATCCAATATTCCTTTAAAAAACAACCAATCTTCAGACAGAGGTGAACGAAACGGTTCAGGCTTAGTCAACGATAGTCAAACTGGTTAAGGTTGTATAAACAATTATAAACCCGTTTTTACTAGAGAAATAATTAGAATTAATGAAACCGGTTTTACTTCGGTTCAGGTTTGATTATTCCGGTTCAAAATCGGTTTGGTTAAGCCTGATTAAGAACATGCTACAAACCGACTGTTCGGGCTGAGCCTGGTTTGGTTACATCATATCTAAACCCGTTTGAAACTGGTTCGGTACTGCAAAGTCTGCGAACCAGTTTTTTTGCCCAACTCCAATTTTAGGGGCTAATGTATGGGCCAGCATTTTGCCACTAGATTTGAGAGTTCAAGGCTTCAAGTCCATACTCCATAGTCCATAACATCAGATAATGGTTACTCATTATGCATCAGGCCTGTGGGTTTTATTGCATGCATCACGAGTCCACATTTATGATCTTACATTGTTAAAAACTAGAACTTTCATTACCTAAACCTGAGTTAAAACTACAGCCTCTCAACCATTTTCATAGCCCAAAACAAACAAAGTAAAAAACTTAGATTCCTTTTTCATTGTTTATATTTGGTAAACGTTTTTTAAGTTATACATAATTCAGTTTATCTTGGGACCCAAAAGTGATATTTTTATTAAATGCCTGCAAATCCAAACAAAGCAAAGTAACAACTGAAGAATCATTATCAACCAACCCATCGCCCACATGTATTCCAACTCGATCAGCAGGGCTACCCTCAACACAATATAGTACGGATTAGAGCAAGTTCAATATAAGTATAACAAATTCGTACAAACAAACTGTTAGATTATCACAAATACCATACCTTCAAATTCGGAACAATCAATATACAACAGCTAGCTTGCAACTCCTAACTATCAACATACAAAATTTATAGATTCTAATTAAGCTTAATGCAAGACCACATACCTGTCGGGTTTTGACACCGATTTTATTCAAGAAGTCGAAACTATTCTAGTGGACATGCACTCCCCATCCGAAACCAGGTAATCACTGGGATGTGGATTCAACTCTTTCAGAGGATTAATCTAAATTCCATTCAACAGTCGCTGTTATTTTTTAAGTGGTCTGCAAAGCATCTTACAATATATGAAGCAAAAAAAGACAAACATCAGCCCAAACAAGCAAGCAATCAGGCATATGTATCCATTAGATACATGAAAAAAAAAAATTATACAGCAAAAAAAAACTACCTACAAGTTACAAGTAGTTGACCATAAATCTTTCAAATGATAGGGAATCAAATGGTAGTCGCTCTGAGATACGAATTGTAACAAACGTATTATTGAATTATGAATATCGCGATCATTCATTGTTGGATACATCGCTGTGTATGTATATATATACAATGAGGGTATGTCGGTGGTTGGTAACCGCCGTACTTATGCCTAATTACATTAATGACACACTAATATACATATTTACATATTTGGTCCTATTTATATATATTGAGATTGACGGGATTAACCCAACAATCTCCCCCTTAATCTCGTTCAATGTCTTGAAGGTCTTCGACTCCAAGTAGGTCTCTCATAATTGCAAACTTGACTCGATGTAAGGGCTTCGTTAGTATATCAGCTCGTTGTAATTCTCCGCTTACGTGTTCCACCATGATTTGATCTTTTTCAACCCATTCTCTTATGAAGTGGTAGCGAGTGTCGATATGTTTGCTTCGTCCATGGAAGACAGGATTCTTCATTAAGGCGATTGCAGACTTGTTGTCCACTAGAATAGTTACCTTGTCAACCTTCCAACCTGTTATTTCACTTAGTAGTCGTTTTAACCATAAAGCTTGAGTTGCTGCGGCTGTTGCTGCTATAAATTCAGATTCACAAGAAGATAGTGCCACAGATCCTTGCTTTTGAGTGCTCCAACTAATTGGTGCGTTTCCGAAATAAAATACTATACCAGTTGTACCTTTTCCTTCTTCAGTGTTGACTCCATAACTACTATCACTATATCCTATTAATTTACAATTGTCCTTTCGATATGTGATCCCGTAGTTCTTAGTACCTTTGATGTATCGAAGTACTTGTTTGATTGCCTTTTGATGTATTTCTCTTGGTTCTTGCATGAAGCGACTTAGTAAGCCTACAGAATAGCTTAAATCGGGTCTAGTGTGAAGCAAGTACCTTAAGCAACCTATAATACTTCTATATTCGGTTGGGTCAACTAAGTTTCCACCATCTACTTTGGTTAGCTTTAGTCCTGGATCCATAGGGTTCTTGGTTTCATTACAGTCAAGCATGTTTGAAGACTTTAGAATTTTGTTGATGTAGCTTGATTGCTTGATTGATATTTCACCCTTTGATTGAGTTACCTCAATTCCTAAGTAATAAGCAAGAAGACCTAAATCACTCATTTCGAATTTCTTTTCCATTTGTGACTTAAAGTTGCTGATTTCGGTCTTGTGAGATCCAGTTACTATAAGATCATCAACATACACTCCGACTAGTAGTGTTGATGTTTTGTTGTTCTTGATGTATACGGCTTGTTCCAAGTTACATTTCTTAAAGTTTAGAGATTCCAAGGTATGATCTAGTTTAACGTTCCATGCTCTTGGAGCTTGTCGAAGTCCGTATAGTGCTCTTGAGAGTTTGTAGACTTTTCCTACATTTTCTGGTTTCACAAAACCTTCAGGTTGTGAGACATATACTTCTTCTTTTAATTCGCCATGTAGAAAGGCAGATTTGACATCAAGATGATGTACTTCCCATTGATTGTATGCAGCCAAGGCTAAAATTAGACGTATCGTTTCCATTCGTGCCACGGGAGCGAATACTTCATCAAAATCAATTCCGTGTTGTTGCACGTAGCCTTTAGCCACCAAACGTGCTTTGTGTTTCAGAATGTTGCCGTTTGCATCACGTTTAGTTTTGAATATCCACTTTAAGCCGATTGCTTTGTGATTGTCTGGTAAAGTAGTTAATTCCCAAGTTTTGTTCTTGTTGATGGATTCTAATTCAGTTTCCATAGCTTTTATCCATCTTTTGTCTTGAGAAGCTTCTTTATAGTTTTGAGGTTCATCTTCGGCTAGAAGTAATTGATTATTTGGAATTTCAATCTCTGGAGCCCGTTCATAAATTTCATTGAGTGATCTAAAACCTTTAAGAGGTGTATGATCGAATGGTGCAGGGCTACTTTGTGTGGTTGATGAAGATGCTTGAGTGTGTGATTCGATTGTGCTTGGTTCAGATGTTGATGTTGATGGTGTTTGAGTAACAGGTGAGTCTGGTGGAGTTTGTTGAGACTCATATCCATCATCGTCATCATTATCATTATGTTCATTTTCATTTTCATTTTCATCATTTGTAGGAGGTTCATGGATGATTGGTAGAGTTTCTGTTTGAGTAGGTTCAATAATGAAATCAGTCCACTCTTGATTTGTATCTTGTGTGTAGTTTGTCCAATCCCATGATTCCTTTTCCTTGAACTTTACATCACGGCTTATGCAAATTCTATTTGTTGTAGGATCAAATAACCTATAGGCTTTTGTTCCAGGTTCGGTGCCTAAATATACCATAGGTATGCTTCTATCATCAAGTTTCTTAAGGTGAACCGATGGTACTTTTGAGTAAGCTAGGCAACCAAAAATCCTGAGATGGTTTATATTTGGTTTGCGACCTTTTAGAGCCTCATAGGGTGTAGTATCCTTCAAAGCTTTTGTAGGAGTCCTATTTAATAGATAAATAGAATGACGAACTCCCTCCCCCCAAAAGGTTTGAGGCATACTAGTAGCTTTTAACATACTTCTAGTTGCAGAAAGTATGGTTCTATTTCGACGTTCAACTACTCCATTTTGTTGGGGCGTATAAGGAGCAGTTAGTTGTCTAAGAATTCCATGATCCTTACAATATTGGTTGAATTCATGTGATGTAAATTCTCCACCTCTATCGGTTCTGAAAGCTTTTAGCTTAGTTCTAACCTCAGTTTCAACCGTATTTTTGAATTCTTTGAATGTTTCAAAGGCTTGGTCCTTAGATGTTAAGAAGTATGCCCACATATATCTTGTGCAGTCATCCACAAGTAGAAATATATATTTCTTTCCAGAACTCGTGGCGGGTGTAATTGGACCACATAGGTCACCATAAACTAGATCTAATGGGGAATCAGACTTAGTTATGGTTTGGTTAGGGAACGGGGATCTGGTATGTTTACCTAGTAAGCAGGCATCACATAATTGAGTTGCATGAGTAATAGAAGGAATCCCGTAGACTAACCCCTTTTGTGACATATTCTTCATTGATTCAAAGTTGAGGTGACCTAAGCGAGCATGCCATAGCCATGATTGATCTTCTAAGTTTGATAAGAGACAAGTAGGAGATCCGGTCTTGAGGTTGATCTTATAAAGTCGGTTCCTTGATCGAGTGACTCTTAGGAGTAGTCTTTTACTTTGATCATAGATATGTAGAAGATCATTTTCCATAATTATCTTGCAACCGTTTTCGGTCAGTTGACCTAGGCTCAGAATGTTGCTTCTTAGGCTTGGAATATAGTAAACTTGGGGAATGAGTCGTTGGTCCCCAGTTTTGCAATTTAGAAGGATTGAGCCTTTTCCTTTGATTTCAACGTATGATCCATCACCAAAACGTACATTCCCGGTAATACTTTCATCAAGTTCAGAGAAATGAGATCGTATTCCAGTCATGTGATTACTGGCTCCATTGTCCAGGTACCATAGACTTTCGTCAGTGGTGTTATATTTGTTTGGTTGGATTCGTTCATTTAGAAAGACTTTGAGTGGCTTATCTGAATCTTGAGTGTAAGCCATTAGAAGGGTAGGTTCGACATCCTCTTCGATGAGGTTTGAGGTTTCTTTATTTTGTTTGGGTAAGTAGCAATCCGAGGCATAATGACCAAGTTTACCACAATTGTAGCATTTGGGTTTGTTTTGGTTTGGTGTGGTTTTGTTTTTATCTAGGGAAGGATTTGGTTTGTTTAAGTTATTGGTTTTGAAGTTTTGATGAGAGTTGTTGCCAAATCGTCCTCCAGGTTTGCCTCTTCCGCGTCCTCGTCCTCGTGAAGCTTGAAATCTTCCTTTAGATGGTCGTCCACGACCGATGTTACCCTCATGTTGGGTAAGTAGTAATTTATCCGAGGTGTCGGGTTGTTTTGCTTTCTTAGTGCGTACCCTTTCTTCGAATGTCTTAAGTCTTCCTATGGTTTCATCTAAGGTCATGGAATCTACATCCGAATGTTGTTCTATGGAAGCTACTATGTGTATAAATTTTTCAGGTACAGAAGTCAAAAGCTTACGTACTAGAGTGGCTTCCTCGAATGTAGAACCTAAGTTTGTGGACCTAGTAGAAATACTAGATAATTTTCCAACAAAATTATCTATGGTTTCATCGTCTTTCATTTGTAGCATTTCAAATTCAGATTTGAGAGTTTGAAGACGTGCCTTTTGCACACGTTCAACTCCAACATGTCTAGTCTTTAAGGCATCCCAAACTTTCTTAGCAGTGGAATGTTTTGCTACTTGCAATACTTGTTCTTCAGGTATTGATTGGAACAAGTATGCCATTGCCATTTTGTCCTTTTTAGGATCAATTTGTGCTCCCTCGGTGGGTTCGACCAAGTCCCATAACCCGTTGGCTTCTAAAATGGTTTTAACTTTAATTGCCCATATTGGGTAATTGGTTGAATTTAACATAGGGCAATGAAAGTTTAGAAAAGTTGGATTATTTGTAGGAACATTGGCATTGGTATTGGTATTGCGATTCTGATTTGTGTCACCCATAATTAAATCTTAATATATGTTTAAGGCTTAAATCCAGATTCTAATACCCAAAATGTACAAATAATTTTGCACAGGAACTTAGTCTATATGGGCAGAAACAAAATTGCTAAGTTCTAAATTGAATCTTAAATTCAAGTGGGGTATAAATTTGTAGAACCTGGGTCGGGTTTATAAACCCGTGAAGGAGTGCCGCTGAATGGAAATTAGGGCAGAGGACTTCTCCCCTTTTTTTTTCGTCCCTGTCCGCTTCGATTGTGAACCAGAGGGGAAATCCAAAAAACGATTTTTTTGATTTCTTCAAAACGACGTTGCCTAGGATTCGATTGAAGATATGTGCGATGATCAATTTTTTTTTTTGACCACCGATTGTTTGCCGGCGTAAATACGACTTACGTCGTGTTGCAGATCGTCGAAGAGGAGGAAGGCGCAGGCGTCCCCGAGGCTTCAATTTCGTCTTCGATCGTTGTTGGCGAGTGGATTTCCGATAAGGTATGTTTCTGGTTCCAATTTCGGTTTTGTAAGTCGCGATTTGAAGAACTCCGGTGATTTTCCGGTGATGTTCTTGAGCGGCGATTTTGAGCGACGGGTTGATTCCCGATGATCGCTCTGATACCAATTTGATAGGGAATCAAATGGTAGTCGCTCTGAGATACGAATTGTAACAAACGTATTATTGAATTATGAATATCGCGATCATTCATTGTTGGATACATCGCTGTGTATGTATATATATACAATGAGGGTATGTCGGTGGTTGGTAACCGCCGTACTTATGCCTAATTACATTAATGACACACTAATATACATATTTACATATTTGGTCCTATTTATATATATTGAGATTGACGGGATTAACCCAACATCAAAGATGCTATCAAGATAGTTTCACAGTGACTTAATATACATTCATACTACTCAATTTCAATACAAAGATTCAAACTTACCAACAACAACTAAGTTTCACAATCTCCTTTAGCTCCAAAGATTCGAAACTTTATGCATATTGCGAAACTTAATCAGTAATGTGTGATTGTGTGAGGTTATCAAGTACTTGCAATTCAAACATAAATAACAATCATCACATATTCACACATTGTTAACCATGAAACTTAATCTATATGTTTTAACTTCAGAAATCTGTACTAGTTTGCATACATATTTACAAAACCCTAAACACAAACTTAGATGTCGAATACATTTAGGGCATTGCTCATCCACTGCAAACATGGTAAATAGAATTCATTTTTCTATAGAAACAAAACCAATCATTGATTAAACACGTCTAATAAAAATGCATTCTGTTAAAACTTCTCGAGCCGGTGCTTACAAACCCTAAAACCAAACTGAACGAAATGGAAATTACAGAGGCAGCGAAGAATGAAGTAAGCATTTGAAATATACAGAATCAATAACGGATAAAGGGTGGAGAATTCACCTTAGAGCCACCATCAAATAATCATAGAGACGTAGAAACATCTTCTTTGAACAGGGCCTTGATGAAACACCACCGCCCAACGACTCAACTCTCAACAATCTTCTCGTAATCTAGCGGTGGTGGCGTGGCGGTTGATTTTAATGTCACGGCCTCGTGACCAGTTCGGTAAAAAAATTCGAATGATTTGAGCCAAGCTCGAGTCTGAAATATAAATAGTTTAATTAACAAGCTTCGTTATGTTGTTATGTTCCTTAATGTTTTTGTCTTGAATGGAATGTAATGAAATGTATGCACACGCCAGAATTCTTACATATGTTGAGTTTCTTTTAAAATTTGTTTGGAAGTCTACAGAGATGCTGAAAACTAAGAAAACAACGTATCTCTTGGTGAAAGCTACTTTTTAAGAATTCTTTCTTATTAAAAGTTAAAGGTCCAACATCATTTGAAGAGATTAATTACTCTGTATTTACACTATTTTCGGTTTAGACACGAGTTCACATGCATACACAAGTACATTTTTCAATTAAAGAGTTCATCATATCTCAAGAATCAAGATCTTCATTATATCCCCTTTCTCTATCTAAATATCTTCTCTCAAATCTTCTTAGTTCTAACTTCTAAGAATGCCCCTTTCTCTCTCAAAATTCAGATAAGGTAGTTAAAATCATGGCTCATAGATGTAAAGGATGGGTAATGACGGTAGCTCTTCGGTGGTGGCGGTAGAGAAGTCAGAAAGACGGACTACTATCGTCGGCATATATCCATCTATTCATCTTTCCTAAAACTAATTTTTCTCCCATTCTTGGTGGTGGTGGTGGTGGTTGTGGTTCAGAGGGGGTTTGGAGGTGCTCGGGTTATTGTGGTGGCGGGCACAGTGGTTGTTAATGGTGAAGCGGTAATAGGTGGAGGCGACGAGGCAGGCTAAGATCCAACGCAAAGAGGGGGAGGAGAAGAGGAAGGTTGGGGTTAAGGCTAAGCGGAGGGAAGATGAGCAGTGGAGGAAGGCCGGTGCTGCAACCAAAAATGTTGTTGATCAGGCTGCCAGTGAGACTTCTGTTCAACCGGTTTTTCAAATTTTGCCCAGCTCCACTTCTCCCTGCCAGCTCTGTGGCCGTGAACCATATACATATGTAAAAATGACTAAGGCCCCTAAGGGACCTTTCCACCACGTTCTCTTTGTTACGAGCTTTGATTTGACTGGTCGCATACCCAAAACAGAGTCACGTAGCCCAACTTATGCTCATTTTAGAGTGGCTCGGTCATGGGCCTCCATAAACATAAAAGCATGCGCTTCCACACATCGGTCTGCACTAGAACTTTTGATGAGGAGTACCAACACCAATCTCACCATAATACTGAGCATCCATGTAACTTTTTAGGGCAATAATATCACTATTTGAATCTCTAAAATTACCACGAACACCATAGTTTCTTGTAGCATTCGCTTTATTAGAGCTAGTATTGTAAGACCCCAACCCTTATTTACCATTGTTTAAGATAAGGAAAATTATGAGCCACAAAATTTCGTCATTAGGATTTATAAAAATCATGAAAATATTTACATCACCATACATAACAAGTTCAACAATTTAGTACTTGTCTCTTATCAGAGTATGCAATAAGACAATTTACCACAATTATAATCAAAACATTTCCAATTTCCCCAAAAGTAGGTGCTCGGTTCTTGATATCTCGGCTTGACCTTGACCCGACACCGCTAATCTTTACCTGCTATTATTTACTAGTAACATGTTAGCAAACAATGGCCTTATAGTACTTATGACACCCCAAAAGCTTACAATAAAGCAAGAATGAAAAATTATTTCAAACAGGGTTTTAAGCGTATCGCTTAAAACTACCTTTGAAGCAAGCGTATCACCAAGAGCTCCTGACGTATCGCCTAACTGAACCCCGGTTTTAGGCGACCAGATTTCCAACGGCTAGTCTTAAGTTTCTAGGATTTCTATACTTAGCCAATTTATCTAGTCTTTCAACCAAACCACAACATCCTCAAATCCAACTTCTTTTCTAAGTGTTCTCACACTCCTTTAACCGAAATCCGAGGAGATCTCAAGTTCATTTAACAAATAACATTCGGAACAACAAATTTGGAATCATAACCATGTATTAATCCAACCCGTTAACCCCATCTACATCCAATTCTACCAAACTAACCTCCTCCCTTGCACATTCCAGTCTAGTTAGCAATTACCAAATACCTCACACACAACAAGGGCATAAGATTAATCAAATATGCAGTTACTACGCTATCATACAAACCAATCATTATGCGTTTATTTTATTTGACATCGTTTTTAAATTTTTAACTTCCCCTTGGCACAAATAAACTTATGTTAGGGTCACACTTTCACCCAGAGGTGCATTCATGGATTATGATTACTCATAACCCCAATCATTTCCAAGTTTTCGGCTTGAATTCACTTTCAAATTCCTCCTTGACCTAAACGGGTAATTTTCCATTCTAACCCAAATGGGTCATTTGGCATGTCTACCAATTTGGATTCATTTCATGAATGAAACCACATCTAATTTGTCTCACACTTTCATTATTAACATACACAATGACTACTAAATAGCAATTTAAGGAATTCTCGCATTGCTACAACATTGAAACTAAACACACTAATGTTACCTTTAGGTTTTAGCATTCCCGCCTCAGCGAGGACCTGAGTTTTCACCTTCTTCACCTATATTCACATGGTTATTCATGTTAACCATTCCAACAATCATAGTTCACATCATATAACATAACATCACCAAAACATGTTGTGAAATCCATCTATTATAAATTTCGCATTCTCTTAGGCTTTTCATCAAACACCTAATTTGCATACATAATGTTCTTGCTAACATGAAGCATACAACCTATCAATTCACCCCGTTATTGACCACAAGCATATAAATTTCACACCTTAAGACAATTTAGCAATTCCATCATACAAACAAGCGTTCATATGGTCTAAATTATCAAGCCACTCACCCAACCACCTATAATTTTCCATTTCCATGTAATGAGCCAAAACCCCCATCATAACCTTTACTAATTACACCCAATCCCAAACATGTAATGTGAAATTATACACAAACTAAGCATAGAAACACATAGAATCTATTTTCCACTTTAATTTGGCCTCAAAATGATTATCATAGAATCACACAATTTGGGGTTAGCAACTTACTTGAAGATAGACTAGAAACCAAGAAGAAGATGATGAACTAGAAGCCTCATCTTCCCATTTTTAACACTCTCTATGCAGATTCCACTACTAACACTCTAGATTTCATGATTTCTCTCAAGAACAAGGTTCTCTTCTCCCTTCCTCCTCCCTTAGTCGTGATTTTTGAGTCTGGCAATAACTCCCAAACTAAATTTCTTTTAATAAGATTATTTACAATCAGCCCCCCAGGTTTTAAGGATTTATTAATTTTGGTCATAACTAACAATATACACATATAACCCTCCAACTTTCTTTCTATCTTATTAGTCGCCAAAACATAACCTAGTAACTAATATTTTTATTTTACTAAATTAACCGGTTATTCATAATCACTCTTACCCGACTAACACCTCTCAATAAAATAACAATATTAAAGCAAAACGGAATTCGGGATGTTACAACTCCACCCCCTTTTAGGGAGTTTCATCCCCAAAACTAAAATACATACCGAAAAGATAGGGATAGAATCTTCGCATCTCTTTCTCAGACTCCCATATGGTGTCCGATCCTTTCCAGTGCTCCTACTTCACAATTACTTGTTCTATTTCCTTAATCCTTAGCCGTTTAGTTTTACTGTCAAGAATAGCAACATGTCTCTCCACATAATTCAATTTGTCATCTACCACAATGTCATCTAATGGCACATAAGCGGTTTCGTGCGCTAAACACTTCATCAAGTTAGACACGTGGAAAGTGTTATGTATGCCACTTAACTCCCTTGGAAGCTCTAACTTATAAGCCACATTGGCCACCCGAGCCGTTATTTTTGTCGGTACTGGGTAGCTTTCAAACGTGCTCGGATCACATCAATCTTTTCAGTAGTTGCTTTACCCACATCCAAATGAGCAAACTCCCTTTGACCTACTTCACCCCAACACAATGGGGTCCTACACTTTCTACCGTATAGCATTTCGTATGGTGGCATGCCAATACTTGCATGGTAGATATTATTGTAAGAAAATTCCACTAATGGAAGGTAGGTATCCCAACTTGCCCCAAAGTCCAACACACACTCGCAACATTGTTCTAGGGTTTGGATGGTCCTCTCACTCTGTCCATTGGTTTGAGGATGGTATACGGTGCTAAATTGCAACTTAGTACCTATAATCCTCTGAAATTCCTGCCAAGAACGCGATGTAAAATGTGTATCTCTATCTGACGTTATCAACACTGGTATACCATGTAATGACACAATCTGTTTAATAAATTCTGCCCTCTTTCCCAAATTATAAGATTCACTAATAGGTACGAAATGACGCTTTTAGTCAATCTATCCACGTTCACCCATATGACATCAACTTTTCTTATCGTTTTCGGCAAGGTGGTAAGTAAGCCCATGGTGATATGCTCCCACTTCCATACGGATATCTCAAGTTGTTGCAACTTTCCATAGGGCTTTTGGTGCTCCGCTTTAACTTGAGAACAAGTCAAACATTGCTCCATATATTTTACAATATCCCGCTTCATACCAGGCCACCAATATTCAAGCTTCAAATCATGATACATCTTTGTAGCTCCTGGATGAATTGAATAACGAGACCTGTGAGCCTCCCCCAGCAACAAATCTTTCACCCTGCATGTATTAGAAACTCATAGTTGATAAGTGATGTGTAGATACACTTTATTTGTTATTAATTTTATCTTAAATGTACCGATATGATTCCATAATATACTACTTTAGATTGTTTTCTATATTTTAAAAGGTTTTGACATATAATAAAAAATGATAACTAAACAATATTTAAATGAATTAAATGGCTACTATTTGATCATCATTCCCTTTTAAAATGGTTCAGTGGAGATCACGTGAATACTATTGTGAGATTGTCACATGGAGCAATGAATGGTGGATCAAACCAAAAATATAATATGGGCTTCAATTTAAATATGGGATGCGGCTAGTGGATCAGAAGGAGGTGGGCTGATGCCCAAATCGTGAGATGGGACTTTAGGTAAATAAATGAAATACAAAGCAGAGAAAAGAAACGAGGTTCGGACGGCTGGCAGAGAGGCGCAGCCTTTGGCTGCTGGTGCGCGCAGTGGTGCACGCAAAACGACGAGGTCTAACTTGAAATAGTTTTCTTTACAGATTAGTTTTTCTTCTTAAAGGTTTTACCGTTTAAGTTTAATTAGTTTGGTTAAATATTTTGGTTGATTATTTTGACGAGTAATCTTGTAGTGACAGATTGACACTATGTCAGTATATGACTTGATCATTATTATAATTAGCTGATTTATCCGTGATTATATCTTAGTGTAGGGTTATTTCATTTTTTTTATTGTTTCTTAATTGTTTAAATATCATAGAATTGGTTTAATTGGCAAATCAAGTCTGGTTTGATTTTGTAAAAGATTCACACGTCACAACCGTTAATCGTGGATGAATCTGGTGACTTGCACATTGTAACCACTTAAGTTAGAACTCGGGTTATCACATGCTACTCATTTGCACCGCCCTCCTTATAGATTTCACCTTTATGGTGGTCAAATTCCATTTTCTGCTTAAGGCATCCGCACCACATTAGCTTTCCTCGAGTGATACTTAATTTCACAATCATAATCATAATCTTTAATAAGCTCTAACCACCTCCTCTACCTCATATGCAACTCCTTCTGATCAAAGAAATATTTCAGACTCTTATGATCAGTATAGATGGTGCATCTAATACAGTACAAGTAATGTCGCCAGATTTTTAAAGCGAACACCACCGCTGCTAACTCAAGATCATAAGTTGGATATTTGGCCTCATCAACCTTCAACTATCTCGAAACATAAGTTATTACCTTTCCCCATTGCATAAGTACACAACCGAGACCAAGGTACGAAGCATCCGAGTATTCTACCAAATCATCAATCTCATCAAGTAGGCTTAACACTAGAGCATGAATTAACCTTTCTTTTAGAGTCCGAAAGGACTCTTCTTGATCTTTTCTCTATTCGTACTTTTCACATATTTTCTCGTCAATAGGGTTAAAGGCGAGGCTATTTTAGCGAAATCCTGAATAAACCTTCTATAATAACCTATCAATCCTAAGAAACTCATCTTCCCAATTTCAACCTCGTCTATGCAGATTTCACTACTAACATTCTAGATTTCATGATTTCTCTTAAAAACAAGGTTCTCTTCTATCTTCCTCCTCCCTTAGTTGCGATTTTTGCGTCTCGGAACAACTCCTAGAATAATTTTTTTTTAATAAAATTATTTACATTCAGGCCCCCTAAGGTTTTAAGATTATTAATTCTGGCCATAACTAACAATTTGCACATATAACCCTCCAACTTTCTTTCTATCTTATTAGTCATCAAAACATAACTTAGTAACTAAAATTTTTATTTTACTAAATTAACTGGGTTATTCATAATCACTTACCGACTAACACCCAACAATAAAATAACAATATTAAAGCAAAAAAGGAATTCGGGATGTTACAAGTATGTCCACCAACTTGGTTCAATTAGTTGGTTTTCCTGCTTTCGAAGGCCAACTCTGACACTATCAGTTAAAATAATTCAACTTGTATATTTCAAAACCAGATTGGAAAACGTTGTTACCTGATTGAGACGATGAATTTGTTATAGGTGTCAAAAATAGGGTTTCAAACGAGGAGGAAGGGAAGAAATCGGGATTAAGAAAATTAGGTGTCGAAAATAGGGTTTGAACATTTGAGGTAGGCATGGTCATATTTGGGTGAAAAAAATAAGGTTTCTAAAAAGTGAGGATAAAAGTTTTTTTATTTTAGGGGGGGGGGGGGGGGGGGGCGGGGGTAATGAAAGTATGAGAGGAAAAACCGAAATAGCTGAATATTAATTCGGGGGAAGATGATATTTCGGAGAAAACTCAAAGATGATTTGTGGGGCAGTTTGCGATAAGAACAAAAAATTTATAACCATAGAATCTATTGTTACAAATTTTGTTTCTTTTAATAATTGGCTAAATAAACATTACTCTTAGTCACACTAATTAATATAAGTGGCCAAATCTATTTGTTTTTTGTCACATCATTAAGAAGAATACTATGACACTTGGTCACATTTTGCCACACTTTTTAAGCGTGACTAGTAATTGTCATTTTTTTTTTTTGAAAGTGTGGCTAAAGATTCTGAATATATGTCTTTGTGGTCACGTGAATAAAAAAGTGTAGCTAAATGTTTTGAGATTTGGTGTTTTTCATCACATAAATGAAAAATGTGTGGCTAAAGTCACATTTTGCCACACTTTTTAAGCGTGACTAGTAATTGTCATTTTTTTTTTTGAAAGTGTGGGTAAAGATTCTGAATATATGTCTTTGTGGTCATGTGAATAAAAAAGTGTAGCTAAATGTTTTGAGATTTGGTGTTTTTCATCACATAAATGAAAAATGTGTGGCTAAAAGACCTGAAAATGTATGTATTTTATCACACGTAGCAAAAATGTGTGGTTAAAACTAGTGTGACTGACATTTAGCCACACTTTCGATTGGACGGTTTTGGAAATAGTGTGGTCGTGCGTCCTTTTTGACGTAATAATATAAGTCATAAGTTCAAGTCTTAATAGTTTTTTAAAATCTAAACATATAATTTTAATCTTTATAGAAAAAGTGAACGCTTTGTTAGAATTATTTAGGGAGAAAAAACAAATTGTTTTATATTACATCAGTATCTTTTTTGAGTAAATTACAACATTTGAATATGTGGTTTGCATGTTTTTCACATTTCGTCTATGGGATTCATTTATCACGACTATGGTTATTGTCCCTGGGTCTAACGTCCGTTAAAAATTTCTGTTAAATGAGTGTTAAATTACCATTATACCCCTGCTCTTTTATTTAATAAAAAAAATAATAAAAAAAAGAAATACCTTATAGAACCGTTTGACAACTAGGTCCTATCCTTAGTTAAAAATTTCTGTTAAAAGAGTGTTAAATTATCATTATACTCCTGCTCTTTTATTTAATAAAAAAAATCAAAAAAAAAAAGAAATACTTAAAGACCCGTTTGACAACTAGGTCATATCCTTAGCTCCCCACCCCACCCCCTTCAAATTCAGCAAATATTGGCACAAAAAAAAAAAAAAAAAAAAAAAACACGACTCCACTACTCTAGTTCCTCTTCATCACACCACTGACAACTCTTCCAACCTTCAACTCTTCCGACCTACAGATCCGACAACTCAAATTAACACCGAAGATAGGTTTCGTCTTTATCGCACCACCGCACCACCATCACCTTCTTCGTCTTAACAAACAAATTTGTTTTCCGATGACACGGGAGTCATGGTGTCGAAGCTGATCTTTTTCGAATTAATCTTTTTCGTTTTGGAGATTTGTAAATCACAATCACTTGGATAAAACATGAAACCGAAAGCGACAATCAATTCGTCATGATCAACCGAGAGCATAAAAAATCAATTAAAAGTAATCAAGCATAAAAAAATTGAAAGCCGCAATCAATTCGTGTAAATCACAATCACAATCACTTGGGTGTTGTCGGAGATGGTGGTCATGGCGGTGGGTGTATCGCCGAAGATGGTGGTGATGGCAGTGGGGTGTCGCCAGAGAGGGTGTGACACCTCGTCAAAACCACTCTCCGTTGACTTTTTAGTTAAATATTTATACGTTATAACTACGTGATTAACTGTAATTTTAGCTAAATGATTAACTGATAAATCCCGCGTTTGTATGCCCGTAAAATACGAAAGAGTTCATATTCTAAATATGGAATTTTAATAACAAGAAATTAAATATAAAAATGGAACTTTTTATATTTTGTCAAAACTGATATAAACCGTTAAATAAATTTCATAAACTTAAAATGTGATCAAAATGTTGCGTTGTCAAGATTTTATCAAACCGGAACCCGATGAACCTATTGGGCCCGGTTAGGCCCAATAAGCCCAAAATAACCCGGATGAACCCGAAACTTTACCCGAGGGTACGACTCAACTTGCCGAGTAAATTCCCCAACCCGGAGACCCGTGTGACAACCCGTCAAAAAAAAAAAAATCTAAGGTCAAACCTATACTTTGACCGTGTATATATACGTATATACATGTGCATAACTTAATTTAATAGTATTATTAGTAAACACTATGCACATAGATGTCCAACCTTGACAATTCCCACGTTTGTAATGGATAAACATACCCGTAACTAAAAGGAAATTCAACCATGTGATTTTGGTGGAATTCTAATTATAAGAAAAATAAAATATAAATGACTTTTTTTCTTAAAACGGCGTCGTAGGACATCATACCGACACCGACGAACACTTTAAGCGAATATTTAATTTAAAACTTTAGTTAGTTTTAACTACGAAATATATTTGAGCTTAAAACAATTTAAACAAATTATTTATTTTCTGGACGCGGTACGCGAGCAAATAAAATAAATAAAAGACGAAACTTCTAAATAATTAAATTACGACTAAAACAAAAATTGTTTATCAATATATGAGTCTCGTAATTAATTTAGAAACTTGACTCGATCAAAACGTCAAAACAATCCGATGTACGCAGTCCGAAACCCATATCTTTAAATTCCTTTTTATAATCTTCGACCACTTAAATTGTAAAGACAAATCACTTTGTATTTTACTTTTATAAAATTTTTCATGCTAGCTATCAACCTTCAAGCATTAATTTTATAAAAAGTGGTTAGAATTTATAAAAATATAAAAACTAATTACTTGAACAACCTAACTTAACCATCTAACCTAAGTTAATCTCCTAACTAACTAAGGTTAAGCAACCTAGATATTTTAGACTAATTGAGCACATGCTAAATTGCTCATTCACTCAACCTCCTCCACACACGTAAACTCCCATTCCTCATTTCCAATTTTGCACTCCATCTTCACCTTCAAAAACCCCTCAACCCAAGAACACACAAACCCACCTCCTCCCTTTTTCTTTCTCTCGGCCGGCAACCACATCCCCCACCGCCACCCGACGCCGGCGACCACCCCTCCCCCCTCTCTATCGCCGCCGGTGACCTGGCGCCTCCCACCGTTACCCTCGGTGAAACCGGCGACCAACCACAGCCGGCAGCCACTCCTCTGCCGTTGCTGCCACCGCTGCTCCACGCCACTACATAACCTCCCGCTGTCGCACCCCTCAACCATCGCCACCCTTCACCGATCACGGCTACCACCACCAACCGAAGCCATAACCACCATCACGATCATCTCCATCAGCTACCACCGCCACCACCTCAACGACCGGCGAACCCGACCACTCTCTACTGTCGTTGTCCCGTCACCGACCCCAGTCGCCGCCGCCACTGAGCCACCGGTTCACAACCACCATCACAACAACCATCGTCATCGATCTCCCGTTGTTTGAAACACACACACACAAATATAGATATATATATAATGAGAACTTGGAATTAAATCAAAAACAAAACCCAGCGCCATTCTGTCCTTTGAAATCGTGACCAGCGCAACAGTTTATTCTTTCTCCTTGTCATCTTACGAAATGGAGCAAACCACCATCTTTACACCATCGTTACCCCACCATCGGACCACCGCAACACAACCAGATCACCACCAACGGTTAGTCCACCCGGTCACCTCCCAAACGGCCTCAACGTTTGCCCCTACCGATCACCGTAAACCACCGAAAACTAGGCCGCAAAAAGGCCACTTTACCTTTCGAGACGAATTTAAAAACTCGATATTTTTCGATCGGGTCTACGGAGATATTCTCACCTCTTTTGGTTCATCACCTAGCCTAGTGCTAGAGGTAAAAATCTAAACTTCTCAATTTAATAATTTTCGTTGTTCATTTTTATATTTATAATCACCCAAAAACGAGTCTTGACACTCCACCCACTAAATATATATAAATGAACAAACCGTCTTAAATATTAAACTAACGTTAATATTTAAGCACTTGTGTCACAATATATTTTTGACAATCGTTTTGAGGACTAAAAATATTATAGAACAAGCGGTATAAAAACTGACTCGGGGACCGTCAAAGTGACACATTGGACTAAAAATATATAAACGAATATATATTTGGACATAAAATATAAAGAATATATTATTGAGCATATAATTTATAAAAATGTGTTTATTTTTATAAAACATATATATTTCTAAATACCGAGCTTTTGGACTCATAATTAATAACTGAGTGCTCAAATTTTTAGATCTCATTATTTATAATAACTTGAAATATTTATTTAAGTTATTACAACTCGGTAATATTTAAGGACTTAAATATTAGTTTTTCATATCGTATTACTTAACGGAATACCTATATATATAATATATTAATTCCGGACGTTGGACCTAAAAATATACGGAGTTATATTTTAGACTTTCACGAGATGAAACTTATATATTGTTACAAATGTATTTTCCTAAAAGTGTTAAAAAAAACACATCAGATATCTCATTCTAATATTTTATTATTTTCTAAATATAATTTAGACAAACTATTTGAGATAACACAAACATAATAATATTTACGGAGTTAAATATTAATTATCATAACGATCGTTTGTCAGATACTTGTATCGTATAGCGGCGAAGCCAACGACTAAAAATATAAAGACTTATATTTTTCTAAAGTCTTGAGAATATTGAAACATATATCATTTATATAAGTTATATATATTTATTTGCATAAATATTTCTATGACTTATATATATAATTATTTTCTATAATTATGAACTCACGCTTAAAATATATAACGTGAACTTCAAATAATAAAATACTTTATTATTTGTCTCGATGATTTATCTGAATATATATTTCTCATAACCTTAAATAATTATATGATTTATAATTATTTCTACAAGTTATATATTTATTCGACTATAAATATATTCATTAACCTAAATATATATTTGAACGATAAACATTTCAAACGGACTTTCCAAACAATACAAACGGGAATGTTATGTCAAGACTCGACCAAGATCATTTGGGTAACTGAACATTATCCAACCGAAACAGTACCTTAAACCGTCTTATTAATTATTATTAGGACACTGTTTACTTGCTACGTCCAGCGCGATACAACTTTCATCATTATCTTGAATCAAGTGAGTTTCACGGCCCCTTTCTTTTAAAACTGTTTAAATACTATGGGGGAGAAATCATGATCAAACAAATCTTTTTACTTGATATTATGGTACAACTGTTACGCCTTATTGATTATCTGTTCTTTCATACCCCTTCATAGTAATTTGTTATACAACATATTGCTACAAATCCCACCATCAATTGATTTCAATTAGTTCCTGTAACGAAACGATAACTAGTGAATAGATCTATTTGGGTTGACAACCCTGCCCTAGCTGGTCGCTCCAGTTCTGACTCACCGGTAACCAGTCTGAGGGTACATGTCAGTTATTCTTTGCCATTGGTATTTCTTAGGGGAAGTTACCATAGGTGGGTAAATCTGTTAGTGTTTGAAATCAAGGTGCAGGTAGATCAATGCAACGACGAGTAACCATTATAATATCATGTATATCATCAACTATTTTACAAATGCATTTTGTAGAATCCAAAACCTGTGAACTCACCAACATTATGTTGACCTTTTCAAACTCATGTATTTCTCAGGTAACCAAGTCAGACCGTATGCAAATGGGACATCAAACCTTAGGGCCTGCATTATGGAGTCATAGTCTCATTCATCATCATGAAATAACTCATGAAACGCTTGCCCTTTTAAATCCTTGGTCGAAGCAATTTCAAGACTTAACTATTTATCATGTTTCCTATCTTAACATTTCTGAAACAATTTCTATTTCAGTATTGTAAAACAATGTCGTCTTAACATATTTTTCCGCTGCAACTTTGATGACATACTCGGTTTTTCAAACGTATATTAATCTGATAGAGGTCGTTCTGTGTATCCACGACTATGATCCATGACGTCACACGCCTCCGTATCTGAAAGCTCAGGGTGTGACAACCCGACCCGCGGCCCGGATGGCCTTGGGCCGAGACCGCACCCGAGCCCAAACCGGCCCAAACCCTTTTTCCTCTTGGGCTTCGGCCGTACCCGGTTCACAAACCAAATGGGCTTCGGCCCGGTTCCTTTTCCAAACCCGTAATGGGCTTCGGCCCAGTCGCCTTTCCCAACCGAATGGGCTTCGGCCCAACCTCCAACCCATTTGTTTTATTAAGTGTTTAGCACATAGAATTTTTATAAAAGATTAGCCCACTAGTCTTTTTATAAAAATGACCCATCAACTTTTATAAAAACAAATTTCACCACTTTACTAGATTAATTATACTAGGAATTAATTTATAAAAGTTATGATTTTTATTAGCTCCTAACCCCACCAAATTTTATAAAAGCTTCTAACTTTTATAAAATTTATAAAACTAATCTCCTACATGTGGCTAGTTAGTGGAATTAGGAGAAGTTGACAACACAACTTTACTAAAAGGTTAATAAACCTAATCCTAATTATAAAAGGGGGACCAAGCCTTCACTTGTCTCCCCACACCCAACACCAACAAACACTCTCAACTCTCTCCCTCTCCTCCCACTTCCGGTCGGACCACCACCCCAGCCGCCGACCACCGCCGAGCCACCCCTGCCACCGTAGCTCCGTCTCTGGACCACCACACCCTGTCGGATCCCTCCTCCCTTCTCTCGGTTTCGAACTCACACCCATTGTGAGTTTCCTACCACTTTTTCTCCTATGTTTATTTCATTTTTACACCCAAGAATCACCCTACAAGTCTTGACAACAAACTAAACACTTGCATAATTGATTAAATCATCTAAACCTCTCTTCTTTAACCTCCATTATTCTTTGATCTTAAAATTCCTTTTTGGTGTTCTAAGAGAACTTAAAGTAACCAAAGGAATGGGTGAAACACTTGAAAAAATCCTATGAAAGTATCCAAGTGCACCCAAAAGATCATCATGTTTACATTTATTTAATTTATTTGTCCTAACACAAAGTGTTAGTGATTGTTATTTAAATTACTTGTCCTAACACCAATGTGTTAGTGATTGTTATTTATTTTCTTGTCCTAACACCAATGTGTTAGTGATTGTATTTATGTTAACTTGTCCTAACACAAAATGTGTTAGTGATTGCAAATTATTTAAATGTCCTAACACAAAGTGTTAGTAGATTGTCTAAATTTAAATACTTGGTCCTAACACAAAGTGTTAGTAGATATGAACTTATGATCATGTTATAACAATACTAGAAAATGAAAGAATATAATAAACATGTTAATGGACTTATTTAATCTAAATCAAAGAAATTAAATAAGTATTACACATGTAGGTTATGACTAAAAATGATTTAACAATTGATGTGAAGTAAAAGAATATTACTTGTTTGAGAAAAAGACACATTAATATGTGTTATAAAAGTTCAAGACAAAAAGAATTTTTATAGATTTCTTTACTAAAAATGGAAGGAATAAATTTATGTCAAATGATTGGTTTGACATAAATTCTTGGATTTATTACAAGTTTTAACCATTTAAGTATTTGTATAAAAGTGGAGAATTTTTCTATAAAAAGGCTTTAATAAAATGAATATGTTTTATAAAAGACTTTTATAGAAAAAATCAAGCAATTAATTATTTTGATAAACTTTTATTATTACTTTGATGAATCGAAGTAATCGAAATGAGGATACGTTACGTAGTAATAAAACCGGGACCATACGGCGATATACGCGAAAACGTAAATGTTTAAAATCCCTAAACAATTACTTATCATGTTTTATTAAACAATCCAACTTGTATGATTAACAAATCAAACACGTAATTGTTTAATTAAAAATAATTATACCAACTTGTAAAATTAATAATAAACATTATTATTTTTAAATCCAATATTCAGGACTTGATTGAACTAAAATGTTGTTTAATCTTTTGTTATATTTATTGAACATATATATAAATAATCATGAAAGTATTTATTTAATAAATACAAGCTAACGGGTTTTCAAACGAATACAAACGGGATTAAAGCGTCAAGACTTGACCGGTATCACTTGGGTGACTTATGTTACTCAAATGATTGTAGACCTTATGCATATGCCTATTTACTTTATTTAGGAGGTTACGTGCTACTGTTGACTACACTATTTACTTGGCATTTACCTGCTGATCCAGTGAGTTTCACGACCCCTTTTCCTCTAACTGTTTTATACTTTGGGGGAGAAATCATGAAATCTGATAAATGCTTTTTACTTAATATTATGGTTTATCTATTAGCCGTATGACTACTTGTTCTCTTACTGATTGCCCAATTTCGTACATTATCGTTATAAACGTTGGTAAACCGTATCCCACCATTAATTGATTTCAATTAGTTCTCGAAACGATAGCTAGTGAATAGATCTATATGGGTTGACAACCCTGCCCTAACTGGTAGCTCCAGTTCTGACTCCGGACTGTCTGGGGGTACACGTCAGTTATTCTGCTCTGCTTAACATCTCTGGGCAAGAGATGCTATGAGTGGGTAAACCGTTAGTATTTGAAATCAAGGTTCAGGTGAGCTCATACATCCACAACAATAAACCCGTGTAATATTTAAGTATACCGAAAACTGTTTTACAAATGTCTTATGATAAATCCTAAACCTGTGAACCTCACCAACTTTATGTTGACCTTTTAAACTCATGATTTCTTAGGTAATTGATGCAACCTTCTGAAGACATGCAAATGGGGCTTACCTATGCTATCGGACCCTTACGGAGTCATAGTCCCGACTATCTTATTAAACCGTTCAATGCTTTTATTATTAATTTAAGACTTGTTTTCAAATGTAAGACATTATCATTGTCCACTATCACTTTCCGCTGCAATACAATGACTTAATGTTTTATGAAGTTTTAAATATATTAGATGTTGTTCTATGTATCCTCGACTATGATTTCATTCTCGCTCACACCCGATACCGTTGACCGGGGTGTGACAGAGGGGGTGACGGAGTTGAGATAGCTAGAAGCTTGCTTTTAATTTATATTTGTATCGGTTTTTTAAAGGAGGGTATAATGGTCATTTAACACTCACTTAACATAAAAAATTTAATAAACGTTCAACCCAAGGACAATAGCCGTAACAAAATGTCAAACTTCTGGACCATAGCCTTAATAAATGAATCCCAAAGACGAAAGCTGAAAAACGACAAACCACATGGTCGAATGTCGTAATTTACTCACCTTTTTTTATATGTCACCAATTATGTATTTGTTTTTTAGAAATGTATTTTTCTTTCTTAGTTTTTCTGTTTTCAAATTTTATGTTATTCATACAATTACGTATGAATTTTTATTTAATTTTTTTAATACACTTTAGTAACTATAGATTTAGAAATCTATATATATATTCTTTTTTAGGTTTTTTTCTTGCCTTATTCATACCATTAGGTATGTATTTTTATTAAAAAAATTTATATAATTATGTTGAGCTCCGCTAGATCATAAGACGGAGTTCAAACACGTTCAAATTTATAATATTTTTTTTTGTTTCAATATGAATTATACTCTTAGGTATTTTTATTTTATTATTCTAGTATGGTTTTACTTTCAACGTTACGGTATTACTTGCATACCTTATATGGTTATAGTGATACATAACGAAGCCTGGGCAGATTAAACCCTATCTAGAGCCGTGTTTATGTTTGTTTATTTAATTTTCTCGTATAATGATGCTGACTACTTAAAATATTAGTTTAATATATTTTTAAAGTCTCTCAATAAACATTTAAAATAACAATAGTATAACGTTTAAAAGCCGCAAAAGAAAGTATAGTCGTTCAAAAGAAATAAGACTTGTTTAAGTCAAAGTCTACTTAGAGTTAACTTATATAAACAAGGAATGGCATACAACTTGGGCCCACGAAGACAGGAAAAACGGTATTTTGATACGCTATAATTCACACGGACCTGTCTGAATCCTGACTCCTGACACTATTTCTACTCATAATTTCTAGTCATAAAAAATGATAATAATACATTTCATATTCATTTTCACGACAATTTCATTTTTTTGTTTATTCTATTTCATCATTCAATACATTAAAAAGTGCCGTAAAACAAGAAAAATCAAATTGAAGACTTAATTTCGTGTTGGTGGGGAAGCAATCTGAATACTTCAATTTTATCGAAGACATTTGGTTTTCTTTTGAAGTTGACGTGACTTAAGTTTTATTTATTTATATTTTCTTTATTCTTTCTTTGTTTTGATTGATTTAGTTCGTGACTAGTGACTAGTTATTAACTTGCCATTAAAAAAGATAAATTGTTAACTCTCATATAAGAATTCAATTTTCTTTAGTTTTGATACTTGATAGAATATTTACGTAAAACATTTACAAGATTCGATTTTGAATTGTATGGTTGTGTGGTTTGGTCTTAAATTTGAAATCCTTATAGAAATATCAACTTGCTTATAATTTATAAACATGATCCACTTTTTGATTTTTATAACATTGAAACGGCTCAAACTTAAAAGTAGCATCTCGCCCCTCATACCATCAATATTATCTGTTTTGTCTACGAGAGCTCATGAATTTGCTTTTAGTTGCCCGAGTAAAAACTTCTCAGGGAGGTAACCAATCCGTAGATTGCTACCACTCGAGTATGTTTAACTAGGAGGTTCTCCACACATCCACAGGCAAAGTGCTCAAAACATGTTGGTGATATTTGAGGTAAGACATTTCTTATGAACCAGGAATCTCTCTTGTTCACGACCGACATGGAATTTGCTTAGGGTATTACAAACACCCCCCCTCCCCTTCTGACTCGTCTTCCCTAATTAGGTTTGCCCAACCATCTCAATCATAAATATGGGATTTGCCTAAGGTGTTCCTTTTGACACCCCCGGTGACTCACCATCTTTTATGATGTTTGTCCCACCATCCCAAACGGCACATGAGTGACTCTAATAACTTTTGTAACATTCGGCCCCTCATACCACTAATATTGTGTGTTTTGCTTACGAGGAGCTTACGGATTTGCTTTGGTTGTCCATGTGAAAACTTCCCAGGGAGGCCACCCATTCTCGTATTTGCTTAGGGTATTACACACTACTACAAAAAGCGTATTTTATGACGCGCAATTCGCGTTATAAAAGGGGTCAGATGACATACATTTGCGTGTCAAAGAAGCCCCCGTCATAAAGCGGAGATGACACACATTTTGCATGTCATCTGTTTATGGCGCACATTTTATGAAGTGCAATACGTGTCATAAAATGCACATTAACGAAACCTCCGTCATAAATCTACTTATGACACACATTTTTGCACGTCATGGATTAAAAAAAATAAAAAATATTTTTTAATAAAATCTCTAATTTCTACATTAAATGACAATTAACCTGATAATACAAAATTAAAAATACACTTATAGCAAAATAATGCATTCATATATATAGCAAACATTACAAAGTTAACATGAGTTTACAAATTGATCCAATATGCATGCTACACACATTTATGTCAAGCTATGTGATTTCCACTAACCTAATACTACTTGCAGCTCTTTTTTTTTTCATTTTCAATTGGGGCGGTTTGTTACTAATCAGATACTGAGTTGTTCTCCAGAAGAGTAATACTAACTGGTTGCCATCTTAATGCATCCATGTATGATCCACTTCTTTCCACTGGTTGCCAAGTGCAAATCTAAAGTATGTCACCGAAAGCGGTATCTACATGATTCTTTATAATAGTTGCTTCCTCGTATCTACGAAAAACACACGGTCTCAGCTAAATGCTTAAGACAAGTCGTATAAACGAAAAACACAACACGGTCCCCTAACAGGTCAAAGAGAATAATTCTTTTGAGATTCTGTGATTTTTTATTAACCTTGTCATCAAACCATTTCGTTCGTCTTAACCAAGACTTGACTAAAGCAAGCAAAATTCTTGGGTCCCTAAACGGGTCAAAGAGAGCATCATCAATTCCAAATGAGGATCCATGATTTCCTATCCACCGTGCATTGTAAAAGAGAACATTTGCAAAACCATCCTTCTTACCATATGCACGAATGCCTCTCAAAAGAGAACATCATTAATTGTAAAAGTGGTCAAAGAAAACATCATCTATTGTAAAGAGGTTGAGTCATTTGATTGTTCTGTAACCACATCACTTACCATATGCACGAAAGCCTCTCATGGCATCAAAGCTGTCATAAACCTCATCATATAATAAATCAAAAAACAATAAACATTTACAAATTAAACAAACACCATCTTAATAGTTAAAGACGCACATTCCAAGAATAGCGAGCGGCCAAATAGGAAAACTTACAACTCATTCATTTTTGTATCGAATTGAGGTGTATCAAACTGAGATCCTTCTTGTGCTAAAGCTGCCATGACTGCAGAAATAAGTCAAGAACATAAACAATTATTCTTTAGCAATATTAAAATTTCTTAAACTGTAATCACTGATATGGGGCTGTAAAAATATAGTTGCAGTGTATCGTCATTAAACAAAGGGGAGCACAAAAATCAAATTACTACACATAAAACAAGACTGAGACAAAAACTTGCAAGGTTTTGGGATCTAACTGTAGTATATAGGTAAACCTATGCACCTTAAAAATGATACGCAAGGTTTTAGGATCTAACAAGCAATGATAAGTTAGATAAATGGACTTTAAAAAACAAAGGTTGCTTCAGATTCTGTCTATAGCTAAACCTAGTATAGCTAACCCGTTGATTATATAGCTCCTTTATTAGTTTTCAACCTGCAATCACAAAAGCAAAACTGCATAAATTCCTAAAATTGCTTCAATCTATAGGTGATTCACTCAATTGAGGTAATCGCCAATCAGCAATTCAGTTAGGTCAAATGAAGAAAGTGTTGCCTTATGAGCCCATGAACCTACATTTACGCAACATTAGCATTCAAGTTTTAATCACCAATCAGCAATTCAGTTAGAAATAATAAAAAGGCTGCCTTGTGAACTCCGGGGTTGTTTGATAGTTACTAACTGGGTAAGAGCTGATTGAGTAAGAGCTGAGTGGGTAAGAGCTGATTGAGTAAGAAGCTCTCGTTGAAACTTGGGTGTTTGATAGTAGCTGACTGGGTAAGAGCTGATTGAGGTTTTTTTTTTTTATTTTTTTTTTATCGACAGCTGACTGAGTAATGTATATAGCTAATTTGTATTTTATGTATTAAAACATTTTATAAAAAGAAATTTTGAAACAAAAAATCAATACAATAATTTTTGTTGCACGTGTTAAAAAAAATGAAACACATTCTTTTATAATAAAAATATTTATTTTTAATTAAATGAAAATACGTTTTTTAAAGTTAAAAACCATAATTGTATCTTCATTAATATAAACGATAAAAAGAATAATAACAAACTTTCTGTTTTATCTTGTGTTTAGTGATGATTAAAAATAACCAACTTTAAAACACATATAATAGCTTAAAATTCAAAGTGTCATACAAGATCCAAATCAAGCATAACTCATACAAATTTAACTTGAAGCACTTGAAAATAGTTGATTAGCAATCTGGTTACGCAAAGTAGTCATATATTCAACGCCTTCTGAACCCCATTCTATGCCCTCCTTCCTTCACCTTGCACATTAGGAGTAGCCATAGTGGTTTCTTCAAAGTCCATATATAATTCATCTTGAATATTGTATTTTTGTATAAAATTATGAAGTGCAAAACAAGCTATGACGACGTCTCTCTGCACTGGAAAAGGATAAGGAGCCATTTGTTTTAAGATTGGAAATCTCGCCTTCAGTACACCATAAGCACGCTCAATAACATTTCTGAGTTGTGCATGGGCATGATTGAATCTTTCTTCCTTAGTTAACGCTCGTCTTCGTCAAAAATCGGCTAACCAATACCTCGTGTTGCGGTAAGGAGCCAAAAATCCACGAGTGTTTGTATATGCAGCATCACAAAGGTAATATTTACCTATAAATATAAGTGTGACATCTATTATATAAAGAATAAATGTAATGTATTTAATAATAAAAGTTATAGTTAGAAAACAAACCTGGTGGAGGGAATCGAAATCCAAAAGTCGGATTAGATGCAATTTCTTTTAGAACTCGTGAATCATGTGCTATACCCTCCCATCCAGCCCACACATATGTGAATATCATATCAAAATCACATATTCCTAGCACATTTTGATAACATTCACCTTTTCCTCTTCCCCTAAAACAAGGTTGTTGATTAGCAGGCAGAACTGCATGTACAAGAGTTCCATCTAAAGCACCTATTGCTCCGGGAAATATGTCTTTTAGCCTTTGATGTCGTTCCGATATATTTGTAGTTCCATCAGAAGATGTTGGCACTATAATTTCTTTTGCAAAAGACATCATTGCCACCAGAACCTCGTGAAAACATTGATGAACTGTTTGAGTAGAGTGTTGAAATCGTCGTTTAACCACTCGAAAACGTTCATTATGCCCTATAATATGTAAGAACATAGCCATCTTCTCTTCCGCGCTTATTGTCCTACTAGCTTGCAACCAATTTCGTTGTTTAAAATGATTGCATAATAGTACAAAAGCCTCGCGTGAAACCCTCATCATTTCATGACATTGTGTAGATGATCCATGTAACAATTCTTGTGTATACGCATGACCGGTTAATGCAGAATCATTGTCTCTTATTCTTTCAATTCCTCTTTTCCTTTTCCGGGCCAACATCAACCAATACCACGAAAGTAAAAGGAAAGCTATAATTTCACCCTTCGTATACATATGTGACCTATTAAATTTAATATAAAAAGTCATCCACATGTAATATAAAAGCCAACAAAAAGTCATACCAAATTCATACAAAAACCATACAAGTCATACTAAAGTCATACACATCATACCAAATAAAAGAAAACAATAAGTCATACGATCAGTCATTTATAAGAAAACAAGAATAATCATTCAAATAAACGATACTTCCTCCCAGCATTTCGCACCCACGACTCGCAACTCGACGTCTTAAGACGCAGCCAAACTTTCCTAAGATCAGCACTTTCACCAAATAGCAAAAGAGCCGTGTCGTATCTGGGATCTCCTTCCCCCCACTCCATTTTCTCTAACTTTTCCATACATGCATCCACATCAGCTTCTTTCTCTCTATTCAAGCGTTCACTTTCCACCAGCATCTTTGCAACATTAACAATTTCTTTCCCGACCTCTCTTAAGTCATCATCAAATGTGTTTCTACGAACTCTTTTGCTATTTCCTTTACCTTCATGATGTTTTGACCGGCCACTTGATTCATCACTTGCATGTGGGGCATCTGTCTCCATTTGAGTGCAATGATCTTCATCCATATCATGTGCTGAAAATTCTTCAGCGGGATGGGGGATTGGAGAAGATGGTCCCCAACAGTGAACACCGGTCGATACCACGCCCTCAAACAACTTGGTACAAAGATCAGGACAAATGAGGGGCGCATTTCTCAGTTTCTCTACATATTTGTCCAACTGTTCGAAAATTTTAAAAAGAAAATCAAAAACCTAAAAGATAATAATTATAGATAAAAAATACTCACAATATATAAATACCTTTCCCTCCGCGACCCATTCTTCATCACTCATACTAAAAGTATTGGTTACAGGATTATAAAGATTCCCTGTTTTGTTCCTCAGTTTCACCCAAGTGACAAACTTCTTTTTTATGTAGTCATAGCGATTTTTCATTTGTGCTCGATCAACTATGAAATTATGTTCATTTTTCAATTTTTCCCCGACTACCTTCCATGAACATCCTTTCAAGCTAGTCCCCTCCCGACCGTTAATTGTTACTTCGTCTAGACATGCTTCGAGAAAAGCTTTATCCACAGCTTCCGACTTCCAACTAACTCTAGGTTTTTTTTCGGACATATCTAGATACATATGAGAACTTAAAATTAATGAAAAATACACATGACAAAACACATATAACAAATCAATTCCTGATGATATTACTCTAAAAAACACATCCTGGTTCTCAAAAACACATCCTAATGACAAGAAAGGAACAAGTAGAGTGTTAAATTCATGCCACATTCATACAAGAAATCCATTAACTGTGTATTTTTAAAAATTATACAAGTATTTCATACAAGTAATCCTAATTCTCAAAAACACATCGTAATAACAAGAAAGGAAAAAGTATAGTTTAAATTCATGCCACATTCATACAAGAAATCCATTAAACTATACAAGTAATTCACATTCATACAAGTAATCTGTTACACCATATTTCAAGAAATCCAAAGTGAAGTTAAAATAGTTAGAACATCCTAAACCAGCTTATTGTGTTTTTAAAGCAGATAACTTATCTTGACTGTTTGATGAACATATCTTCTTCTGCTAATCTACCTAAATTGGGTGCAAATGAGCTATTTCCAATAAAGATTGAGGCTTAAAACTTACAAGCCACTTGAGTAATCTAGTCTACAGCCCAATACCCTCAAATTTCACTTCAAATCTTGTATAATTATTCAAATTTCAAGAATTAGAGTTTTACTCATGACCAAAATCAGGGGAGATTTAGCAAGAAACACACAATTAAACCTATACTGAAAACCCCAAATCAGAAATCTTAATAACACATATGAACGGTTTGTTGTTTACTTCAATTGACGTATGAAATGTGGGAATTATGAAAAAAGGGATGTGAAAGTATCATACGCATATGAACCGTTTGTTGTTTACTTCAACACGTTACCAAAAGGAAATGAATCGATGTTTCAATTTAAGGAATTGAGAAATTTAATTATGAAATACCTGTTGACGGATAGCAATTTAGGGCTCGGGAGCGGCGGAGCGGCGGAGCAGCGCGAGCGGCGGAGCAGTACGAGCGGCCGAGGAGCGGTGGTGGAGGATCGCAAGCGGCGGAGGAGGAGCGCTGCAGCGGAGGAAGAGCGCTGCGGCGGAGGAGGAGCGCTACGGCGGAGGAGGAGCGCTGGTGGAGCAGCGTCTCTGCTTTCTTTTTGAAACTAGGGTTACTTACTTTTAAAAAACTCGGTCAGAGATATGATTTTGAATGACTCGGTCCAGGCTCTCTTACTCGGTCAGTGATGGGCTTTAACAATATCAAACGCCCTGACCACTTACCCGGTAAGTGGTCAGCTCTTACCGGACCGGGTTAGAGCTTATCAAACACCCCCTCCATAAACCTATGTCTATATAGTGTTAGCATACAAGTTTTATCTATAATACGTGACTATATAATACATTCATAACTTAAATACTCCTCAAAGTGACATGAAAATTGCAATATTTGACAACTAACAGTTAATACGAGTTGAACCAATATCGGTAAATTAGATGATCAGTGACTATGAAAATGGTAAAGAGTTAATGTTAAATTGAATTTGTTAGGTATGGGATAGCTGCAATTCCAATGATATCTCCTAATAGTCCTATAAAAACGGACATAATACAATATTCATGGGCTCAGTCACCATGTTAACAGGGGCAAATTGATAATGGTGTAAGGAAATATTACTTGGATTCATAGCAAATTTGCTATTCGACAGCTTCATTAAAATGATATCTCCTATAGTCCTATAAAAACACCTAGCCAGTTAAAGTTAAAGTGTCGGTCACGATCCCTAATGTGTACATCAAGTAGGATAATGATTGGATGATTAGTAAGTCGATTGTGCAGCAAAAACTGACATTACCTTGGAGACGACATGAGAAGTATCAATCAAAAGTTCCAGGATCTCTCTTGCAGCAGATGCCTCTGCTCTTTGCTTAAGTCCACCCTGTAACGACACACGCGAGCCTTCAACGGCCCCACAGAACGCCAAAATCTTATAACGGATCTCAATGAGCCGCACTCGCATACGCAAAACAACGGCACTGACGTTAACAAATTTGGTGCTGAGATTCAGGAAATCAGCGTAATCTTAGTTAATTAACTCTACGAGTTCGTGTTTAAGGGAGGAGATATGTGATTACAACTCCAGTCTTTAGGTCTAAAAGGAAACGAAGGTTCGCATATCGAAGATGTATGATTCGGAGTCGAAATCGGGGCTGAGGAATGAGGATTGCTTGAACCATAAGGGATGAGAGTCGATTAGATCGCCGAAAAGGTCGGCGGTGGTGGTACGCAACGGAGTGGAAAGTTGCGGGGTTCGCCAAGGTTGGAAACTGAAAACATAAAATGACACTTTGAAGATGACGCACATCTACTCTTAAGATTTTACAATTTATGACATATTTTTAATGACACACATTTTTGCGCGTTATAAACCTAGTGTGCGTCATTAAAGGCCCTATTTCTTGTAGTAACAACATCAATCAAAGCTCTTGCCAACACTCCTCTCTTTCTTACATCCCATTCCCTATAAATATGTGAGTGTAAACCATAAAATTTTAGGTTTAATTGTGAGTGGTTATGAGTAGAGGATGGGGAAAAATATTGTTCATCCCTATATTTTTGAGTAAAAAGTTATTGAATTCATAATATTTGAGGGTTGAAGAAATTAGTGAAAAGATAATAATAATAATAAATGTATAAAAAATATTATTTAATTTTGGTTGTAAGTGAAATGAAGAAAAACACTAATGATAAATGTATAAATTATAGAGATGAAGATAGAGAATAGACTTTGAATGCTTTGAGGGGATTTGAATTAAAATGCATGGGTAGGGCATGCAGTATGAGTCAAGGAGTTGTATGTGTGAGTTTAGCCACGTAGGTAGTAACTAGACTCGCAAAGAAGGGGTATGGTCCATGAGTTTCTGGTGTGAGTTGGTATTATTTTATTATTGTAAACATTTTTTTAATTAAAGTTAAAACATGATATTTTTAAATAAAATCATTTAATTTAAAAATAAAAACATATAGACGAAATAAAATATAATAAACAACTTACAAGAAAAAACGTGTCAAAAAAGTGCTCACAAGACATTTATATTTTTTTAAAACAACTTCATTTTCGATTAAACTTATACCGGGGTGTTTTGAAAATATATAAAAAGACCACAAATTTAGTTTTTTTTTATAGAAAAGTTAGTATACAAATGTTATTTGAGAAGAAAATAAGATTTGCGCCTAAATAAATATTTTGATTAGTAAATAAAATAACAAATACAATATGTCACAAATGCAATACTCACGCATAGAGTTTTGGCATGGAAATTCCTACGCACGAAACTCACGCAACAAACCATACATAGACAGCCGCGCGGTGTTTTATGACAGGGCTTCAATATATATCCTTCGGTTTGGAATGAGTTTTATGAGTTGTTTGGATTTTTTTTCTATAAGGCAGGAGGGAGTGGGGATCATTTTGTCCTGGCGCCGGCGAACACCGCCGCCAGGCCTGCGGCGCCGCCAGAAACTTGATTTTGAAACTAGTTTTCGCCGGAGGAAGTAAAGTCATTGTGGGGCCACTTCTAGCCGTTGAACGGCTATTTCCCTTAAAAAAAAAATTTATTTTTAAACAATATATATACCCCCTTCCACCCCCATTTCAAAATACTCCTACAACTTCTCTTCATTCTAACTCCAATTCAACTTTCTTTCAAAATGGATCGGTTTCCATTCAACATACATATTCCTCCTTCAAGTTCCGATTCATCGAACGACTCCGACGAGGAAGATACACAATTTCTGGAACTAGTTGTAGCGGCTCATGAGCAACTACTTACTTAACCACAACAAAGACAATACGTTTACCGACAACGTATGGAAGCTAGAGACCGACTTATGAGACACTACTTCGATGAGGAGCCGATCTACAACGAAACGGTGTTTAAGGATCGGTTTCGGATGTCCAAGCGTTTATTTTTGAAGATAGTTGACGATGTCCAAGCACATAACAGTTACTTCCAAGAGGGGATAGACGCCCGGGGAAGGGATACCTTCACCGCTATACACAAATGCACATCTGCCATTCGTCAACTAGCATCAGGTAACGTTCCTGATGAATACGATGAATACTTAGCTATGTCCGCGAGAACCTCACGTGAAACACTTGATCATTTTGTTACATCTGTTATTGCGTTATACAGGGGCGGAACTAGAAAAAAATCTTAGGAGGTCCACAAATTTTTTTTTTGCGGAGTCATTGTTTTTTAGTTTCATAGAAACACACATAAAAAAGTTTGGTCCAGATCGGGTTGGTCACATAAGAAAAACACGACAGAATAATAAAAGAAATACCCTCATTAATATTAAAATAATATAGAAAAATAAGGATGATGCAAAAAATCAATAAAAAATATCATAGAGGAAATGAGGATGATCAACATTTTTTTTAATATTGCATCAATGTTAAAGTATTGATAATTAATTTGTAGATTACATTTAGATTGGGCTAAACTTAGTAATGTTTTAGTTTATTGGGTCTGGGTGCTTTGAAGACTATTAGTCAATCCTGATTTGACTAAAAATAAAATAAAATGTAGTAAGCAGGATTTGAACCCTGGTGACTCAAACAAAAAAAAGAGGCACTAAACATGATTTAGAATAACCACTAGGACAAAGGTGTTAACTTGCTATATTTTATCCAGAACTTATTTAATTACTCCCCATCATAGAAAAAAAATACTTGAAAACCGAACATATAATTTGCACTTCGCGTACGAGGTTGAGGGGGTCCATGGGGACCCCCTGGGCCCATGACAAATCCGCCCCTGGCGTTATATGGTAATGAGTTTTTGCGTGCACCCACAAGCCATGATATTGCACTATTATATCAGGCACATGGATCATACCATGGTTTGCCCGGTATGTTAGGCAGTATTGACTGTACGCATTGGGACTGGAGAAATTGCCCAAGAAACCTTCGGGGGCAATATCATCGGGGTGACCACAAGTACCCAACCATCATGCTTGAGGCCATAGCATCACAGGATCGTTGGTGTTGGCACGCGTTCTTTGGTGTTGCAGGTTCAAACAATGATATTAATGTTTTGAACCAATCTCCGGTGTTTCAAAATGAGATGCACGGGTTAGCACCAAGGTGTCCATTTGTTGTTAACGGTCACCAGTACAAGAGGGGGTACTACCTTGCCGACGGTATATACCCAACTTGGTCCACTTTTGTGAAGGCATATAATCATCCGGTTGATCTAATCGACAAAAGATTCAACAAACTTCAAAAGGCGGCAAGGCAGGACGTTGAACGTTTTTTCGGTACCTTGAAAGGTAAGTTTCACATACTCGCACGGGGTGCCCGAGCAATGACACGAGAGAAATGTGGAAGAATCATATATGCGGCAATTATTTTACACAACATGATTTTAAAGGATGAAGGGAATGCAATATCACCGGTTTGGATCAGAGACCCTCCCGTTCATGTGAACATAGATCCGGATATCCTTGTGGAGTTACGAGATCAGGAAACACACTACCAACTTCGACATGATATCAAGATGCACATTGAGGAGAACGTCGATGTTGTTTTAACGCAGGCGGAAATTGAGGAGTAGTTTATTAATGTAATGTTTTATTTTAATTATTGTAATGTTTTTTTTATTTATTTAGTGTAATGTTTTTTTTATTAATGTAATGTTTTTTTTTAATTAATGTAATTTTTTTTTATTAATTAACGTTTTTTAATCTATAAAATACAAAAACAAATAAATAAAAACATTAAAATAAACTCACCTAGAATTCTTCAAAAACCTCACCACTCCCTCCCAAAATCTTTCAAAATCCTTCAAAATCCTTTCTTTTCTTCTCTCCTGCGTGGCACACTCCTATTGGTTCTCCTCCAACTTCATCTACTTCAAAACTTCCACACTCCCTCCTCCCTAAAGAACCACACAAAGAGATTTTAAAGGTTTCTTTTTTTCTTTCTTTTTTGGGGTGGAAAAGGTGTTAAATTATATAGTAGTTAAAAAGGAATGTTGACTTGACATTTATTTGTTTGCTATATATATAGCCAAGAGTCACGAAGTACGCGTATTTAGAAGGAAGCTAGTATTCTTACGAGTGCTAAGGAAATGAAGTCCTTTGGCTTCATTCCGAGGTGTATTGTTTCTTTATCACTTGTTCTACTTGCTTACAGGGGAGGGGGAAGAACTTTACCCGGAAAAGGAGGTAACATTATAGTTTTCGTTCTTTGGGTATATACTAAATTTTAGGTTTATCTTTAACTAGAAGAATAACAAAAAGGGTTATTGGAATATAATAATATGAATTAAGCTCTATTGACGGATAATAATACGAATTCAGGAATTTCCTTACAATAATACGAATTCGTCACTTAGGTGTAAAAAATGATACACCGTTAGTTTTTCACTAACGGTGTTAATTTTTGCTGACTGGACTGATGACGTGTCATGCCACGTGGCATGTTTAACCAATTTTTTAAAGGGTTATTGGATTTTAATAATATGAATTAAGCTCTATTGGCGGATAATAATACGAATTCAGGAATTTCTCTACAATAATACGAATTCGTCACTTAGGTGTCAAAAATGATACACCGTTAGTTTTTCACTAACGATGTTAAGTTTTGCTGACGTGGACTGATGACGTGGCATGTTTAACTAGGTTTTTAAAATGAGGGACTATTTCTGTAATACCTTCAAAAATGTGGGGTTAATATAAAAAAAAAAAAAAAAAAAACTAAAAATCTAATCATCGTCTTCCTCATATTTTCACTAACGGTGTTAAGTTTTGCTGACGTGGACTGATGACGTGCCATGTTTAACTAGGTTTTTAAAATGAGGGACTATTTCTGTAATACCTTCAAAAATGTGGGGTTAATATAAAAAAAAGAAAAAAAAAACTAAAAATCTAATCATCGTCTTCCTCATATTTTCGACAGGCGGTGTTCTGAAAAAAAAAACTAAAAATCTAATCATCGTCCCCTTTAAACGGCCGCCACGACCGTGTGTCGGCCCCACCACGACCGTACCGAAAATTTAATCCACGTTCGGGACGACCCTCGTATTTTCGACAGGCGGTGTTCTGAAAACCCAAACGAACACGGTCACCGGCGACCGCGTATTTCCAACAGGCTCGCATAGACGACCGGCGACCCTTTTTCTGTCGATTGCCGGTCAGAAATACGCGGTCATTGGAGACCGTGTTCGTTCGAGTTTTCCGAACATCACAAAATCATGTCAAACCACATGGCGTTCTGATCGTCATTTGATTTCGAGCATAACGGGATTTTCAATTTCATATTTCAATTAAAATTGAACAAGATACGATCATTTAAATGAAGTTGGGGTTTATAAATATATATATAAAATCCTCATTTCCATTGCCAAATCTGAATTTCAAAAGTGATTGGTCGTGACGACTATGGCTAAGGTCGTCGCGACCGTGGAGATGGCTATTTTGAGACTATTTTTTGTCAATGAGGTTTTTTTGGTCCAACCCTAATTAAAAAATCCATTTTGGTCTTTCTCTCTCTCTCTCTCTCTCTCTCTCTCTCTATATATATATATATATATATATATATATATGGTGAGGTTTATTATAGACTCCTTAAAAAGTGTAGACACTATAGACCCCTATATTGTTCTATAAAACTCACTAAAATTATAAAGCTCATTTGCTCTTGAGTTTAGTTTTTTACTTTATGCGATAAGAGTTTTTTTTTTCAAAAAGAAAAACCTAGAAAGTTGTTGGAAACATTAAAATATATTTGTTGTTAAAACAATTACATTGTTCTATAAAACTCATAAAAATTATAAAACTCTTTTTTGAGTTTTAAAACTCACTGTTGTGTTTAAAACTTACTACAACTTTAAAAAACAATGTTTAATAAAACTCATTGAAAATTATAAAACTCGATCATTACAAATTATAAACTCACTCTTAAGTTTAAAACTCATTGTTTATAAAACTCACAGCAACTTTAAAAAATCGATGTTCTATAAAACTCACTAAAAATTATAATTTCAAATTAAGAAAATAAAAAATAAAGAAAAAACTAAAAACTTTATAAATAAACCCTAAATTAAAATATAAAGATAGAATATGACAAAATACAAAAAATTAAAAAAAATAAAACCAAATTCAACAACAATGAGTTTTATAACTTTTAGCGAGTTTTATAGAACAATATAGGGGTCTACACTTTTTAAAAAGTTTACAATGAACCTTTGACTATATATATATATATATATATACTAGTTTTTGATACCCGTGCGACGCACGGACGGTTTTAAAAAACGAATACAAAATTTAACATGTTATAAAAATGTAATTCGATAATTAGAATTAAAGAAAAAAATTAACATTCGACAATATAAAAAGTTATAAATTTATAAAAAAAAGGTATTCATATCCTCATTTATTATGAATCAATTTCATTTAATTTTAGTTTTTAAATTAGGATATGAGATATGCATTTATTGTCAATTACTTTGTTAAAAAATTAGTTAATGACTTTGTCAATTATTCAAACCAATTAGAAAAATATAAATAAGGCAAACCATTTGAGCGGGAAAATGAAAAAAAAAGGATTGTTGTGGTGATGCCATGTGGCATTCAATCTTTTCATATATATATTATATATATATATATATATATATATATATATATATATATATATATCTTTCATTCTAATAATGCAATAACTTGGGTGCCACATGTCATTTTTCTAGGGCCTCCACCTAAACTATGTCCACTTGTCAACACCACATTCAATTTCAAATTTTCTTTATTTAAAAATTCAAAATTTCCAAATTTAATATTTTAACTTTCTAAATCAAAATTTTAACATTACATTAATTAGTATTAATTATAAATAGTTATTAATATTTATTAAGTATATATTTACATAAATTATTTATTAATTAACCTACCAAATTTACATAAATTATTTGAATTTTCTAATATTAAGAGATGTAACATCAATTTTCAAATTTTTAATAATAATTACTAATATTTATTAATTAAATATATTATATATTAGGGTGGTTGATTTATTCAATTAAAATATTAAAATGTCAAACACCCTTTTATATTCTGAAAAATAACCTTTATGAGTTCAATTATCATCATCAACATGTTCTAAGTATCCTTTAACATTCTCTGATAATTCAAGTAATCATAAATAATAATAACAATGGTTATTGTAATTCTCAACATCATTTTAAAGTAAACCACTAACCAATTTATTTTCCAACTGTGATATACAAAATACTCTAATTCACTATATTTTATAAAAAATATACTTTTTACTTAACTGCTACAAAATAATCATTTGATATGATCTCACAGTGATATCATTCATAATTTTTAAATCTCATATCAGTTTTTACTTTTTAATAGTTATCTTATATTATGAATATTTATTCAACCCGTGTAATACACGGGTTACTAACCTAGTATATATATATATATATATATATGTATATATATATATATAGGTTTAGGGTAAAATACATCAAGCAAAAACGCTACATCCATTACGGATTGATCTGGGGCCTCCATCAAGATCATCCAACAGCCATGATCTATGGTGTTTCCGCCTATGGTGTTTTTTTTCCCCACCGAAAATGCCATAGGCGAAAACACCATAGATCTTGGTTGTTGGATGATCTTGATGGACGCCCCAGATCAATCCGCAATGGATGTAGGCTTTTTATGTGATGTAGCCTAACTCTCCTCTATATATATATATATATATATATATATATATATATATATATATATATATATAGGGTTACGTTCAAATGAGAACTTTTTATTTTGAGAACATTTGAGAACTAAATCTCAACCACAAATTTCAGGGGGGCCACTACAATTCATGGGAGGGGGGATACATGTAAATAAACTTGTGGCTAAAATTAGTTCTTTTTAGTTATCAAATCAAATTGGTTCTCAAATGATCCCCTTCCTATATATATATATATATATATATATATATATATGTTGAGAATCAAAATTTAAAATATCACATCAAATCAACATCTATTATGACTTTCTTTTGAAATTTAAATTGATTATTTATATTTTATATTAGTTGAGTTTAATTTCTGTTTAAACAATAATTTAAACCATGAAAAACATACAATTTACTTTCTTGTAATAAATCATGGGAATTATTCTGTGATTGTATGTATATATGTAGTGAAGATGTAATCACAAACTAAACATAATTGTTATGTGTGCAGCTTTTATACCACCACAAGACAGTTGTGGTAATGGTGGGTATAAAGGGTGGTGTAATGATCCACCCTAGCTAGATAGGATTGCAACTTCATGTGTGCTCTGGATCTGCCATGCATTATTAATTAGTGATATTAGTAACTAGCTAGGGTGGTAATTGATACATAATAACATATAAAGACGGCAACTGGATATTTGTGTTCCTTTAACTATAAACTAATAAAAAAGTTGATGCTTTGGTTTGTGATCGATTGATTGTAAAAGAACCAAAATAAAATACTATATATGTATCCTTCACTAGCTATTACTTGGGTTTTTTACTCTAAGGCCTCCAACTAAACTAAGAGGACAAAGTCTTTACGAAATGAGTTACTTCCACGTTTACTTCTTTGAGTATATATATCTAGAATGCACGTAGAATGTATCCTTATTAATGGAAGTTAAAAAATTTCAGTGTATACTAACAAGATGGTGACCCGCCCGCGCTTCGCGGCGGGCCATCCATTTTCCGAAACGCCGTGGCCCAAGTAAAAAACTCTAAAAGTGATTTAAAAGTTGACCACTTGCATTTAAGTTTGAAAAAAATACCACATGTACATGACACGCGGCCTAACACCCATATTTCAAAACGCCGTGAGCAAAGTTAAAAACTCTAAAAGTGTTCTAAAAGTGACCACCTGCGCTTAAATCAGAAAAAATATTACCTGTACATAACACGTGACACATGACCACGTGTCGCAAAAGCATTGACCTACATATGACACGTGGCCTAACACGTGTCCACGTGTCACCACATGGCCTAACACGCGGCCACGTGTCAGGCCACGTCGTGACCTATAAAATTTTAAGAAGCCACTACGACACGTATCAATTTACTATTGATTGAACATAACACGTGTCATGTTTTTAGTGGTGGAACATGACACGTGTTATGTTCCAATTAGTGGGAATATGAATAGTGAATGATGAGTCTATTGACCACCAATTCTGAATGTATATATATATAATTTTTGGCTTCATTTTTAACTAGAAGAAATAACAAAGAAATCATTAATTTATAAAAGAGTTATTGTTTATATTTTTTATTAGTCTAAAGGAATTTAGATTTGGCCATTAAATGTCATCACGTGAGTGTGGTTTTCTTATTCTAAATTTCTTACCCAAGTTATAAAAAGAAATAAAAAAAATGTAAACTAATTAAATATAAAGTCTCTATCTATCTACATGATCAACAAACATGCACTAGTTCGACCACCAGCCACCCCACCTTCAATTCGATCGCGTCTCCCCTGCCCATCTATCATCTTCTTCGTTCGTTTCAGCCACCTATTTTTGTTGATTTGGAACCTAACTAGTTTCTGTAACCAAACGTGTCTCCTCAAACAGACCGGAGCCGGTTAAGGGTTAAGCAAAACAAATCAACAGTTTATCTTGGGGTTGGGGGTTTTGACCAACTTTATCCAAATCGGGTCTGCTTGTATTTGTATCGTATCAGAATTATTCTGCGATTGTATACATATATATATGTACTGAAGATGTATATTTAAATTAAACATTTGTTATGTGTACGTGCAGTTGTTCCATCACGATGCCCAAAATGGTATTTTAATGAACATGGTCCCGGTGGGTATAAAGGGTGGTGCAATAAAGCTCCAACCAACCTAGCTAGCTAAGATTGCAACTTCATGTGTGCTCTGGATCTGCCATGCATTAGTGACATTATATATTTGTGTTCCTTTAACTTAAACTAATAAAAATTGATGTTTTAGTTTGTGATCGATTAATTGTAAAAGAATCAAATATTATTATATATGTAGTTTGTGATTGCGATCTCATTATGTATCTCAGTAACTATTAACATATTCGTTATAAAACCATGCATACGTGTTCTTGTAACAATTAAGACTAAATTACATTTTTCGTCTTTTAAATATAGCCAGACTAAAAAATGGGTTCTTGTTTTTTTTTGGATAATCATGTGTAGTCCTTTATTTAAAAAGTTGTCTTATTTTTATCATTTACGAAGCTATAATTTATCAGTCACTTCTTGTGTAGTGGTATTTTAGTCGTTTTATCCTAAGGGGAGGGGGTATGGTTGCCACAAGGCTTTCCCAAGCCATGCTTACTCACCCAATAATATTGCGACATGTCAAAATTGGTAAATTGGGCAAGGCTTCAAGCCACATCACCTGGTATGGTTGTGGTGTGGTTTGGGGAAGCAACCGAAAATTTAGTTTTTTTTTTTTAACAACTTTTAATAAACAACTTTTATAAAAAAAACAAACCACCAATATTAGGAAATTAAACGATACAATACTTGAAATTAAAAAAAAAAGGCGACTACAATTTTAAAAAAAAACCAACTAAAAGTTGCAATCCCATCCGTATTCCTCCGCGATTTCTCTTTTTTGTTCAAGAACAAGCGGTAGGAATTGAGGATCAACATCATTATGCGGTTTCATAAATATCTCGAGATCACGTGTTTTTTTCTCTTGTCGTTCACGTGCTTGTTTGAACTCGATCACTTGACGTTGAGCCTCCATTGTAGTTTTCACCGCATCGTACATCGCTTGCTTCTTTCCAAAGGTTTCGTCCCGAAGCTTTGCCTTAAGCTCCCTTTCTTTGATCCAATTGGCTTGAAAATCCGACATCATTTCCAACGCCTTTTCCGATGCCGAACTCCTTGCGGTGGACGAAGACTCGCCCAACTTCTTTTTCCCTTTATTTTTTGGGTATGTAGGGGTTGAGTCTTCATTTAGATCGGGTAATTGAGTCGACGCAACATCATTTGAAGTTGTGTAGTCCCCCGACTCGGACGTCTTCGTCCTTTTACCCGGTTCCGGTATTTCACCAAGTACATTCTCAACCGGAGCCCACTTGGGATGGTCTTTTACCTCGACCCAACACGCCAAATGAGAAAACCCATTTTTCTCGTATATTTGTTTATACAAGTTTTGGGCTTTCATCAAAACGTCCACATCTGTACTCCCACTTCCCCAAGTTTTAGTCTATTAAAAAAAAATAAACAAGTTAATAAATATATATATATATATATATATACACATACATATATAAATATATATATATATATACATACATATATCGAGTAAAAAAATGTTTTTTACCGATTGAATGTAGAGACCATTGAAGTTCGACAATTTCGTATTCAACTTCTTCCACTTTGAGCTTAGTTGGTCCCTAGTTCGCCCACTAGGTGCACCCATCAAACCGTCAAAGTGGGTAAGAACTTTACCCCAAAACGAATCGCGGGATTGTTGATCCGCTTTTTTCCCATCTTCGCTACAATGAATATAAGCTTTTGTCAAGTTAAGCTCTTCCTCCGACGTCCAAGTTTTACATTTTGCTCTCCCCGGAAATTTACCTTTTGTCTTCGTAATTACTTGGACGTCTTCGTCCATCACCTTGATCTCCTCTTCTTCAACCGCATGTTCTTCCTCTTCTCCTCCTCCTTCTTCTTCAACTTCTTCTTCGGACTCGGAATCGATTTGACGACGTGGCTCTCGAAATTGCTTGTTTTGGTACATGACGTTAGACGGGTATTGGGAAGAATGTGGGGGAAATAACTCCCCTTGAGCCCCATAACGTCCGGATAGGAGATCGATTAACGAATGTTGAGAAGGGTGTGGTGTGAAAAAAGCCGGTTGTGATTGCGGTGGAGGATTGGCGTTGGAGGGTTGACCGGTATTACGAACCTTCGGTTTGTATTTTTTGGTGGGAGCGGTGGATTTTTTCGTGGTAGCGGGTGATTTCTTCTTTGATCGATCCATGAGTAATATAGAATATAAATATGTGAAAGAGGTAGAAGATAGGTGAAGAAGATGGTGTAAAAATGTTATAAAATGGGTAGAATTTATAGTTGTAAATTGGTAAAAAAGAAAAAAAAATAGTCGTTGGAGGCCAACGGTCAAAACCAACGTTCGGATTTATCCGTCTCTAGCCGGTTCCCTCGTGCCGCTTAGACCACAAAAAAAGAGCCAGGTGGGGGAACCGCCTTTTGGCGGTATCGTTGCCGGGTGGAGCCGGCCGGCTCTCCTTGGAACCGGGCGCAGTAACCCCCCCCCCCCCCCCCCCATACCGCCTCCCCTAAAGGAATCTATCTCTATATTCCATTCCACCAAACTATAAAGTACACACAGACATAACTCAAGTCACCATACAAGAAAGGTAGGTAATAAGTTGCGCCACCATCTCTTTTTTAATAAAAAGAGTAAATTTCTATAAAAATAATAGAAAGAGTAAATTTCTACTTTCGTCCATGAGGTTTAATGCATGTAACTCTTTAGTCCAAACTTTTAGAATTGGCCACAATAGCCTATTTTAAGAAGATCAACATAATAAAAAAAACATATAAACACCCAACCAGACCTACTCGAAAACCTTATCTGCTTCTAAACACCTCATATATCATTGACCTTCATTGATCCTAATTGAACCTAATTGACCCTAATTGACCATGCATTCGTCCTAATTGATCATCATTGACCCAAATTGGTTTTCATTGACCCTAAACGATCATCATTAACCCAAATTGGGACTGCTTCAAGCTGCAACAAAGCAAAATAAAAATAAAAATATTATAGCAATGAAGAAACTGTCTTTGAGGGGAGTATACGTAGACCCTTATTAAGAATTTGTTGCAAAAAGTAATCCCCATATAGCTTAGGTGTTTTGATTCAATCACATGAATCAAGTCTTGCAAGAACATATGTGAGTAATAAGAATCAAATCCTACAAGAACATACTCACTAATAGGGTCACCGAAGCACAGGCAAGAAGAGAAAACACACACAATATGAATGCAAAGCTCAAGATATTTATATAACATACCTTATATTTCTAAGAGGTTTCTATCATCACAGACCAAAAATTCAAATATAAATATCGTCTACATATGATTTAACATATCTCTACTAGTACTATTCATCTATGAATTTTTATTGTATAATATAATAATAGACTCCCTATATTAATAATAAATCTATATTTAAAAGAAAAACGAAATATTTTATAAGTTGTGACAGAATCATGAAATACTTTTAAAACAATTGTATTATTAAAATAACAGTAGTTTTTTATATATCTGAAGACCTTATTACCAACTTATCCGACCCTATTTCAGATTTAGTTGACTTTACCTATCCCTCTAAAAATCCAAACTTTTTTTAAGAACGAGCAATCCTTGCACCAAACAAACGAAGTTATTTTAGAACTTAATGATTATTTGCTATCGGTATTTTCTGGTGATGAGAAAGAATACCATAGTTCATATAGCATATGTCTGTCAGATTATGTCCATGATAACTTAATGATCGCTTGCTATTGTTTTTTCACTTGTTGCTTGTTTTGCAATGACTATAAATAAGAGTAAGGACAGTCGCTATCCAGGGTTGGTTTGTTTTTGAAGTACCCCATTTTCAGCCATGGTTAGTTGTATGTAGCATTGTTAAGAGTGAAGAGTAGATCCACACTCAAACAAATAAACTATTGATCGTTGATAGAGATGGCAATATGACAAATAAAACATCAAATATTATATACAAAGAAATATTTATAAATTTGTAAATAAACGTTATCTTATTGTTCCTTATTGCAAGTAATATACTCTGTAATTTTTATCATAAAAATATTTATAAGTTATTATTTAAAAGCGATATGTTCAGCTATATAAGATGGTTGTATATGTTTACGGTAAAGTATGAAAAGAATATATAGAGATTTATCAATTATATTGATTTCACTTTTTTAAACCCGTGTAGTACATGGGTTCTAGCCTGGTTTAAAAATTATAGAATTAATGAAGTGCGAGATTTCAAGAAAAAAAATTATCATAGAAGGAATGAGGATGATCAACATTTTTTCAAATGAAGCATCAATGTTAATGTATTGATAATTAATTTGTAGATTACATTTCGATTGAGCTACTAGGTATTTAGCTTTGGGTTACTACTTATTAATATTTTAGTTTATTGGGTTTGGGTATTATGAGGGACTGAGGGCTACTAACAAATCCAGATTTGAACAAAAAAATATAAAATGTAGCACGCAGGGCTCGATCCTGAGTCAGTCAGAGAAAAGAACAACCAAAGTTCAAGCCATCCTCAATCAAGCAACCAATAATTATTTATAATTTATCCAGAATTTATTTAATGACTATTACCACATAAAAAAAATACTTAAAAAATCGTATATATAATTTCCATTTCACGTACGAGTTGAGTTGAAGTGCACATCCACCCCTAGGCCTACTATAATTTCCTCCCTGCGTGTGAGATCAGTCATTAATATTAATCTTTTATTAAACCATGAAAACACCTAATATATCTTTCTCCAAAAGAAACTTTAAAATCAAGACTTATTTGGTCCTGATCAACCACTAAGAATTAAGTTGGATTTTCACACACGCTTTAATGGTGGGAAACATGAATGAAATTGTCAAAAGACAAACTAACGCACTCACGTCAACGTCAACGTCAAGGTCAAGATTAAGATGCAATGCAAGATGAATATAAACTTACAAAGTCCTTAGTCAGATCTTACACCCTCTTTATACGTTATATTATCATATATAGCATGCAAAACATTAGGGAAAAAAATACCACATTTCATCCAAAAATGAGTTCAAAACGATTCCTTTTCTCCCGCTCATTTCTGTTCACTATTTTGGCGCACGATTGCAGCGTTTTCCACACTAATCCACACGGCAGCGCCACAGAACACTACCACCGCCACTGACAATGACCGGTTGGCGTTGCTCTCGATCAAATCCATGATCATTGATGACCCACAAGGTCTCATGATCTCATGGAACGACTCCAACGCCAATTTCTGTGAGTGGCGAGGTGTTAAATGCAGCCGGCACCACCAAAGAGTCACCCTCTTGGACCTCGGGTCTGGAGGTTTAACTCGGTACGTTGTCTCCGGCAATCGGAAATCTGAGCTTTCTCTTGGGGCATTTGGCTCCACAACAACTCATTTTCCGGTGAGATTCCACATGAAATTGGCCGCCTCTCTAGGTTGGAAGAGCTTCGTCTTTATAACAACTCTTTCACCGGGAACATTCCCGCCTCCATAACGAATTGTTCAAATCTCCAACTCCTTCACTTGGGTAACAATAATCTGGTGGGAAGAATCCCAGAGGGGGTTGGTTCATTGTCCATGCTATACGTGCTCATCCTTTATGGAAACATTCTTCAAGGCGGGATTCCATCCTTCATCGGTAATCTTACATTGCTTGAAGTTCTTTCTCTTGGCGACTGTCAACTTGGTGGAACATTTCTTGACGTATTCCACCGGCTGACTAACCTCAAAGGAGTTGCACTGCCTGGAAACAACCTTGTTGGGACCATCTCCCCTTCTTTTTTTAACCTCTCATCATTAGAACAAGCATTCCTCGATAACAATCAACTCACCGGTACACTTCCTGCAAACTTAGGTACAATTATAATGCCTAGCCTTGTGCTTCTTTCTATATCAGATAATCGATTGACAGGCCCCCTTCCATCATCCCTTCTCAGTTCACCGAACCTAACATACCTAGATGTAACCCAAAACAATTTATCAGGGAAACTAATAATCACTTCTCGAAATTCTTGTAGTCTTAATATCTTGTCACTAGGGTCGAATGGTTTCGGAAGTGGAGAGGACGATGAAATGAAGTTCATGGATGACTTGTCGATTTGCAGGGAGTTAGGACTGTTAGATCTGAGTAACAATCGGTTGAGAGGTTTCCTGCCACAATCATTGGGAAATTTGTCAACGACACTATACTCTCTGAACTGTTGCTTCAAATTATTTGTCTGGTGGCCTTCCTTCATCGGTTGGCAATCTTTCCGGTCTAACCTCATTAGATTTTTCTAGTAACCAACTCACCGGCACACTTCCGGTGACCATAGGCAATCTTAAAAATCTACGAAGGCTAAATCTTACAAATAATTATTTCTCAGGTGAAATTCCTGATTCTTTAGGAAGTCTGTCATTGTTGCTCGATCTCTACCTGACTTTAAACGAATTTAACGGTACCATACCCGCTAGTTTAAGGAACTGCAAAAGTTTGATAAGGTTAAACCTCGATCAAAATAACCTGAGTGGAGGTATACCGAGACAAATATTTGAAATTGTCTCGTTAACAATAAGCCTGAACTTGGGTAATAACCAGTTGTCTGGACAACTTCCGGTGGAGGTTGGAAACCTAAAGAAGTTAACTGAAATTATTCTTGCAAATAACCAATTGTCCGGTGAGCTCCCAAGTAGCCTTGGTAGCTGCAGCAGCCTTCAGAATCTTAACATAAGCAACAACTTCTTTTCTGGATCTTTTCCAGCATCCTTGGGATCTTTACCACTCGAAAATCTCGATGTCTCTCATAACAACTTTACCGGTGTAATCCCAACTTATTTGGAAGTAATTCCTTTGCAGAGTCTAAACATATCATTCAACAATTTCTACGGTAAGGTGTCAACAAAAGGAGTGTTTGCGAATGCAAGTTCAATATCTATTGTCGGCAACAATCGGCTTTGTGGCGGCATATCTCAACTTCAGCTCCCTAAGTGCAGTTTTAACAAAAAGAAGAATAAGTTGAGTCTTGCAGTTATATTGGTGATTTCTTTAGTTTCAGTTCTGCTTTTTGTAGCCATGGTGTTGTTCTTCATGTGCTATCAAAGGAAAAAGGAAGTAGAAGTCGAATCACCGCAAACTGCTTTCGGTGAATCCCAAAATCAAGTTTCTTTCAAAACACTCCACAAAGCAACCGATGGGTTTGCAACCAAAAACTTCATTGGTGAGGGAAGCTACTCATCTGTATATAAAGGGAGCCTCAATCCAGCTGGTGTGAATCTTGTTGCTATCAAAGTTCTACACATCCATCGTCGGGGTGGTTCCAAAAGTTTTATTGTCGAGTGTGACGCATTGAAAAATGCCCGACATAGGAACCTAATAAAAGTCATAACCTGTTGCAGTAGCATTGACTTCCAAGGGAATGAATTTAAAGCCATAGTGTACGAATTCATGCCCAATGGAAGTTTAGACCGATGGTTGCATAACCCTCAAAACAGGTTCTGTCAACTCAGTCTGCTTCAGAGAGTGAATATCGCATTGGATGTGGTTTATGCGCTTGATTATCTTCATCTCCACGCGGGCAAGACCATCGTTCATTGTGATATAAAGCCAAGCAACATCCTCCTTGATGAAGATATGGTTGCACATGTTGGAGACTTCGGGATTTCAAAGATCCTTCGTTCTGAGCATCAAAATAGATATAACAGTAGCTCAGCTGGAGTTAGAGGAACCATCGGGTATGCGGCTCCGGAATATGGGGTTGGGAGCAAAGTGTCAAGAAGTGGAGATATGTACAGTTATGGGATATTGCTGCTGGAGATGGTAACTTGCAAGAAGCCTACCGATGTCATGTTTGGGGAAGGGCTCGGCCTGCACAACTACGCTAAGAAAGCCATGAATGACGATGATGGTGCACTCGGGATCGTTGATCCGGTGCTTCTGAAAGACGATGAGAAGATTGGAATGATAAGCAGCAAGGAAGAAACAAAAGGAGGTTACATGGATCACGAACGGTGTTTGCGTTTGCTGCTTGAGATAGGAGTTTCGTGTTCGATGGAATCACCGCAGTATAGAATGGACACTGCTAGTGTTATCCAAGAGCTGCAGTTGATAAAGGATGCTATTTCGGGGAATTCTAGTCTCTAATTAGTTGTCTTCTATTTAAACTTTAAACTTTCGTATTAAACTCAAATATAGTTAGAATTGTTCTTATGTAGTGTATAATTAACTTCAAGTTTGCTATAATATAAATTAGGAAAGGCTCGGACCAGCTGCGCAGGCTGGTCATTGTTGAATAAGTTGTAAAACAAATGTATAATATAAAAATGTGGTGGCTGCAATTTTATATTTAAATGAAAAAAGATGTATATTGTAGTAATAGGTAAATGTTGTTTGTTTTGGCCCTGAATGTTGTGTTTGAAAATGTATGTTTCTAGTATATTTGACCACTAAGTTTTCAAAAAGATGAGATCAACTGCATGACATGAGCCACAACCCGATTCAGGTTCAAACTAATTGAGTTTGTTTCTTGATGAGTCTAGTTTTAGGGGCTTGTGTATGGGCCCATGGGTATAGACACGGTAGTGAGTCGGGTCTGCCTTTAGATTTGATAGTTGAAGGCTTCAGGTCTATACACATATCAGATAATGGTTACTCATTATGCATCAGGCCTGTGGGTTTTATTGCATTTATCATGGATCCCTGTTTATGATCTTACAATCTTATATTGTTAAAAAACTATAATTTTCATCACCTAAACCTAAGTTAAAACTCAACCATTTTGATTTTGATGGCCCAAAACAAAGTAAAAAATTTAGAGCCTTTTTTATTGTTTCTATTTGGTCAACGGTTTTTAAAGATTCATAACTCAGTTTATTTGTGAGCTAAAAGTGATAACTTTATAAATTCTTGAAAATCCGAACAAAGCAGTGTAATAAACATAATATAGTGCAGACTAGAGCAAGTTCAATATAAAATTGAAAATTTATTAGACCATCGATATCAACCAACTCATCGCCCACATGTATTCCAACTCGAGGAGCAAGGCTACCCCTCAACACAATATAGTGCAGATTGACCTAGTTCAATATACTTGTTTTAGGGCAACATAGCAAGTATAACAAATCCGTATAAACGAACTGTAAGATTATCACAAATAGTGTACCTTCAAGACTACAAGTTCTGAACAATCAACATACAAGAGCTTGCTTCCAACTCCTAAATATCAACATACAAAATTCAGTCATGAATCATAAATGGCCACTAAAAATTAACCCATGTATTGACTTTAAACAATAAATCACCAAAAGTGACACCAATTTTATTCAGGTAATCTCTGGAACGTGAAGTCAACTCTTTCAAAGGATTAATCAAATTAATCTAAGTTCCATCCAACAGTTGCTCTAACTTTTTTAAGGGGTCTGCAAAACATCTCACAGCATATGAAATCAATAGCCATATGAAGCAAAAAAGGACAAACATCAGCCCAAATGAGATGTATTCATTAGATACATGACAAAAATTTACAAGGCAAAGAGAACTACTTACAAGTAGTTGACCATAAATCTTTCAAACATGCTATATATGAAGATAGTTTCACAGTGACTTAATATACATTCATACTACTCAATTTCAATATGAAGATTCAAACTTACCAACAACAACTAAGTTTCACAATCTCCTTTAGCTCCAAATATTCAAACTTTATGCATATTGCGAAACTTAATCAGTAATGTGTGAGGCTATCAAGTACTTGCAATTTAAACAAAAACAACAATCATCACATATTCACACATTGTTAACCATGAAACTTAATCTAGATGTTTTAACTTGAGAAATCTGTACAAGCTTGCATACAGTTTAAAAACTTTATGTTTCTGGTGATAAGTCACTTAATTGGAAAGACGATGAAATCATATTTAGAAAACCCTAACCCCAAACTTAAGATGTCGAACAAATTTAGGGCATCGATCATCAACCAAACTTAAGACGATGAAACTCATATTTAGAAATCATCCCTGAACCCAAACTTAAGATTTCGAACACATCTAGGGCATCGATCATTAACTAAAAGCATGGTAAACAGAATTCGTTTTTCTATAGAAACAAAACCAATCATAGATTAAACACGTCTAATAAAAACGCATTCAGTTAAAACTTCTCGAATCGATGCTTACAAACCTTAAAACCCAACGGAACCGATATGCAAAAACGAAATGGAAGCTACAGAGGGCAGAGCATTTGAAACATACAGAATCACCTTATTGCCACCATCAATTATCGCAGAATAATCACAGAGACGTAGAAACATAAGAGAGAGAGCGTTGATGAAACACCACCGCCCAACGTCTCAATAATCTTCTCGTAATCTAGCGGTGGCGGTTGATTTTAGGGCTTGATTGGTGGAGACTAATACCTTCTGGATAATGAAAAGACTACTCCAGTCTTCCCACTCATTCCCGTCGTTCTTCTCTCTGAGAATTGAGCGAACCAAGTGCACCTATTTGATTTGAGAGCCAGGAAGAAAAACCAACAAGAAACTTCTCGCTTTTGATGTCTTGCGATTATGCTAGGTCAGAAAAGTTCTCCTCGTATAGGATTTGAACCTACGACCGGTCAATTACAACCCACCGCTCTACCACGGGCGCTAGGTTAGGAAGCTGACTCTCGTTCTTTGGACCAACTTATGATAAAACAGAAAGGAGTTTAATCATACACCCACTATCATATTGTTTCATCTGATGTGTAAGTTGATAGAGTAAAGGTTTGATGGAATTCATAAATAAAGTTGCAAGCCATGAGTGTTTATGAGTTATGCATACCAACTATTTGATGAAATGCACAATGAATTGTGTTACAATCTTATTTTGTGACATTCGTATAAATTCAAAACGTCTATCCGATAAGGGTGTATTCTATATTGCTGAAAAGCTTTTTTAACCATCTACGTTTCATATTTGAACTTGTTGAGCTAATTCAGTTTGAAAGTGGAACAAAATATTAGATTAAAATGTTTATTCGGAGCTGTTTGAAATTAAATTCAGAACATATCTGTATTTGCTAAAATCATATAAAATCATAGAAACGTCTGATAATGGTGTATTTTATATGATTAAAAAGCTTGCGGAGTCTACTACAATTCATCATCGTACATGTTGAACCAATTTGGGTTTTATAGGGGTCTAAAGTGGACGGAAACAGCTGCTACACAGAAGGTGCAGCACTGGAAAAAAAAAGTTTTATGAATGAAACTTAATAAGGACAAATGTGTGAACGAATTTGGATTAGTCAGTATTTTTTTGTTTTAACTGGTTTTGTGCATCTATTAGGTGTGCTCGTTGATCGAAAGTACTGACAAGTGAGGTAATGTAAGTATGTACATAAACAAGTTAAAATGGATTGAGTAGTAAACAATGATTATGTTGAACCTTAGTTGATAAATAAATATGTGCATTGAGTTATTATTGAAAAGATACTATTGTTGGGTTGTAATTATTGTGGATTATGTATCACAATTACATGTTGGGTTGCAAATAAGCTCTGTTGGGTTGTAATTATTGTGGATTATGTATATTAATGTCGGTTTTCATTTTCTCTTCGAGGCTTGATTCTCTTTCCTTTTCTTTATAATCTTAGGTCATGATCATATCAAAGATTTGATATTTATCTGTTCTTTTCATGTGTAGTGGTTGATTTCTCATTTATCACTTGGATTGAAGGATTTGGATCTAGTTTGACTTCTTGATTTGACTTTTCAACATGAAATTGTGATATTGCCTTTTGATTCTGTTTTGGATGCGTAGATTGAATATGTTTGCATGATTAGCTTTTGTTATTGTCATATGATGTGGGTAAATTGATTTGGAATGTAGAACTAAAACCAACTTGTTGATTTGCTTATTGTTAATCTTTGACTTTTTGGGTTTTGGGTTAATACATGTTTAGGAGACGTCCTATATGATGATATGATTCTAATTTGGGGCAGACTTTGTGTGCATCTGTGTGAGATTGGATTGACCGATTCGTTTCGCATACGAGGTGATAGCTATTCATTGTTTAGTAAGTTAGAATACTCATGACCGTAAGACTTTGACTTGCTTATTCGTGTTTAGCGTTTCCTAGGTTATAGGCACTTCATTTCCAAATCATTGCATGCTTTAGGGCCCATTTAGGAAGACCTTTCTAGTGTGGTTACCTATTTAATGTTAGTTTGCTTTGACCGAATCAATCATTGCATGTTTTATGTAATAGTCTACATGGATCAATCATGAAAAACCAAGATGTGGACTAACCTTGTTGCAGTAGCGGATCGAGACTTTGTGACATGTTTTATGTAAAACAAACGAAATTAGAAGCAAGATAGTGTGTGAGATGTGATGATGATGAGCAGTGCTAGAACACATATTTGAGATGAACAAGATGATTATTAATAAATAAAAAAGATAAACGAATGATTACATTTACCTATGCCTCTCATACTCGGGTCTCATGAACATGTGAGTTCATGAGCCCTTCACAACTTCAAACACCCATGACTAACTTTCTACATATAAGCATCCTATCCTTCATGGGATGTGCTACTATATATAGTAGCATATGACCTACCAAGGGGTATACTAATAATTAATTGAACAAGTGACATTAAATAATATTACAATAAATAACAATGTCACTAGTTACTGGTCATCAGTTTGAGTCATATTTCTCTAGTCATTATGGTCTTCCCGTGTTGTGATACTGTATAATGTAAATGGCCCGTTATGTGATTTATGTTCCCCTTTGGCAAATGCTTTGACTTCTTTATTTATATCAAAACGATCAAATCTATAAAAAGATATTAGACAAAGAGGTGTTTACTACTTTGTGTTGCGTTTTATCAATACAAATGGTTTGTATACCTATATTATCTTGCGACAACGCTTGAATAGTAATCTAGTTAGTGATAAAGAAAGGAAAAAAATAGATAAAACGTGCACTGAGAAGTTGTAAAATGTAGGAAAACCATTTGTTAAGTTTAAATAGAATAAATATTTAATTAAGTACGATTATAACGAAATAAGAATTTACTCTATTACAATACAGTTGAAATGAAATGGATCTAATACTATCAACAATTACAAGGAAATTAAATAGATACGATACATGGAAATAGAAATGAAAAGGAGTTATGGTACGATTACTGATGAGAGTATATTTTGTAACGCTTTTACATATTTAATTCTATATTTTTATTAGTTATAATATATTAATTCTCGTCATATTTTCTACATTGTGTGTTTCATGTGCTTGGAGCTTAAATGTTATAAATCGTGGCGTTTAAAGTGGTGTAAAGTTCATTTTATTTACATATTAATCATCTCCTAAACACACCAGGTTGGGTCTAAAAGATATCATTTTATTCGGGTGTTGAATGAGCTTAAATTGTTGTTTTTAAGTTAAACACATGTTATAACAACTAATGAGTTAGCATTTAATTTATTTTTATGAATTATCAAATTAAGTTTATTAATACAAATGAAAGCAGAGAAAAAAATATATACATGATGATGTATGATTTTGTTTTCACGTACAGCAGAAGGAAATCGAAATTCAAATCGCAATTATGAGAGGTGCAACTAAGGACTTCACATTCACATGGGTCACAAAGTCCAAACGAAAATTAAAATCGCAGCCCACATCATATTTGGAGGAACTAGGGGATTTAAAAGAGGTATGAGAATTAATTGTTTTGAGGGGGATTTTCGACAACCCTTAGGGGTTTTTATAGGAGTTCGACAGAAAGGGACGCACGAAAAGAGGGACGGACGGAGATCGAGGATCGAAGGCAACACAATTCTCATTCTTTTGGCTTGTTTATTTTAATAATTGTCTTTAGACTCTTAGATTTTAGTTATTAACGAGATGTTCACCCTCTCGCGCGTTGCTGCGGGGTTGAATTTGTATACTGAACGAAAGTCAAAAGGTTAAGCGGTATAAAACCTAAAAGTTTAAAAGTCTCATGGTGAAAGTATAAAACTATAGAAGTATACTAAAAGCGAAAGTAGAAAGGTTAAAAGTTTCGTGGCGAAAGTAGAAGACAAAAAAACTTAAAACAAAAAAAAAATTAAAAGTTAGAGGGTTAAAAAGTTAAGGAGTATGAACGTAAAAGTCTAAAAGTCTCGTGGTGAAAGTATAAAACTATAAAAATATAAGTCTAAAAGTCTCGTGATGAAAGTATAAAATTATAAATGTATACTAAAAATGAAAGTAAAAAAGTTAAAAGTTTCGTGGCCAAAATAGAAGACAACAAAACTTAAAACAAAAAAATTTAAAAGTTAGAGGGTAAAAAGTTAAGAGTATAAAAAGTAAAAGTTTAAAAGTCTGTAGTGAAAGTATAAAACTATAAAAATATACTAAAAACGAAAGTAGAAAAATTAAAAGTTTCGTGGCCAAAGTAGAAGATAACAAAACTTAAAACAAAAAAAAAAACTTTAAAAGTTGGAGGGTATAAAACGTAAGAGTATGAAACATATGTGACTAAACTATGAAAACCAAAAGTTTACTATTTCGTTAAAAAAAAACAAATCATAAAAGTTTAAGGGTAGAAAACTAATAACACCAAAGTCACGTGACCAAACTATAGAAACAAAAAGTACACATAATCTTGATAAGGACTAAAATTGTCAACAAAAACAAAAAGTTGTGGTCAATTTTCAAAAAACACAAAAATAACTATTAATCTTCTAATTTCCATTGTATTATATATAAATTATGATGAGTAAACTTGTAGTGACAATATTTATTTTGTTCATCATGATTGTTGGCTAATTTTCTTTTAACTGCTTTTGGTGAATGGTTATGTGAAGTCGTTATTTTCTTAACTGGTTAATTGCTAATTGTTTCGGAATCCTTGCAACCGTTGAGCACCCGCATGCTGAATTTGTTTAAAGTGGTCCCCTGACATGATCTAGCACTTTCTTGCGGCAGGAACTAATCAGCCCATTAGAAACTTAAGATATTAGGTCAATTAGGCAATTGGGGACTATGTCTATGTAGTATTAGCAATTGATTAGGTTTTGCCCAGATCGGTAGCCAACTAGGATCCAAAAGTAGTTAACTTGTCACATAAGTAATCTTAGCTTCAGTAATTTCCTTAGTTGCAGTAATTTCCTCAGTTGTTAAGTTAGTTAACTAGTAGTTAATTAATCCAACTCATTCAAAACAGCCAAGAGGCAATTCTAGTTAATTCCTTAGATTAAATTAGTTTAGTTTAGTTTAGGTTAATCTAGGTTAGTGACAGTAATCTAGGTTTAGGTAGATAATTTAGTTAGGTAGTTAAATTCTAAATCACTAGTGACCACTAACTCCCCTGGATTGATACCCTACTTACCCTATTTATAGGTTTAAGTTTAGGATTATTTGTAGCAGTCTCGACAACCGTTATCAATTACAAAGAAAGAAATAACAAATACAAGTGAAATGGAAATAAATGAATTACAAGATAATTAATTAGGAGAAAATGAAAGGTAAAGGAGAGGAGGTTTTAAAGATATTTAACATTTAATATTAATTTTTAAAAGAAACAATGTACAAAGGAAACATTGGCGAAGGCTTCGGGTCAACACATAGGTCCCCTAAAATAAATCTTGGGTCTACCGAAGGCCCGTTTTGTTTCCCATGATACAATCGCCTAAACCGATGTACGACTGTGATAACTCTAAGCCCGAAAATTACCATGAGAACTTGAAGGTCCTAATGAACATGAGATGTTCTTGAGAGAGCTTAAGCATAGGAGGATGTATAGGGAAAAGAATTCTGCTTGTAAATTCTTGTGTCTTGAAACTCAACTAATGGGGTTGTATTTATAGTGGTATAGAAGCCTTGGGGAGCAATCAGAATTAACTCATAGTCAAACTTTGCATTAAACGTCTTTAAGACAAATTAATTTTTAATTAACGCAAAATTTTGTGATTTGGCTCAAAAAACGCGTTTACAGATATTGTTCCAGAAGTGTGAGGCCTCACCCAAACTTACTATATCGAGACTATAATAAATTATTCAAAAGATGAGAGTTCATGTCTCTTGAATCATTAATGTCTTATACAGAAAGGAACATATGACAATAAATGCACAAGTCATCAATCTGCTTGTTGTACAATCAGATATACTTTGGCTGATGACTTAAAGTGTCGACACTGGTCGGGGTAGCCATGCATAGCTAGAGTGCCTCTGACTACTAACGTGAACATGTCGCGATCAATCCAAATGGGAGACTGTTGGATATTATGTGTCCTGCCCCGACAGTTAAACGTACCGATCCGGTATTGACCCGTAAGAGTTACACTAGGGTCAACGAGCTACTAAACTAATTCTATTAGTTAGTGACCGAACGGAAATAAATAAATAAATAATATTTATTTATCTAACAAAAGTAACGAACAATTTTGTTCGTAAAATTGTTTACGAAGCTCGACATGTTATCATTACCGGATTAACGATACGCAAGGCTTAAATGGGTTTAGACGCGACGTGGGATTTAACTAGGCTAAAAGCCCGATAGCGGATTTAAAAAGGGACGACCAAAGGAGAAAAACCCTTGCAATTTTTTTCCCCTCTCTCTCTTCCCCTCGTCGTCGACCTCTCCCCTCTCTCCCTCTCGGTTTCGATCGTCACCAACAACCACCTCCCACCGTTGCACGCCACCGCCGCTACCATGGTGAAAGGAGACCCGAGAACTGTTGTCGCTGCCCTTCACTTGGAAACCGAGGCCGCCGTGGCTCGAGAAGCCGCCGCTGAACAAAGGGTTGCGGCCTTCGCCGCAGCCGCGGCTGCTGGCACTGTCGTCGTCGAGAAATCGAGGGCGGACCACCGTGAGGTGGTCCTCGCCCTCCCTGTGCCGCCGCGTCCGATGTTTTTGTCTCCGCGAGCCACCGCCGTTGTCGAATCCGTGAATCCGAGGTGGTCGCCGCCACTCTATGCCGTCGTTCCGCCACCACCGGCGAACCGGTCTTCGTGACGGTCTCTTCTCCGCGTACCGCGAAGGTATTTGGATTCAGGTGTCGCGATTTGCGACACCGTTTCGTTACCGTCACCGTCTCCGATCCGTTCGTCAGATGCGATCCCGGTGCCAGAGTTGTTGTCTTCGCATGTAGTCAAAGATTTGACTCAACATTTTGAGTCCGATGTTACCGTTCAACCTAGCGCCAGTTCGTCGAATCTTGGTGTCTCGAACGAGTGTTCAGATTATGCCAAGGTATATCTAACTCGCTTTAGATATTTAATTTAATTATTTATTTTTCTTTATTTACGTGTACACGATGATCAGATAATGTCTACGATTTTTACATTATTCGCGTTGCAAAAGTTTTTCCGCTGCATATCTGGTTTTAGATTATTAACCCGTTAATTATTCAGGAATAAAATTAAAAGGGGTAACCCGGATATCCACTGTAAAACCCAAGAGTAATGACTAGTAATCAACCACTAATCATATATATAAGTCACGGGGTACAACACATGCACCAAAAGATTTTAGCATACTATTTGTAGTATTTTTCACATACCAGTCATCTTTCATTATATAGACAATAAGGCAATCAATTTATAGCATAGATCTTAACTAAGCATTCTTTCTTTGAAGGCCAAAAACTTTTAAAACAGTTAAGGCAAGGTAAACGGAACTCACTTGAATAAATATGATAATCTTATGACACATGCACGAAGAGGCACCACGTCGCCAAAGATGTAACAAGCTTGAAGAATCTGATAACCTAAACAAGTATAGGTTGAATCTATTTAGGACGTGTTTGGCGCGCCATAAGCTAGCTTATAAGCTAGCTTATCAGCTAGCTTATAAGCTAGCTTTTTGACGTTACCAAACGGAGCTTTTTTAATAAGCTAGCTTTTTTTAAAAGCCCCGTTTGGTAACGTCAAAAAGCTAGCTTATAAGCTAGCTTATAAGCTAGCTTTTGAAAAGCTAGTTGGAGTAGCTTTTCAACTAGCTTTTCAACTAGCTTTTATAATATTTCCAATTTTACCCTTCCCTAACTTATAAATAAATATCTTTATTTACATTTATGACATGTACTTTTATGTCATTTTATTTTTTTAAGCTAGTTTATCAGCTAGTTTTTACCAAACGTTATTTTTTATAAGCTAGCTTATCAGCTAGCTTATAATTTATCAGCTAGCAGCTAGCTTATCAGCTAGCAGCTAGCTTGTCAGCTAGCTTATCAGCTAACAGCTAGCTTATCAGCTAGCAGCTAGCTTTTCAGCTAGTGCGCCAAACACAGCCTTAACATAGTAATAATACTGGTTAGGCTCGGTTGTGCTTCGCGCCTTAAACAATACAACACGTTCGTAGATTGAGGTCCCTATACGATTAGATGTCCCAATACAATCGTATGGCCTACAACCGGATACGATCGTTTTACCTATCTTTAATTAACAAGATAAGGATGGCAGTTTTGTAGTTTTCTTTAACTTTGAGGGCATTTGTTGTAATTGTAATTATCTGTTTCAATCAATCAAGACCATATAGTCGCCGACCAGGTGTGAGTATGGGAGGAAAACCATATCTTGCACGTTACTACCTGTTGAAGCAATCAAGACCATATCTCCTCCCCATAAACCCTCAGATCTCCTCCTTAGGCTATCCGTAATGGGGCGTTATGGGGCAAAAAATTGTAATATGGCGCCCCATATAACGCCCCGCACCGCCCCCCGGGGCGCCATGTTAGCTTTGGAGGTCAAAGGCGCCATGTTCATGGCGCCGGTGCAACTCACATGTTTTTTTTTTGTTTTTTTTTCTTTTTTCCTATTGGTACACCTCATATCTCATAACCCCCATCCTCATAACCCCCCACTACACCCCTTACCTCATAACCCCCCATTTCCACGTCATCCGCCACATGGCGCATAACCCCCCACCCGGGGCTCCATCCACTACGGATAGCCTTACGCCACTCCAACCACCACTTTCTTTCTTCCCTGCCGGCATTTGGTACCACTCACTTCCCCCAAAAAAAACATCGCCCTAATAGTGCTTTGGTAAACTTCTTCCACCTTCTTCTTTAATTTCTTTATTTAGGCTTTGATTATTTGCTTTCTGTCGTTGCACAGCATCATGTTCATGCCCTAATTCCAGGTGCTTTGGTAAATTTCTTTCGCCTTCTTCTTTAATTTCGTTTATCAAGACTTTCATTCTGATTTTATACGGCTTTTATTTTAACGATTTCATCTTTTTCGACTCCCAAATTTTGGTTGACTTCATAGTGAAAGCGAAGAAGTTGAAGAAGACAAATCCCGGGCTCATGCGATGGTCCATAGGTACATCTAGTGGAAGACGATAATGATGGCAGTTTCGGTAGCGACGAGGACGATAGCGACAGGTATCGATCAGAGGCTTTCCATAAACAGGTATAATTCATTAAATTATCTTTTAATTCTGTATATGGTCTGTCATTGGATTTTCATTATGTGTTTATTTTCTGCAGCATGATCGTTAGCGATTAATAAGTTCCTTTTTTTTACCGTTGAGATTTGACAAGTGGTTCTTTTATTTTGCAGGTTAAATGTATAAAGCTTATTTGAGCTTAAAGAATATTAAATTTCACTGCAATCTTGATGTGTTTTGTTTAAGGTGAGGTGAAAAGGATTAGCGTCTCTTCTATCTACAACTGATGTTAAAAATATGCATTATGTTTTAGCCTTTTGGTTTTTGTAGATTTTTTTGATTAGAGATTATGCAAGAGAAATTCTTGCTTTGAGATGGAGATCTTAATTGGAGACCAAGTATTACATGGAAGGCTATATCAAGAATCAGACATTTTACCAAATACAGTCTCCATCACTTATTGATAATCCAGATCAAAGATTTGTTGATAATCTAGCTTTCATTTATTCACAGAGGACTCATTGCTTTCAATGTAGTGATAGATTTAATATCTTTCATCAACATATTGTTTAGCATATATCCACCTCTTTTTGGAGTTCTTTTAATATGTTCACTTGGCGGAACAACCATCAGCGTTTACCTTGGGATGGTACGTGAGATTTCTATCTTTCAAAGCAAACTTAATAGGATTTAACTGGTGGCTATGCCATTTTAGGGGCTGATCACCTTAAATTTCATGGACTTGTACGTATTCGAGAAAACGCAGAGTCCATTGCTTTTTATGGTGGCGAGGAATCAGGCATGTTGAATTGTTGACACACCGGTCAAGAAGACGCTTTAGCAGACCCAATACGGTTTGAGTTATAATTGTTGTCAACTAAAAGTGATTTGTAAATAACTAAAACTGTCAAAGGATGATTGTTGTTAGTATTAGCTGTTTTGTCTGGGTGGATTTTTAATTGCTCAACTGTTGTTGGGGTTCTGATGATTATATGAGTTGGTGGTCCAAGCTTTGGGGGTCTAATGTTGAAGGTTGTGACTATATTTAAGAAATGCTAGATTGTGAAGGTTTAAAGGCTTAAGACCTTTTTTTTTAATGTTTTTGGATACATGTTATTGTTTATGTCGTGTGGTTAGTATTTGCAAAATGAGAAATTATTTTATCCTTTGTTTCTATGGTTTGATTCTATCTTTTGGAGAACTACAGTTACATCCATTTTTGGTTTGCTATAAGTGTGCTGCAGGTTGTTTAACTTTAAAGGAACATATTTCGGTTGAAAGGGGATGTGCCTTTAATCCACTAAGAATCTACGAAATCTACTTTGGACATTAGAAGTCACTGTAGAGCTTATGTTCTATATATGTATTGATGGTTGTGCGAGTGCTAAACATTTGCTTATCTACACCGGTATTGATTAATTTAATCTATATTCTATTCACTCATCTATACCGAAACAATGCGAGCTATCCGAAAAGCAATTTGACACGACAAGTCACGTAATGGTTCAGATTGCAACACCAAGTTACGTTATAGTAACTTCGCAGTTTTCCACGACAATGATCGGAAGAACCACTATACAACACCGGTTATAAAAGCGGAGACGAGCGCTGCTGTAACACGCGGCGGGTGATCTCCACCTTGTTTATCTTATATTTAACTATCAAAACAGATCGTACCCGTTATAGTAGTATACCTACTGATCTTAATACAGTTGTATGGCCTGTTTTAACAGATACATGAACATAATATAACACTCGAGTCTCGAACGGTTATTGTTTAATGAATTCTTTAGAATGTTACATAAAATCATAATACATAAATACATAAAAATAAATATTTGTTTACAATTATAGTACAACAAAATTTTGGTTTTACAATAACCGTTCCTCACATAACGTGAATATGGCATAACTAGAATGACACAATACGAGAAAAACGGTATACCTCTGGTCGGTACGTAGACTCGAAGTCGGTTAACTGAAAATGAAAAACATATCCGAATTTGACGAGCGAGTAGTCCATTCCATGTAGAATTTCGCCACGAGTAATAATATGACATTAGTTTCCAGATTTGATCATGTTTGACCATCAAAAATCGTTGACCAGAATGTGTTGGGTTTGCCTAGTTGACTTCCTTTGACTTTCTTTGACCCGACACCAAATTAATCGGTTGTACATAAGTTGAAATCGTTCAAGAATCGGTTGTAGTTTGACCATTCCCCTTTAATTCATCCAACGTACGAGTTGATGAATTGAGATCATATAACCCCATACCCTAGTCATATATTTCATTTAAACGATTGTTATCAAACGTTCCTTTTACTTGATTTCAGTAAGCATCGCTTTTGGGGCCCATAGGATCAAGAATCTTTGTTTCCTCCATAACAAGATGCATAGTAACATCTTGGGGGTGTTCTGTATTCGAATCGGGTTCGAAAAATTCGAAATTTGACTCGATTCGATTCGAAAATCAATGGTTTAAAACTCGGCTCGAAATTTCAAATTCGAATTCGATTCGATCTGATGCCTGATATCGAATTTCAAATCGAATTAAAATTTGAATCTCAAATTCAAATTCGATTCGAAATTCGAATTAGACATATTCAAACACACATATATATACTATATATACATTTATTTTGTATATAAACAAATATAAATAATTATACAAATATATTTAATTAGTTTTATTAGAAAACTCCTCATTTACACTTATAAAATATATACAAATATAGCTCATTATAATATTTCAATTTGAAAACATGTATTCTCTAATTCACGCCTAGAAATTTGGCATTATGTAGACTTATTAAATCATCTATCATTTTCCAAATTAATTAATGATATTATGTTGTATAATTATTTTATTGTTTAGATGTATAATAATACCGTAAATCTTGTGTTTTTTTTTTATACTTAAGTTGATTTTTTTAATGATAAGTTATCTATCACTATATTCACTTAACTTAAAGTCAAAACTTATTTTGTCCAGATAAGTAGTCAACCACTACTACTTAATTAAGTTACAAATTAGTGTTTACCTTCATAAGTAGTCAACCACTACTGCTACTTAATTAAGTTACATTCCACACAAGCTTTAATGGTGGGAAATAGATAAGTAGTCGACCACTACTGCTACTTAATTAAGTTACATTCCACACAAGCTTTAATGGTGGGAAACAGCCAAACAGGAATGAAATCGTTTAAAGCCTAACTAACGCACTCACGTCAACGTCAAGCTTAAGATTCAATGGAAGATGAATACAAAGTCCTGACTTGGTTGATGAGATCTTAAGTGGTGTTTGGTTCATTGAATTCAATGGAATTGGAATTGATATTTTTCCTTTTAAAATTGTTCTTGATTGTGTAAACAAGAAATTGAAATGCAACAAATTCCTTTAATTAATGGAATTTTGTACTATTTAAACATTCTTTAGAAATCCTTCACTTTAACGAAGGAAAATTACATAGTCTCAAATTCCATTGATTAAATGAATTCATTGCATTTCAAATACCTTCTTTACCCAAACAAGAACAATTTTAAAAAGAAAAGTTATCAATTCCAATTCCATTGAATTCAATGAACCAAACACCACCAATCTTAGTTGTTACGCTCGTTATATTATCGATATATATATCTTATTAAGCAAAACATTAGGAGGAAAAAAAAGATTTTAGTAATCCCAAATATTACATATTGACCAGTAATAATTCATACATCGTTTTTCTTCTACAGTGAACTCACTTTTCATCATGCCATAAATACATTAACCGCCGTTAAAAAAAATTCACATTTTGATGTCTGGATATCATGATGGCATCTTATGTGTGATGGTGGCAGCGGTAGTGAGTTATCGGGATAGCGGAGAATGATGGTGATGGTTGGTGGTTGTTAAAGGTGGTTCGCGGTGGTGGCAAATGGGGTGTAAACCGGTGTTGATATTAAACCGATACAAAACCGTCTATAGTTTCGGTTAATGTTTCGGTGGGTTAACTCGTTCCAAATGACAAACCGACAACGAGGAAATACTCGTGGTGAGGAGCTAATCCGGAAGAACTATTCATTTGTCCAAACCGGACAAAGTTATTATTCGGTTATTTTGGACTCGTTTCATGACCCATCGGAGAGTTAATCACGTCATATTATTTGTTATTATTACAAATGTCATTATTAAGTTAAAAGTTCATATAAAATGTTAATAGAACAAGTTAGATGATACAAATATATTTTAAGTGTTAATGCTGAAATTAGGGTTTTTTAGATGTTGTGCCACCAAAATTAAGTAAACGATGTTGAACTAAGCTTTGATATTTTAAAGTATAATATAAAATGTTATAATGAATAATATTCTAAGTTGGTTTTGAATAAAAAAAAATGAGTTTTGATAAACAAATGAGAAAAACGAAAAATTAGGGTTTTGAAATATGATTATTTAATATAAAATAATCCGGAGGATATAGGGACTTGATTTTTGGTATAAAACTATGTTTATATATATAATAAGTATATATGAAGTTAAAATGGATAAATGATAAAGTATATTAAAATACCGAGTTAATCGGATATTTAGAAATTCGTGCGGACCGGAAGGGTAAGCGCCTGTACACTAGGATTTCTGGCAAAGCGAGGGTGTCGCATAAATCCCAACTTGAACCTGACATACCTCGATCACTGGGCGATCCCGGAGTGTGCGTTTACTTATAGGAATGTGCGTCTTCATATTATCGTTAAAAGAAGATGATAACTTCCCGAAGGGCATTTTGGTCATTTTGACCTTTAAAAGGGGGGTAAACTTAATAATTATATATTATTATGATAATAAGATGTTAAAATAAACGTAGAAAGTGTTTATTATATTAAACCTTGTGTTAATGTCATACAATACGCGGTTAAGATTAATTGGAAGACATAGCGGAGGTTTTGTCTGAATTAACTGCTTAAGAGAATAAGATGAGTTCTACAAGCCCTGGTTTATATAGTAAGTCCTATGAGGTCACTATTAAATGTTTTAATGTTTTCGGGCTGATATATATGCGATGTTATTACTTGAAAAATGTTTGAAATGTCATTTTACCCGTTTGTGTTGATACACATACGTGAGATGTTTTAATGCGTATAATTGCTTTAAATTATGATTACCTACTATTTATTTTTTCGGAAAGGTTATAATGAACGGATAATATAAAGGATAAAACTTTTGAATAAAGTTTCGAGGAATGGAAAATGTAAAGGTTTGGTCTAAGCTTGCGTATGTGAATAAGTGTCGGGTAAATATGATCTTATTGGCCTTTTTGTAATTGTAAGATGTAATTGTAGGGATATGATCATGTAATAGTAAGCGTATGTCCGGAAATTATTTAAGCCTACGGGGTCACACGTCTCGACACTAATGTATTTGTATTAATTAATTAGTTAATTAATATTTATCACGAATAATTAACGAGGATTCGTTAAAACTAACGGTTAATTGTTAACGGGTGTTAGTTGTAAATTAAAGAGAGTTGTAATTGGATTACAATTAGGAAAGGCTTTGGGATAGGGCTTTAGGGCCGATTTCGGTTAGGGGTCCCCTCTCTCTCTCTCTCTCGTTTACGGCAAAGGAAAACGAACCCTAGGGGTTCGGTTTTTCTTGTGGTTCGACCAAGCCATCATCAACAAGAGGTGTTCGTGATCAAGTACTAGCATACGTACATCGGTGTGTCGTGTGTGCGAACGTAGAGGGATTTGCTTTAAATCCTAAAGATTCTTCTCTTGCCGAGCTAAAAAGGTACACGTTCTTTGTCCGGTTAGTTAGATTAATTCATAGGATTTATTCCGCTGCGTACTCGTGTTTAATTGATAATTGTTATATAACCCAACAGTAATCTATATTGGAATGATTCTATATCATATTCGTTTGTATTTAAGGTGTGGTGGATACGCTACGGTATTTCTTATATATAAACAACCGTAATACAATTGGAAATGTTATAGTCTCAATCCAGGATAGATTTCACTGAGATTTAACAAGACCAATAACATTACATTTATAAAACAATTATTCCATATACGGGTGATGGAAATTTGTCGGCTTAAGGCTATGTGTAGTCATAAACCACCTCCCTTGGGGGGTTATGTGTCACGTGGAATCCACCTCATCAAGGGGGGGGGGGGGGGGTTATAAGCAAAGTGGTGTAGTCTTAGCCCCAATAACCCCCCTCTAATTATTACCCAATTATTATTTTAAAAACCCACTCAATAAAATCTCTTCAATAAAAAAAAATAGAAAACAACCAATCACAAGGAGGGGGGGAGCGTTATGTAGTTAACGCTGGTGAAGTCTTGAGCTAACATGGCGCCCTAGGAGGGTGGGAAGGGGGGTTATAGGGGCGTTATATTAGCTTTTTTGGTGGGCATAACGCCTACTACGGATAGCCTAAAAGATGGTTTAACATTTAAGCCCTTGTAGATTTTGTATTGAACCCAAACCCAAATAACATATTAGGGATGTTACAACCATATCTCTAACACTGTGTTCCCGAGTTCACTTACGGAGAGAAAGGAAGGAAAATGGAAGAAAGTGTAAAAAAATTTGCCTTCCTAAGTTTCATTTAAGGAGGGAAGGGGAAGGAAACAAAAAAAAAGTTGTGTTCCCGAGTTTCATTAAAGAAGAGAAATGGAAAGAAGGGAAGAGAAAGTTATGCTATTTTCTATTGATTTTCTTTCCTTTCGATTTGAAAGAATTTGGAAGGAAATGAATCACTCCCTTTCTCTTTCTTTCCTTTCTCTTCATTTCTCTTTCTTTTCCTCTTTAAGTAAACTCGGAAACACGGCGTAAATCTAATTAGAGATTTATTATGATTGTTTAATCTATATAATCTTGTGAAAATATTACTAATCGACGGGTGCTACTATAACGGAAGAAATTTCAATTTGAAGACTAGAATTTTGTCGAGGGAAGAAAAAGCCATCTGAATATTTCTTTCTTTCCGAAGACATTTGGTTTTCTTGAGCGTGAGTGAAGTTTTATTTATTTGGTTAGCATGTTTGACTAATTAAATTATTAACTCCAGTATAAGAATTCAATTTTCTTTAGTTTTGACAGAATGATTATGGGAAACATTTACATCAATTTTCTTCGGTTTTGATAGAATACTTGTGTAAAACTATTGAACCATAAGATTATATTAAGTTTATATTGTAGCCAAACATTTACAAGATTTGATTTTGAATTGTTTGTATGTGTGGTTTGGTCTCAAATCCAGAATCCTCTATAGAAATACTTACTAACAAACTAACAAACATGATCACTTGTTAGTTTCTATATTAAAACGGTTCAAGTTTAGAGTAGCAGGTTATCGATCTCTAATGAACAAAATGTATTCGATTGGACATTAGATATAGTAGATGTTAGAACGATTCGATGTTGTTAAGTTTTCAAAATATCAATCCAAGATTTTGCCAACGCTTCTTCCTCTTGGCAATAGGCAGGGTCGTGTTCACGGCGGGACTTCAAGTCACGTCTTCCACTCCTTGACCCATACCATATGGCCTAACTATCGGTACATGGCCTTCGGTTTGCAAAGGGTTTGGAATGAGTTTTATGTTTTTTTTTTGAGAGAGAACCGTATAAAGAGATTTTAAAGATTTTCAGTGAGAAAGGTATTTAATAAAATAATTAACTATACTTGGAAAAGAAATATTGACTTCGCATTTATTTGTTTGCTATATATAACTATTTAACTAGAACAATAGGCAAGAGTCATAAACTCGGGATTAGGAGGAAGCTAGTATTCTTGTGGGTGCTAAGGAAATGAAGTCCTTTGGCTTCATTCTGTGCTGTGTTGTTTCTTTATCACTTGTTCTAGTTGCTTATGGGGGGAGAACTCTAATGCAATGTAGAAAAGGTACATATGACATATATAGTTGCTTATCTAAAGTTTGTTATATGTATGTGTAATGTTTGTTATTCATGTTTTATATTTGTTTTACACACGTTTAACGTTTGTTTTACACTTCTGTAACATTTGTTTGATTTTTAACGTTTGTTATACACATGATCACGTTTGTTTTATACAAATGTAAGAGCATTCACGGTAGGTTCTCTAAAAATTGTGTCAGTGTAAATCTGTAAAATTTGAGGTTTGGTTGTAAGTAGAGAAGAGATAAAAAGTTTAGCAAATCTGCATATTTGACAAAAAACTAGTGGTTTGCTAAAATTTGGGGATTGGAAAAGAGATAAAAGATAATGATAAAGGTATAAAAAATATTATATAATTATGGTTGTGAGTGGAAGAGATAGAAAAAATAATAATAAAAGTATAAATTATAGGAATGAGGATAGAGAACTTGCTCTGAATGCTCTTTTGCACACAATGGTAGATCAAGACATTTCTTTGAGCGGGGGTAAAAAAAAAATTTCCTCAAATTTTTTTATGGTGGTTCTTTATGGTATATACTACTCTTAACTGGAAAAAAATTAAAAAAAAAACGCTTAGTAGATTTTCTTTTAAATATATATATATAAAAAAGTTACATATATAACTTTCGTGTGTAACTACAAAAAACAGGAATGGTACATATGTAACTTCTAAAAAAAATCTACAAGACGTTTTTTTTATTATTTTTTTTCTCATTTAATAGTAGCTTATAACATAAAGAACCATCATAAAAAAATTAAGAAAAAAAACATTTTTTTACCACATTTGTAAAGAGTTTCACCGTTTCCTCAACTCAAGAGGGGTTTTATTTTACCCTTTTTCTCTTTCTTTCTCTCTCTCTCTCTCTCTCTCTCTCTCTATATATATATATATATATACACACACACATATATATATGATAAAGTTCTTTGAAAAACTACTTTTATTTGAAAAACTGGAATCTGAAAGAAAACTATATTAAATGAAGGGTAAAAATCATGTGAAAACCACTTCTTAGCCTAAAAACCTAAAAACCACTTAAATGAAGGTTAATAAAGTAATTTAATATTTAATTTTTAATATTATCACTACCACACTCCCTCCATGTTTCATATATTTACAACACCCCCTTGTCTTTCCACCCCCACTCAACCTCCCCCCCCCCCCTCCCGGTGTTGGATATATGCAACATAATTATATTGCATGTATATAACCCTAACCATCCACCCCCCCCCCCCTCGTGTTGCATATATGCAAGATAATTATATTGCATGTATATAACCCCTAACCCCCTCCCCATGTTGCATATATGCAACATAATTATATTGCAATGTATATAACCCCCCCCCCCCCCCCCATGTTGCATATATGCAACATAATTATATTGCATGTATATAACCCCCACCAACTTCCCACCCTCGTGTTGCATATATGCAAAATATTTATATTGCATATATATATATATATATATATATATATATATATATATATATATAACCCTTAACTCGCACCCCAGCCACCCCCACCCATGTGTTGTATATATGCAACGTAATTATATTGCGTGTATATAACCCCAAACCCCCCCTCCCCCCCTCATGTTGCATATACGTAACATAATTATAATACATATATATAACCCCTAACCCGCATTCCTATCACCCCCCCCCCCCCCACTCATTGTCGCACATATGCAACACAACTATATTGCATATATACAACCCCTAACCCGCACCCCCACCCCCGCGTGTTGCATATATGCAACATCCCTTGTGTTGCATATATACAACCCCACTCCCTACCCACCCAGCATGCTACGTATGTGCAACAAAGATAGTATGTGGAATATGTGTAACATGACGTATTTTTTAATTTTAGTTTGCTATGTTGTATATATGTAACATTGCATTTTGCATATATGCAACATGCTATTTTAGCATTCCAAAGATATTCAAATTAAACTCAATCCAACTAACAATAAACTAACAAAAAAAAAAAAGAAGAAAAAAAAAACAACTAGCACCAATTTGTTTCATACATCCCATTCAAACACAAGTACACATCAATACATCATTTTTTTTACATTGGATACTTCAATAAAAACAACTAGCGAGATGCTAGGGAACCATACATAAGATGTCAAAGCACGCCAGAATTACGAAAAGAAGAAGCAAATGTTAAAAAAAACATGCCAATACCGGGACAAAAACAACATGGCCTGTTACTGCAATAACCTAAGCATCAACATTCTAGCATTATCGAGCATCGTAGGATATCTTTTAACCCCTTTCAGCAACACTTTAAAATCGTTGGCGATGGTGTGCAAGAGACTCCAACAATCGGTGGCCAATGTGGTTGAACAATGGTATAGCACTTTCATGACTAACTTGACATGATTTGGGTCTTGCAAAATTTCAGACAGTTTTTATACTGCTCCGATCCTACAATATTGCCAAGAACACAAATAAACACATGCTCTCCAATTTCAAGAAATCAATTGAATATCATTTAAATTTTTGCAAGTGGTAGTTTAATAAAGACACCATCCGCCATATAACTTCATTGTTCCTGACTTCTAAATGTCCAAGCTATCTTAATTATTAGCCACTTTAAGTGTTGATGTAAGCCACCCAGTGATCTTGCTCTTGTAAACCTTTTTCCTATAGTGCTTGTGTCCAAACTGGAAACCTTTTCCAAGCTATCCTGATTAAAAGTAAAACCTTTTAATAGCTGTGTGAACGCATAAATATACTCACGAATTTTAAAGCTTTTATTCGATCGAATCGATAGTACTTTCCGAAAAGTTTATATCATTAGCAGTTACACAAAGTGAATGGGCGGCGATTAACAATCCAAAGGTAACCTATTCAATTGGAAATGTGAAAATCCAAAATTCTAAAATGTGTTCTATCATGACAGGTAAAGTAAACCAAACCCTGGGGTTATAACTAGGACGATCTTAGCACAGTAAGATGGAGGTTCAATAAAAGATTTAGATCTAGAAATGTCGAGCTATAAAAAAATTAATTATATATGCTTCGGATAAAGCGTAAGAGTAAACCCAAATAGCTTTACCGATTATATCCAAACCAGATTGATCGGGAGGCTGCTGATGAAGATGGAAATGAGCCTAATTGTCAACTAAGCTCACAACCAAATTCAAAATACAAGCAACACTCCAATTTGTTAACCAAAATCATAAAAATCGGAAGAACAACACTTCACTGAAACTAATCTCCAACCCAAGAACTAAGCTTGATCAATGAAAATAAAGAAAACAAATTAACAAAAAGTAACAATTAAGTGATTTACAAAGAAAGAAAGCAAATAATTAGTTAATTAACCTTAAGGAAACAAACTTCTCTTTGCAACATCATAATCTTGCTGGAGAGCTTCCATATTATCACCTCGGAACTAAGGTTCCACCCTCGGGTGATTTGAAGAAGAAGGTTGCAAGTCGACCATGTTGGGTGATTTTCGAGGTCGAGAATCGCGAACCCTCGAGGTCGGGAATCAGATGGAACTAGGGTTTCACCTGAGGTCGGAAATTGCGACGCCGGTTGCAAGAAGAAGGTTTCGCCGGATCTGTGGAACAGTTGCAAGTCATCGGCGTTAATTAAAGAAGAAGGGGAGAGTGGGTCGTCTAAAAGGGGGAGGCATGAATAGATAAAATAGTAATTAGGGGTTTTTAGGTTTTTAGGATAAAAGAGGTTTTTAAGTGAACCTTACCCATTAAATGAAGGCTATTTAGGTAATTTGAAATTCTTTTTTTTTTAATTCCATATATATCCACATAATAAATTTCTAAAAAGAAAACGTTGTGTTCATCTTGTCCGTCCGATTTTTTTTTAATTTCACATATATCCACATGATAAATTAAAAAAAAAAACATTTTGTTTATCTTGTCCGTCCGACTATGTTGTATATATGCAACATAGTATGTTGCATACGTTGCATATATGCAACTTAGTATGTTGCATACGTTGCACATATGCAACTTAGTATATTGCATATATTCAACATTGTATGTTTCATATGTTGCATATATACAACTTTGTTGCATATATGCAAAATAGTCGGACAACAACAAAAAAAGAGAACGTTTTTTATAAGGATTTTTTTAGGGTTTTTTTTTAATTCCGTTAGGTGGCTATTATGTCGATAAACATGAAAATTTAAAAAAGAACAAAAAAGGAGTACCAAAATTACTTAAATTGCATTCATTTAATATTGTTTTCTTTTGGTTTTCAAGTTTTCCAACTAAAACTTAGTTTTTCCATTGAACTTAATGCTATATATATATATATATATATATATATATATATATATATATATATATATATAGATTTGGGATAGAATACATCAACCAAAATTCCTACATCCTCTACATCAACCCCCTTTTTTCAAAAATAAAAACACGTTCTTTTAAAAAAAATTAAAAAAACATCATAAGTCAAATCGATATATATTCTTTTTGGAACACCTTTTTTTTTAATTTTTATGGCGTTTTTATTATTTAAAAAAAACGCCAAAAAAAAACAAATTTTTTTTTTTCAAAAAAATGTTTGTTTGTTTTGTTGCGTCTAGAAAAATGGTGTTTTTAGAAAAAAAAAATTAATTAACAAAAAGTATTTTTTTGAAGGAAAAAAAAACACCACAAAAATTTTAAAAAAATAGTGTTTTAGGAAGCTAACATAGTGATTAGAGGTATAGTGTTTTAAAAAAAAATTGTTAGAAAGTGTTTTTTGGTGTTTTTTTTGTGAAAAAGAAGGTTGATGTAGTGGATGTAGGGAATTTGGTGGATGTAACCTAACTCAACTATATATATATATATATATATATATATATATATATATATATATATATATATAGTGAAAGGTTCATTGGAGACACCTCAATAAGTGTAGACATATAGACACATTCTTTCACCATTAGATCTCTTGATCTAATGGTTGTGATTAATTTATTTTTTCTTTTTTTCTCATTATTTAGAATATTTCACATGTGAACACATGTAAAAAAATCATTTCACATGCGAAAGTGTCTACAATGATCCTCACCCATATATATATATATATATATATATATATATATATATATATATATATATATATATATAGCCCAGAATGGTTCTCAAAACCAATTGTTTCTCAGTTGAATCTAACCCTATATATATATATATATATATATATATATATATATATATATATATATATATATATATAATCTCAACCTCCTCAATGAAGCTTCAACAATGGTGGATTAACCAATTATCAATGGTTTCCAATGATTCTTGTTGCTATAGATTCGGCTTAAGATCACAAATGCGTTGATGAAATCAATTTTGAAAACCATTGACAATTGGTCAATCTACCATTGTTGAAGCATCATAAAGAACACGCTCATCATCATAACCTATTTAAATCCTAAGCAATATGGGTTTATTGTTCGGTTTTTTCTCACGAGTTTATAGCAACTTACAGATTGAATTTTCATCAAGATTTAAAAAATGTATTATCAATTAAAGATTGGAGTTGATAAAAATGGATGAAAAAGTTAACGGAGTTAACTTTTCAGTGAAAAAAAAGAAGTATAAATGCGGGACTATTAGTTGTCAAAGTTAAAAGACGCATTATTATTTATCAATATGACAAACATAAGATTAAGTGATTGCAGTTTTCCTATATATTAAGTTGTTATTATAGCATATTAGGGGAGTCAATTATCAAGAGTCAAAAGTGCACACTTGGATAAAGATGAAAAAGTTATAGATCGAATATTAAATGGTTAGAGCTTGAAGACCTTATGGTCTAACTTCAAACCTACTTAGGCTGTGTTTGGCGCGCCATAAGCTAGCTTATCAGCTAGCTTATAAGCTAGCTTTTTGACGTTACCAAACGGGGCTTTTTTTAATAAGATAGCTTTTTTTAAAAGCCCCGTTTGGTAACGTCAAAAAGCTAGCTTATAAGCTAGCTTTTGAAAAGCTAGTTGGAGTAGTGTTTCAACTAGCTTTTATAATATTTCCAGTTTTACCCTTCCCTAACTTACAAATAAATATCTTTATTTACATTTATGACATGTACTTTTATGTCATTTTATATTTTTAAGCTAGTTTATCAGCTAGTTTTTACCAAACGTTATTTTTTATCAGCTAGCTTATAATTTATCAGCTAACAGCTAGCTTATCAGCTAGCAGCTAGCTTATCAGCTAGCAGCTAGCTTGTTAGCTAGCTTGTTAGCTAGCTTATCAGCTAACAGCTAGCTTATCAGCTAGCAACTAGCTTTTCAGCTAGTGCGTCAAACACAGTCTTAATGTTTTTTTTTCAAGTGATTATTTATCTTAATCGTGCTACTAAACATTTGTTATGTGTGCAGCTTTTACACCCTCACATCATCATTATATACCTCGTCAAGGTTATCATGCGTATGGAGGATGGTGCGATGATCCGGATCCAGATCCACCCTAGCTAAGTAGGATAGGATTGCAGCTTCAAGTGTGCTCTCGATCCGCCATGCATTATTAATTAGTGATATTTTTAACTAGGGTGGTAATTGTTACATAATAACATATAAAGACTGGCAACTGGATATTTGGTTTGTTCGATTGATTGTAAAAGAACTAAAATATAATATATGTAGTTTGCGATTGCGATCTCATTAGGGGAGGCGGTATGGTTGCCCCCAAGCCATGTGGCTTCAAAACTTTTATCCAATTAGGTAGTGTAACATGGAGAGAATGAGAGAGAAGGTCTTGGAGCCAAATGGAGAGGGTATGGAAGCCCCTTAGAGCCCTTAGAGCCATGCGATTCCCTAGGAGCACACACACCAAATCATCCGGCTTCACATGGCTTGGTGGAACCGGAAATCACCAAAATTGGAACCGCGTGGCTTCAAGCCACATCACACGGTATGGCCGCCCCTTGAAGCCACCACCATACCGCCCCCCCTAATGTATCTTAGTAACTATTAACAGATTCATTAAAACCAGACGTACATAATTTTAACAATTAAGATTAAGACTTTGTTTGTTTTTAGAAAAAAAGTTTAAATAGAGGTTACATCTGATTTAATCAGACGTCTTCAGATGTACAAATGTTTTTTTTTTCCGGTTATTAAGAGGTTTTACATCTTAATAGCGTCTTAACTATCAAGACCTTTTAAATTATTTTAGAACCTCTTAAACCTAAAAAAAAAGTCGTTCGTTCTTCGGCGACTAGAGCTCCGTGTTTGGTGACTATTTACCCGCTTTCAGCCTCTACCTCTTAATATTCAGTTTGTTTTCAGACATTTGAACCACATCTTAACATTCAGATATGGTATTCAGAATTAGATATAAATCTCTTAAAAAACAAACAAGACCTAAATTATATTTTTTTTTTCTTTTAAATATAGCCTGACTATAAAATGGGTTCTTATTTTTTTGACAATCTTATATAGTCCTTTATTAGAAACGTTATTTTATTTTTAGTCATTTACTAATCATTTAAGTCGCTTATTGTGCATTGGTATTTTAGTCGTTTTATCTTAAGGGATTATATCTATAAAAAACTACAGAAAGATTCAACTTATATTTTTTGTTAGGGATTATTTATGCAAAAGCAAAAGTAATCTAGCTTTTAAGTCGCTTCTTTTTTTTTTTTTAACGGTCAACGAATGCCCCGGAAAACCCGGTGACTATTTACACCAGTTGAGCTCATTCCAGGAAAAATCCACATCCGCGAGCGGCCGGGTGGTAAAACCTGGGAGCTCAGGGATCGAACTTGTGACCTTTCAGCCCCAAGTCTCCTCTCATCGCCAATGCCCCTTCCAAAGTGTTGCCCGTAAGAATCGAACATGTGTCTCAAGTAGAGAACACGGGCTTCCTACCACTACACCACATTTATTGGTATTTTAATCCAAACTTTTAAAAAATACCACAATAACCTATTTAAAGAAAAACAATATAATAAACATGCACCCAACCATGTCATCTTCACTGATACACTAGCACCTTCCATAGCCTCATAGCATGAGCTAGGGGTGTTCATAAATTTGGAAAACCGGACAAACCCGTTTAATCTGGACAAAAAATACGGGTTGGGTTCGAATTTATATAAATGATCCGGGTTGTGGATCAAAAATTTAAAACCCAGGTCCAACGGTCTGGGTCGCGGGTTGGCATTTTAAAACACGGGTTCAACCCGGACCGGCCCATTAATCTTTAGTTTAACTATTTGTAATTTTATATTTATATATTATATAATACATAAAACATATTATATTAATCTTTAGTTTATTTTACTATTTATAATACATATTATATTAATCTTTAGTTTAATTAACAATTTATACATCAAACGAAAAGTTTAGTTGAATGAATGAATGGTAACTTTGATTATCATATACATATTAGAAACTTATTAGAAACTTTGAATGAATACAGATTTGAATATTAGCTTATTTTGGATAGCAAAGTATCGGCTCTTCCATCAAAAAAAATTTAGTTGAATGTATACGTATTAGAAACTTAGAGTGGTTAATTTTTTTCTATATTTAATAAATGAATGGTAACTTTTTTCTATTTTTTAGTGAATGAATGATAACCCGTTCAACCCGTAACCCAACCCGGTTAATCCGGTTTGTTCTTATCCACTAAACCCGACCCAACCCGTTCGGTTTGGGTTAAAAAATTTTGAACCCGTATCTTTCGGGTTGGGTTGAAAATATCCTTAAACCCGGACCAACCGGACCGTGAACACCCCTAGCAGGAGCTCCAACTTGGCTTCCACCACCGGCAAAAAAAACATTTGTCTCTAGTCATCACATCGATCATCTCACCACCAAGCTTTGAAACAACTTTCACAACATCACTCTGTCTCAAACCGTAAAACCGGCTCAATTCTTGGTTACATCTCTTATTTTCTTTCCAATCCGAGTTGATCAGGGCTAAATTTGGCCGACGAGAAGAAGAAGCTGCCGGATATTTTGCGACGATAGTTGTAGAGAGGGCAGAACGGTGGGTAGCGAGAGGGGCATTTTGTTGTTTGTTTGGCGGCCGGTCGTTGCTGGAAAGAGATCTGTAAATGAGGCGTAGGTGTTTCAAATTGGCTAGTCAAATAGCCGAAATGGGTAGTCTAAACAAAAGCCTAGTAATACATAAATCGAACAAGTTCACTTGAAGTCAAAAGGTGAAGAAATGCTCTTTTTGTGGGAGTTAGTTATATTTGTGCAATTATAGGAAACCTTTATATTTATTTTGGAAAAGATTTCATACAATAATAAGGTTTCTAAGGTCCTGTTTGGTTCAGCTTATTTTTGGCTTAATCTGACCGAATAAGACATTTTTGTCATATGGTGTTGTTTGGTTCGAATATCTAAATGGAAATTGTCTGACCGAAAAAAGACATTTTTGTCTGTTTCACTATGCCCCAGATTTATTGCTGTATGAAAAAGACAATATCGTCTTTACCATAAAGCCTCTTATTCATTTGTTGCTGAACGAAAAAGACGAACCAAACAGCCCCTAAGTGTTTTTTCCAATGGCATGTTTTCTTTATATACCTATCTTTAATTCTAGAGAAAATCAATATATTAAAAAAAAAAAAAAACTATGTCTCCAGCCCAATGAGTATCTACCTCCTATTTAAATTCAATATAAAAAAGTAATCATCATACATAGTAATGATTTGCCATTGCATTTTGTTTACATCGAAATATAAGGTAAACGAGCAACAAGATAAGCCATACCTGAGTCTTTTAAAAAATACGTTCATAGATTTTAAGGGCATAACATTATCATGCATGACCCATTAAACTCTTCTAAGTAGCTCCAAAGCCTCAGGAGCAAGGAATCCAAACATGTCAAACGCAATTGGTATAAACACAAGTTGGTTACTAGACACGTTTTGTCATGTTTGATCACTTTGCCCAAAGCGCGCAGTTTGACCCACTGTGAAAGCACCAGCCCCTAAGCCGACAAGAGGCGAAACCCCAGTTAGATTCACACACACGCGTGTTTCTCTCATATCCATCCAAAGATTAAAATGTCGTCTAGTCTAACGGTTGATTTTCCTTCCAACGTTTGGTCAAGAAATTCAAAAGTGCTTCTTTCTTTACAGAAATCCCTGCACGCCTGAATATGTCAAAAACAACACCCTTAACCAAATTCTGTTACTACTTGAATCCCGGAAGCTCTTTACAATGTGCAATGAACTTTTCACTATATATATATATATATATATATATAGGGAAGAGTTCCGTGTAGACCCCTTAAATTTTGTAGACCCCGTAGACCCCTATAAAACTCAATAAAAATAAAACTCAGTGTTGTAAATTTGGTTTTTTTTTTTACGATAAGCTTTTAAGAACCAAAAAAATAAATAAATTAATTAAAAAAAAACAAAAAAACATTAAAAATCGAACATTTTAAGACAATGAGTTTTAAAATAATGAGTTTTAAACGCAACACTGAGTTTTATTGAGTTTATTGAGTTTTAAACTCATTGATTTTTAAAACTCATTGTCTTAAAATGTTAAATTTTTAATGTTTTTCGTTTTTCTTTTTTTTAATTGTCTTTTTTTGTCCTTAAAAGCTTGTCGCAAATAAAAAAAACTAAATTAACAAAACTGAGTTTTATTTTTAGTGAGTTTTAATGAGTTTTAATGAGTTTTATTGAGTTTTATAAGGGGTCTACGGGGTCTACAAAAAATAAGGGGTCTACACAGATCTTTTACCTATATATATATATATATATATATATATATATATATATATATATATATATTTTTTTTGTTTTGAGAACTTTTAAGAACTAAATCTCAACCACGAATTTAAGGGGGGGCCACTACAATTCATTGGAGGGGGGATACATGTAAATAACTTGTGGCTCAAATTAGTTCTTTTTAGTTCTCAAATCAAATTGGTTCTCAAATGATCCTCTCCCTATATATATATATATATAGGGTTAGGTTGAAATGAACTTTTGAGAACCATTTTGGGCCACTAATTTTCAGGGGGGAAGCATTCAAATTCATTGGGGGGGGGGGGGGGGGGGGATTTCCTTATATATAACTTGTGCCTTAAAATGGTTCTCAAAAGTTCTCAAAACCAAATGGTTCTCAAATGATCGTCCCCCTATATATATATATATATATATATATATATATATAGGGTAAGGATCCTGCGAAAACTATTTTTTTTTTTGCGAAACCTAAAAACTAACACTAAAACCTTCATAACTTTTACATACGTTAATATTTTTCTATGAAACTTGCACCAAAAATCTTAAAATTTATTGTTTTTGATTCTGGAAAAGAATTGATATTTAAAAAAAAAAATTAGTGCACATGTGTATTATTAGTGCACATGTGCACCATTTTCATTAGTACTACACAAATGAGAATTGTCATGCGAAAACATATTGTTTAGGTTAAAAACATTTAAAAAAACTAAAATATTCATAGAACTAATGATAATTCTACTGATGCACTATAACTATTAGTTATTAGTTATAGTGCACATGTGTAGCATAAAATTTAAAAAAAATTAAAACGTTAAATATATTTTCAGAGTCAAAGATAACACAATTATAAGATTTATGGTGCAATTTCTCTTTTAAAATATTAATGTATACGACACGTATAAAGTGCTTTTTTATTAGTGCACATGTGCACTAATAAAAAACCACGAAAAACTAACAAAATTATAACGTATTTGATGCGATTTTTCTAAAAAAAACATTAACGCATACTATATGTATGAGTTTTATTATTAGTGCACATGTGCACTAATAAAAAAACGACGAGACGTTAAAGTTTTTTTTTTAATTTTTTCCAGAATTAAAGAACTCATAATTCTAAGGTTTTTAGTGCAATTTTTTTTAAAAAATATGATCGTATGAAAAAGTTATGAAAGTTGTAGTATTAGTTTTTAGGTTTTCGCAAAAAGATATGGTTTTTACATGATCTTTACCCTACATGTAAATAAACTTGTGGCTCAAATTAGTTCTTTTTAGTTCTCAAACCCAATTGGTTCTCAAATGATCTTCTCCCTATATATATATATATATATATATATATATATATATATATATATATATAGGAAAGGTAATTTGGAATTAACGTTGAGTTGAGAAAACAGTGGAAACTCTTTAAAAACAGGGTAAAAAAACATTTTTTTTTCTCAAATTTTTATAGTGGTTCTTTAAGTTATAGACTACTCTTAAATGGAAAAAAACAAAAAAAAAAACGCATAGTAGATTTTTTTCTTTTCTAAAAGTTACATATGTAGCTTTCCTGTGTTTTTATATATATGTATCCAGTTACACACGAAAGTTACATATGTAATTTTTTTATTGATATTTTTTTATAAAATTTCTACTACGTGTTTTTTTTTCTATTTTTTTTCATTTAAGAGTGGTCTATAAGCTAAAGAACCACCATATAAATTTTTTTAAAAAAAATGATTTTTTATCCCATTTTTTGAAGAGGTTTCTCAAGTCAACGTGGGTTCCAAATTACCTTTACTCTCTATATATATACATACTAGTTTTTGATACCCGTGCCATGCACAGACGGATTTTAAAACAAAGTAATACTTATAGTAACATATTCTAATAAATGTAGTTCGATAATTGCAATCTAAGAAAAAAAAACATTGGAAAATGTAAAAAAGTTACAAATTAGAAAATACAGACTTATAAACAACATTTGATGTTTTGTTTGTCACTTTTCCGTCTTCGTCTAATATGAGAAGTTTCAGTCCATCCATACTCTTAACCCTTGATAATGCAACGTAAAGTTGGCCATAACTAATGATTTCTTATCCCATTTTTGAAGAGGTTTCCTCAAGTCAACGTGGGTTTCAGATTACCTTTACTCTCTATATATATACATATATATATTTGATAAAGTTGTAAGGCTATCCGTAATGGGGCTTGAAAGGGGCTTGAAAGCCGCTTTCGCACCCCTATCACGCCCTGGTAGCGCCCCCACCCACTACGGTGGGGCGCGAAAATTGAAAAAAGGGGGAGAGGCGCTAGAAGTTTCACGCTGCAAAGGGGGGAGGATGTGTGTGTTGGGTAATGATGTAGGGGCTTGAAAGAGGTTTTATCCCACTACACCTCTTTTGTTTTCAAGCCCCTTGCCACATAAGATGCCACGTGTCGTGAAATGCCCACATGAAGGGGCTTGAAAACCTTTCACCACTACACATAGCCTAAGGGAAGGGCATATAAAAAATTAACCCAATAGAAAATTATTATTTAAACACATAGGGATAATATGAACAATGAAATGAAAGATATTTTAAAAAACATTAATTTTTTTTACGGAATAGAAATTAAATCACCCATTCAATAATCTTCATTCCTCATCCGGAAAAAACTTATCATAGGTGAGAAATCCCCTAACCAACCTCGACCCTCAAATTTATTCTTTTATCACATGTAAGACTTAACCAAAATCCCTCATTGTTACTGTATTTGGTACTTCACTTAACCAATTGAGTTATGGATCATGTATTATTTTTTAGTTAGACTATTGAGATGAGAATAAAGAATACTCCAAGACGGGTACTCCAAGAACCCGTCCATTGCTCCGAGGCAAAGACTTGGTGGGACCTTTTTTTTGGTTTCAGATCAATTCAAACAACATCTATCTAGAGTACTTATAGTTGCATAATTTCATCATAATAAGTAGAGAGATATATATACACACTAGCTTTTGATACCCATGCGACGCACGGGTGGATTTTAAAAAGATGAATCCAAAATTTAAAATATTATAATAGATGTAATTCGATAATTAAAATTAAAGCAAAAAACGAACATTAGACAATATAAAAGGTTACAAACTTGAAGATACTGATTTATAAACAACATATGATGTTTTGTTTGTCACTTTTCCGTCTTCGTTAAATATTAGAAGTTTTATTCATCCCTGTTTTTAACACTTGATAATGCAACGTAAAGTTGGCCATTACTAAAGCATGGATTCTTTATATATACATCCCAACTCTTTAAAGTGACTGACATTGGCTTTTGTTAACTGTCATTACCAAACATACCTGCTCTTAACCCTTGATAATGGTATTTTTTTTATCGAACCAGCTGGGTTTAAAAACTTTTTTCTAATAAAAACAATAATAATGTACTCAAATGTAAAGGTCCTTGAATAATTAAAACTGAATCAAACACTTAATCTTCAACTTAATTCATAGTTTTCATATGAAATTCGAACTCACAACAAATAGTTCTAGTTGCTAAACAATATAAGATATGAACCTCAAAAGACTTATCATTGTCGATATAAATTGATCCATATATTTGTGCAAATGACAACAAATAATCAAAAATCAATATTGAATGTCAAAATGCAATAAATGCAAGAAGTTCATTATGTTAAAGTGTTCAACAATCAATATTGAATGTTAAAATACAATATAAATGAAAATATGTTTCTATAATTATGCAAATTACCAGCTGGTTATGACTGTTGTGATGAAGAATTGTGAGCCATTGATATATTTCCCAGCATTTGCCATCGACAGTAGTCCTGCAAACCCATTTACATATTTGTTATCATCTTCTATAATTTTCTTGATTGATTCTTATTTTTTCTAATAATTATATACCTAGTGCAATATACTTTATCTTAATCTTGACCTTAATTTTCTAGATTTGTTACTTAACCGAATAATATATATATAAAATGAAAGATAAACAAAATAAGAAACATAATAGTCCCAGACCCGTCCGACGCGCCATATGAGTTTTTGTTTTAAACATTTTAAAGGTTGTAAGTCAATATTCAAGCTTTAAACATTTTAAAGGTTAGTAAAAAATTAAACATTTAAAGATAAAAAAATATGCATTCTCATAATCAAATAGCACTAAAGATAGTTTAAAATAGAATTTATACATAGTCACACCTTAAAAGTATCCACAAATAGAAAATAAATATGCTATATACTTGTATGGGGCCACTATGACTTAACCCACTGCAGATGCTACTGGATTTTGAAATAAGATATGTTATGTTGGTAATCAATTTAATTCTAAGAGTTATGGAAACTAACAAAGTAAGATAAATATAATCAGATGCTACTGGATTTTGAAATAAAAGATGTTATATAGGCAATCAGTTTAAGATATTCTAAAAGTTTAGGAAATTAACCAAGGGCGTAAGATAGATATAATCCAATAGCAGCAAACCAAATTTTAGGAAGCCTATTAAGCACTTCAAAATGAGTATGTACCGAGGTTCAAACCAACTTTTAGGAAGCCTATTAAGCACTTCAAAATGCGTATGTACCAAGATTGATGTTTGTACCAAATCAATTTCCAAAGAAGTTGTCAAGGGTAAAATCATTGATTGAAATTAAAACTTAAATTCAATCGAAATGGTATTACATTGGTTGCATACTTTGGTGCTATTTATTAGTAAGTGTGATTTGGAAATGAGCCTGGTAAATGAGTTTCAGATAGTAGTAACATATATAGTGGATTCATATTGGTGTATTTGTTGCTTGTACCCAAGTGAGGAATCCTAGTTGATTAATGCAACAGACAGTTATATATATAAAAGTTTTATTTAGCAAATCAAGTGGTTTTAACTATTTTAGTGTAAAAATCTAACCTGAGAGAACCTCTTTAGCAAAAAAAGAAACCTGACGAAAAAGAAAAGGAATTTTCAGAAAGACGAAAAATAGCTATTAACATTAATGATATAAGCTTTACACTCAAAGTGATTGGGACATACAATTGTGAGTAGCAATTTATTTAAGTAAATTACATAAAAGAACTACATAAGGGTTATGAGCATATGAAAAACATATGGAGGCTAGGTAATAAATTGTAACCAACTCATATAAAATCGTTGTATATTAAGATGGTTACCTATGTGAAAAAATAAGACAAATACTAAGTCACCAATTTAGTCTTGTTAGAAACTAACTTATATTTAAAAGGCCTTAATCACTTTTTCAATTACTATTTTAAATATGTTCTAAGTTAATTTCCATCTTACATGGCTACAAACTGATCATATATAAGTACCTGCAGAAACACAAATAATATGAACAATGAAATGAAAGATATTTTAAAAAACATTAATTTTTTTTTACGGAACAGAAATTAAATCACCCATTCAATAATCTTCATTCCTCATCCGGAAAAAACTTATCATAGGTGAGAAATCCCCTAACCAACCTCGACCCTCAAATTTATTCTTTTATCACATGTAAGACTTAACCAAAATCCCTCATTGTTACTGTATTTGGTACTTCACTTAACCAATTGAGTTATGGATCATGTATTATTTTTTAGTTAGACTATTGAGATGAGAATGAAGAATACTCCAAGACGGGTACTCCAAGAACCCGTCCATTGCTCCGAGGCAAAGACTTGGTGGGACCTTTTTTTTGGTTTCAGATCAATTCAAACAACATCTATCTAGAGTACTTATAGTTGCATAATTTCATCATAATAAGTAGAGAGATATATATACACATGGGTATAGCCTTTCAATATTATATTCTATAGATAGAAACCATCATGTTTGTTTGATCATCTTTCTTCACGTCGCACAGCATTGGGATTTGAAACCATGTCCATCATCATCTTTTCCGGGGAGTCTTCCCAATTTGAGAAAGTTTTCAAGTCAATCTACAATAAAAGAGCGAGAAATTAGTTGGTCACAAAAAAACAACAATGGTGTGAAGTTAAAAATTCAAGTTACCTTTCGCCTTTGTTCAGTGAAAAGTTGTTCTCTCTTCTGGAACAAATACTGAGCTTCTTTGATCTTTTCCCCTCCTAATCCCCATACTTCCACTTCCAAAACTTGAGCTTCTGTCGGCAAGTACCCCTACAGGAAACCAAATACTGGAGTTAGTTAAGAGAACAAATGCTCTTTCAACGAGCACGCTATACTAAAAATAAATTTAAAAAAAAAGTTTTAGAAAATACTTGACGAGGAACTACTTGGATTTTGGTCAACCCTGTGAAGGTAGTCCCCATCATTTATTTACTAGGCCACTACTTGTGGGGTAGTTTATGTAATTAGTCTAAAGTCATACTATATTATGTAACTAGTATAGAATACGAGGGTTTAATGCGTCAAATCCCTAAAATGAACAAAGGGATACGTTATTTTAGGCAAGGGACGCGACGTTTAGAATTATTAGATTTATAAAACAACGCTCGCATCAGTTTGTATCCTTCACAATTCGCAAGTTTACCAATAGTCAGCTTTACCCTTTACAAATATATTATTTCTTAATTTTGTTAATTGAAATAACCTATATAAATATATGATGGAAAGATGTTTGGGTGGATTCTTCTACTGCTCATCAATTGTTCTATTGCTCATCAATTGTTTTCGGACATATTGTGCTTTTGGTATCGCATAGGTTTTTTAATAGTCTTTATTGATTGATGCGTCTCAATGTTTGTTATTAATTCAATAACAGAAATGCTGTATATTGTATATATTTCTTATTTATTATAGCACACAAAGTCTTGAATTCATATGCAATTGCCCCCATGCTTTATTTGCAGAAGATGCGAATGAAATGCCATTGCTTTTTATTGAATAAAAACAATTATTCAATTTATAGATTTGTTATATCGAATAAAAAACACAAAATTATGAATCAAGTTTTGGTTGTTTGTTTGTTTATGCATTTTTTTTACATGAAAGGATAGAGAATGATCGATCCTCTACATAAAATGAACAAAACAACCCTACTTACTATCATATTTTTTTTTTTCTCATAGAATGAAAGGAAAATTTTAACATCTAAAGTGCCGTTTTTTTTTCTTGTATCATACTTATTCTTAGATGGAAGTTTATTGAAAGATACACGTGAAGGAAGACCTTACCTGATTTGGGAAAAGGGAACCTGATTGGTAGGTTTTATCATACGCATGATGACGCACAGTAAGCCTGGAGAAATCTTCATCCATGAAAACTCTCTCATTCCCAAGGGACCCACCAAAAGCCATTCCCACAGGCTTCGGTTTTGCCTCATAACCAGGTGTATGCAAGTGACTGTATACAAAGTTCTTCTCTTTGCCTGCTTGAAAAGTACATTTACTCAGTTCTTACTTCTTACAATTATAGTTGCATCTTTATTGAAACCAGATCAAATGGGTAGAGTATAGAAATTTAGCTGAAAATAAACCAACAAAAAAACTTACCTAGCAAATCTCACTCGGTATGGGAAGGGTGAGATGAAGGCAAACCTTACCTCTATCCAAAAGGATAGAGAGGTAGAGACCCCGAACACATTAAAAAAAATTACACAATAAAACAAAAACCAGATTTTTTCCACCTCTAAAGATTTACGCACCTGAAGAAGCAAGATGATCAAAAGCAGGACTTATAGCATATAGACTTCCGGATGTTCCGTAAAATGCTTCCTTGTTCTCAAAACCCTGGTGAGTAAGTGCACCAACTGACCAGCTATGATCTTCTGAAGTAGCAGAGATAAGCACAAGAATTGGACCATTATACCCTTCAACATTTGACCAAAATCTGTTTAAACCTTTTCCATGAAGAGAAGACCTACAATGATTTAACAACGGAAGAACCTAATGTCAAAAGACTTGAAACATAAAACTTCATATATTTATAAAAATGATCACTACCTATTCCTATCTTAGTCATTAAACATCACATTTAACTTAACTAGTTTTTACCCTACCCGCGCGTTGCTGCTGCGGGGAAACCACGGGTAAGTAGAAACATAATTTAAACGGTTTGAATAACATAACAAAATAGAACATTTTTTAATGCGGTGTCGAACCAATAGAATATGAAATTATAATAGGAATGCATAACTAATGGTTTGAATAACGTTATAAAACAAATTTAAGAAAGAAAATAATAAAATATAGATTCGTAGAGAGAAGGTACTTGCACTGAAAAAAAAAACAAAAACAAAAACAAAAATTGCAACACACGAGGTTTGAACTCAGACTACCTAAGAATACTAAGACCCAACAACTAACCAACAACCACTGCAATACATCCCATTTGTGTAATATGAACTCAATAACTTTTTCTCCCTTTCTACAAAAATAAAGGGATGGATGTCTAATGGGGTGGTAACTACTAGGGATTAAGCTCTTAAGTCACTATGAAAATGTAGAAAGAAGGTTATCGAGGCAAGAATCAGACAAGAAACTCAGGTTTCGATGAACCAATTTGGATTTCACGACAGTCAACTACAAGAATGATACAAATTCTAAAGAGATTGATGAAAAAGCATAAGGAGAGGAAACGAAATTTGCATATGGTGTTCATCAACCTTACAATAGTGTGCTCCATCGAGTGATTTGAGATGGTGTGCATTCGAAATTTGCATATGGTGTTCATCGACCTTACAATATGTTTCTTATATGAGTAAATTACAAATTTTGTCATTTAGGTGTGCATATTTTATCCTTTATCTTTACTAATAACACTAGATGTCCTTTAAACTTCACAAAGTTTCACTCAATGTCCTTTGGACTAACAAACATTACACCAAGTGTCGTTTATATTTTACAAAAGTTACATGGAATGTTCTTTGTCAACGAACAAAAGTGGGCAAAGTACAATAAGTGAAACTTTTTGAAGCTTAAAGACATCCAGTGTTATTAGTAAAGGTAAAGGACAAACTTGCAAAAACAAAATTTGTGATTCACTCCTTTTATATTTATAAAAGTTCTATTTTTCGGTCGAGGGTTTCAGTGGGTGTGGCTTGAGATCTCTTACGGTGAGGAAAAGGTTTGTCCTCATCTCACCCTTTTCAGACCCTACCAATAAATTGTTATAACTCGGATTTTACAGGGTCAGTTTGTTTGTTTACTCTTAAAACTACTATCAGACAATGTATAAGTAATAAACTTTAGAAAAAAATTAGGAAATATAAAATAAAAATAAAAAAAAAGGTGACGAACCGATATATAAGGTTTTCTTTAACTTCATCGATACTAGAAGCAAAGCATGTTTTCAAAATTTCATCACGCATAGTACTTCTAAGGGTAAGAGAAATAGACCATGCCCTGCCAGGTGTCAGAAGATAATTATTGGATTCTGCTATTGAATGACTACCAAGATTAGATGAGGACGATGACTCTAATATGTCCTGCCACAAATAACAACTTTAATTAGCTCAAGTTGATAATAAAAACATTAAATCCAGTATACCATGATGTGTTATATGATAAAGAGTGTGAGTAATTCAAGTATATTAGATACACAAACACTTACATAAAAATGTTATAGCTTAAGATAAGTGTTTGTGTGTGAGATGGGGGAGACATGGGTGTTGCGTCCTTGAATATTGTTAAATATTCAAGTCCCTGTATGGCCCATGGCCCATTTTGTATTGTCTAAAACCTTCATCGGTTCCCTATATATAGGTTCCACCCATTGTAAATTAAACACACAAGTTTTATCAATATATCATATTCATTTCATGGTATCAGAGGTGGAAAGTGAATCCTAAAGCCTTAGGACGAACAAAAGTACCTGTTGAGAAGCATAAGTGGACAGTCTTGAATGAGTAAACTCTACCAAACATTCCGGAAGGTTTGGCACTGTTTTCAATACCCATGCATGAAGTTTCCCAACGGGAATTTGTGTATCAGAGCCCAAAATATTGTCAACATCCCATATGCCATCGGTACATGAGGAAACAGCAGATAACACCAAATTACTCACATCTGGAAGACCGAATTTAATTGCTTGCTGATTTCTAGAGCTCCAAGACATAGCCCAACACATCCAAAGAAGCATCAACAAATCAGCTGGGAGTAGATACCCATTTATCTTAGAATCAGCAGCATCAGCAGACTCGATTTGTAATCCTGTTGTAGCTCCTGATTTTACAATTGCTGTTCCAAATACCTTTAATAAATTATTCAGTGAATTTGATGTGGGCATCCTCCCACAGCATTTGGTGTAACCTTTCAAGAATGAGATCCAGTCTAGACCATCTCTTTCTTTTTCTTTTTCTGATAAGAAGAAGAAGTGATCAAGAACTGAAGGACCTAGATTATTCAGTAATCCGAGAAAGTTGTTTTCTGGTTTCAAGGATGCTTCACAACTTTGCAAGTCAATGGATAATTTAAAACATTCCTGGAGTGGAAACAACAACATTAGTACAAGGAAGATAGAACCTCAGAGTTACTCCATATACAGAGGAAAAAAAAAAAAAAAAACATGCACAATTACCTTTTTATCTATCTAGGTTTTTCAGAATCGATTTCTTCTAACAAATAGTTACTAGAGTATCATCCATCCAATATTATTACTAAAGTATCATCCATCCAAGATTATTAGCTAGATGTGCTTTTGCATGTGTCAAATTTGTGAGTTTCTGGACGATTCTAACCAAACACATTTGTGTAATTGTGTCTGATTTCTTGTGTGTGGAAAACAAGAGATTATTTAGTTAGTTAGTTAGTTAGGGTTGGAGAATAAAATTACCTGTAAAGGACAAGTAGTAGTAATTGGGATGGTTTTAGTTAGAGGATCGGCGAGGTTTGAGTAGGCTTTCTGAAGAACGGTAAGAGCACCGGTGGAGGTGGCCAATGATTCAGCCTCACGCTGCTCCACCGAAACTTGTTCCGTTGACGACGATGCCCCCATTTCACGATCCTGTTTCTCAATCAAATTGCAACTAATAATTTGATTTTACAAGGTGTAGACCACCCGCGCGTTGCGGCGGCGCTAGTCTCGGTCTTTATAATGGGGTTTGTATTGCGAAGCTTCCGTCCGTGAGTAATTTTCGTGTCCAAAAATTCAATAAAATTCTGATTCAACTGCTACTCCAACCTAAAAATGAAATATTTTAATCATCATAACTTGCAAAAAAAAGAAAATGAACACAAAAATCTCATGGACAATTATAGTTCAAAAATTAGACCATTATAAAAGTGACCCGTATAAAAAGGTCACCCATTTGAAACATTTAACAAAATGAAATCGACCCGTATAAAAAGGTCACCCATTTGAAACATTTAACAAAATGAAATCGTTCACCAATGTAATATAGCTGATCATTGGATTCAATCAAACAGAGATGCACATATAAAGCATATTACATAACTTGATAGAACAATGACATACACCAACATACTGGCTATAGACAATGAAAATTCAAAGATGGATCTTGCAATAAAATCATAGCAACCTGTTATAAAATACTATGATCTTACATACTATAATCTTACAGAAATTTTTTTAAGCAAAACACGTATATATGCAAACCTATGCTAAAATCACTGGGTAATCCAGAAAAAACAAATGTAGCAACTTCAAATAAGCAGCAGAGAACAATAGATCATAAAGAATAGCGGTATGTATGCAATCATTAAACCATTTCAAGCCAAAAAAAAATCAAGTATGTGTATATTTAGCCATTATACAGGTGCAAGTAGTAATAGATGATATAAAAGTGGCCTATTCCTCTGCATATAATCATGTACTTTACTTTGGTGTACATCTATGTTAAAAGTTTGAAATAACTGGATCTAAAGCTCTAAATTTCACTTCGTGCTGAACTTTTTATAGGGCAAGTAGATGACTTTTTGGTTTACATCATCATCTATCTATGAGATATAACTTATTTTTGTTGTTTCCATTCATACTTAAATCCAGGCAACTGCAGTTTAAGGAAATCGGAAGACATACTTAAATTACAGAGGATGAATATAAGGGAAACTAATTTTGCTGAACGGTAAAGCAATTGAAAATTACAGAGGATGAAATATTTTACCTTGAATCAACGCGCAGCTGAAGAACCGGATAGATCAGGCTCCGTCTTAACCTTTGTTGATGATATCGATGATGGTTACCGGACCTGAATCGAATATGATTTTCAGATATGAATCACTGAACATACGAATCAATGATATCGACGATGGAGATAGATCGATAGATAGGGTTAGGAAGGAAGGGAGATTTGGGACCCAAACACGAAACGCCCATTCGCGACCTCGTAAGGCCAGGCCATTTTGAACAACCATGGGGACGGGAGGGGAATGTTGCCGACATTTTAAAAAATGTATAAAAGGTATTAGTAATTGGGTTAAAAGTTAGGTTATAATGAGAAGTTAGATAAAAATAAGAAGGATAAGAAGGTTTTTCATCCGTTAGATCTGATGATCAATGGCCCAGATTTAATCCCTTAATTAAAACTCAAAAATAAATGGTCAGGTACACGGAGGGGCAATTTGGTCAAATTGCCATTTTTTTCTCTTCCCCCCAATTATTAAAACCTTCATAACTTTTTCATACGATATTATTTTTTTATAAAAATTACACCATAAAAACAAGCGTTTTTTTTATCTTTAAAACCCATACCATATTGCTATATAATAAACAAAATAAAAAAATTATGTAAATGACGTGAACATATGACACAACGAACTGAACATATGACACAATCGACCTGAACATATAACACAATGACACAATGACCTGAACATATGACACAATGACACAATGATCTAAACAATGTTCAGGTCATTGTGTCATTGTGTCATATGTTCAAGTCGTTGTGCTATTGTGTCATATGTTCAGGTCGTTGTGTTATATGTTTAGCTCATTCACAATTTTTTTTTATATATATAGCAATATTGTATGGGTTTTAAAGATAAAAAAAACGCTTGTTTTTATGGTGAAATTTTTATAAAAAAATAATATCATATGTAAAAGTTATAAACGTTTTAATAATTGGGGGGAAAGTGAAAAATATGCATGTTTCCAGATTTGCCCTCCTTCTTATCCTTCTTATTTTGCATAAACTTCTTACGTGAACTTCTCTCTTGGGTTAAAACCAATATTTTTAAAAAACTAAAAAATTAAGAAAAAAAATATTTTTTTTTAAACTTTTTATATGTTTCTTTCATGATTTTAAGAATACTGGAAAAAAAAAACTTTAAAAACATTTTCGAGTTTTTTTCAAAATTATTCGATTTTAGTTTTAAATTAATAATACATTATGCAACATTAATATAAAATTGGTTATGAATGTCAATTATTTGTTTTTTACATTATTTTCATAAACTACGTTCATATTTAAGTTAAGTTTCTTCTTTTAAGTAGTTTTAATTATAATGCATTATACAATACTATTAGTACTATTCATTGATACACTAATAAAAATCACTAAACTTTTTATTTTTTTAAAAAAAATCCATAATTAAAGCTAATAAAATTATTGACTTTTTGGTGAAATTATTTTTAAAAATTAGTAATATATGAAGAAGTTATAGAGAAAAAAAAGTTAGTTTTTTGGTTTTCTGGATAATTGTTAGTTTTCAATAGATTTTTCCCTAGTTTTTATACCCGTAGTATGACTGTACATTTAAAGAAAATGTAATTGGATTATAAAACTTATATAAAAGAAAACATGAATTTTTAAACCTAAAGCCATAGCATTTAAACAAAAATTGCATCATGAACCGTGTAACACCTGTAAAATGTGAGGGTAGAATAACACGTTTGCTAGTTGCATTCAAAGCAGTTATACCCTTGTTCCTTGCGGTGTTAAGATTTTTTGCGGTTTCACGTCTTAATTTTGATTGCGAACTCAGCCTTATGGCACACCCATGTCCGACCCATTTACAAAACCCGACCCGAATTTGAACTTATAACGCAAATCGGAGTTTTGATTTAACAATTATCGAAAGAAATTGTCTAAAATGTACAATCAAATTGTGTTCGGGATACTCGATAATCATTTTTTAAATCAAAGTAATAAATTTGGAAAGTTTTAGGTTAAACGATTTGATTAAAACAAAAATAAAGCAATTTTGTGCTTTTACGCGATTACGGTATTCAATTTATCGTTTACCGGAAATCTCGGGGTTTTTATCTCAAAATATATATTTTAAAATATCCTACAATCATTTTATAACATTAAGAACCAATTGGTTAAATTTTGGATCAATTTTGTTAATTAAGACGCAAATAAATAAATTTATCATTTTTCGTGCAAATCCGTTAAATAACCGGGAGTCACGAAAATTTCAAAAATCATATTTTAATGTTCCTTGGTGTTTTATAAGGTCAATATAAGTCACTCGTAAAATTTTAGAGGTTAACGAATTAAAACGAGGACGAACGGTTAAAAAGAAAATAAATATATATTAAATACGTATTTTTATACCTCGTTATGCGTATCCCGAGACCTAGAGAATCATGAGAAATTATTCTAAACTATTTTTGGGCATAAAATATTAAGTTTCTCAAAGTTTAGTGGTTAAAATCGCACAAAACAAAAGTTCAGGGGCTAAACTGTAAATATAAAGTGCAGGGACCAATTCTGTCATTTGCGCATAGTTGGGTCGTGGTACGCGAGGGATACCCTCCCCTCCTGCGAGATACGCGAGCCGTAGGAGGTCGTGTTTTTGGCTTTGGCTCGATCTTGCAGCCGAAGTTTGCCCTTCCACGCGTCGATTTCGATCGGATTATCACTCCCTTACGTGTCTACACTAAGTTTCGACCCTACCCACTATAAAAACTCGAGCAGATCGTCCCTTTACACTCACCAATTTCGTGAATTTCATCCTTAGAAACCCTAAGCTTCAACCGAAACTTCCTCCTTCAATTGCGATCAATCCAGAAGCTCTCCAAGGCTGATCTCCTGCAGTCCGACATATTTTGGTATGCTCTACAAAAGCCCTCTATCAAGTTCTGTTAATTTTGTTGTTTTGATCGAGATCTAAAACCATCCAAAAATTAGGGTTCTTGATGTAATTCTTCAATTCTGGGTAATTGTGAAAGAGTTAGGGTCTGAAATTTTGAAGGTTATGATGTTATAAAATATACTAAAGAACCCCTAAGTCAATTTCATGATATCTAAATGTTTGGTATTTTATCAAAAAATATGCCAAAATTAGGGTTTTCGGGTCGTTGTTCTGCCCAAATTGAGTAAACGATGTTGAATTAGGGTTTACTATTTTTAGGAATATTATAATATATCATAATGAATAATACCCTAAGTTTTTACAATTTTATGAAGTGTTTTGATATTTATTTAATAAATACATTGAAATTAGGGGTTTCACGACGTTGCTTTGTCAAAATTGAACAAACGGGTAATCTTTTACAATATATTATAAAATAATATATTAAGTAAAAGCCCTAATTTTATTTAATTTTATAAAAGATTTTACTATTTGTTTGATAATTATTTCAAAATTAGAGTTTTGAATATGATTATTAAATATTAAACAAACCGGAAAGTATTGAAACTTGATTTTTGATCTTAGAACATATTTATATATATAATAAGTGTATATGAGTTCAAAAGTGATAAATGAATTAATTATTAAATAAATTATCAAAACCCTAATTTAGCAATAAAGGGTAAAATGGTCATTTGACCTAACACTTCTAAAGTTCCTCGTGTCCTTAGAACTATAATCATTATCATTCCCTATATTCATTTAGCATGTTCGTTTCATTAGGATAATTTTCAGATTGTTATCTCTCGCGATTGGTTCTATCTCTCGTTTCCGATCTACTTATTAGGTGAGTATTCACTAAACCCCCTCTTTTAATATTATGGGATGTGATGCGATATCAACTCTTGTTATCATTAGAAAGGTGATTCCTTCAAATGATTATTTGAGTAGTGAGTATTCACTAAACCCCCTTTTAAATATTGTTGGTTATGACTATTCAATTCGTATTATCATTTCTAATGGTGATTCATTCGAATGATAATCTGACTTGTGAGAAATCATACCTGCATTATCTTTTAACCTTTTTGGGGTGTAACATGTATCTCTATTCAAAATCATTTCTCTAAAACAAAAACGCGATTATATGATGATTGGATACGTTCTATGTATGTTGAATATGTGTGGATTATTGTGATTGGTTTTTCACTAGCATTGGACACTATCTCTATTTCGAAGCGTATTCATTAACACACCGAGCCGGGGTTACAGTAATAGATCTATTGGTTTGACAGCCCACTTGGCATACTTCGCATGTAACGCCTTGTGATTGGGAGCCTAGTTGTCTAGGGTTTGATGCGCTCATTCATTGGCTTTAACTCACTACTTGTTTGACTATATATATGAAAATAGCTGGTTATACATATATCGCTGTAATTAAAATTATATTTATATATAAACATGTGTTTACTCACCAACTACTTTTGTAGTTGACACTTTATCTTATACATGTTGCAGGAACCTATACATGAGCTATGTTGTGAGCTATGTTCTTACTTCTTAAACTCATTATCTGCTAACATGGCGTTAGCACCCACAGTTTAATTTTTAGGGATTATAGTTCATACCTGCTAAACAACATGTATAAAGATCCCGGTTGTTTTTCTTACAAATCAAACCTTATGCATTCTCAGTTGTTTTTTTTCATTGTGTGCTGCTTCCTATTAGGTTTCTCGTAACTTCTTAACTTACATTTTGTCTTCTATCTAATATTTGTTACCTATACTTATCACTTTCAAAATCGTTCTAGTGTGTTATCTTTCTCAAAAGCATGCATCTCTTAAAATTTGTACTCTCCCTATCTTATAAGTCCTAAAAAATTAAAAATTTGTTATTCTTTGAAATGTCCTTTTATATGTTACAAATCGGAAGCAAGGAACTGAAGAGAAACCTAACCCAAAATTTAGAACATTAATTTAAACATTTTGTCGACAACATTAATAATAGAGGAAAACGAATGCGGAAGAAGAAATATGTGCGAAGTAGAAAGAATGAAGCACGCCTATGAATAACTAAACTGCAGAAACGGAAAAGATGATCAGTGACGCGACGCGAACAACCACTGTTGCTATGGTGTTTGACCTTCTGACCATCTGATCACCGTCGCTTACGATTTCCTTCACGAGATAAAAAAGAAATCCAAAGAAAGCCTTATGTAGGAAAGGAAAAAAGAAATCCCTTTCTTGGATCTCGCGACACTTCGGAAAGCTCTGGTTACCTCCCGGCAACATCGGCCACTTCAAAAAGCCCGGATTGACGTACAACACTTTATGCTTGCTGCTAATTTTTTAGGTTACAGAATTATTCTGAACCTTCTCCGCTTGTTGTTGGATTTATATCCAACGGCTACCGGTGGTGGCGCCGATATAGAGTATTGAGATTCACCTTAAAGATAAGAAGATTCAACCCAAGACTTTACGATAGTGTAGAAATCTGGTGAAGATAAAAAGAGAAAGCTGTAATCGATGGGAAAGAAAGGTTATGGAGGAGCAGGTAATTGATGAAAGAAGATATGGGCAGATATGTTCTTCCTCTTCACGTGTGTAATTGACGAAAATACCATATCCATATAGAGCTTAAATACTATTCACTTAGAACACTATTCAATGTGTATCCGCTTAAAAAGTTGTTCTAGGTAAATTTGACATTCCTCTTTATCACATGCAACTTTCTAGATTTGAATGTGTTAAAGGAAAACGAGATATCCACAACAAGAAACCGGGCCAGAAGCAAGAAACTCTAATTAAACAAACAACAAGAAAAATCATCACAAGAGAAGCAAAGACTGACCCGGACATGGGAGATTAACCGAGCTAGCTATCCAGATTGGGACGCGTATAAAACTAGTTATTATTGTTAATCTATTTAAAGTGGTGAAACAAATTCCTATAAATTGACGGCTGCTATAACTTTTTTTTACGGCTAAAATTGGGACGAGATCTTATCTAGAGGCGGCCCTGTCACCGTGTCTTTCTGCTTATCAGAACTCGAACTCATACCAGCACCATTAGTGGAAACCCCAAACAACCGGGTAAAACCTCTCTGGCATTGGCGAAGCTTGACTTAAAATTTTGCGGGGCGATAATCCAAGGGGCGATTCTCAATATATATAATTTTTTTTAGAAAAAAAATGCGAAAATTAGTACTACCGGACGAAAAAACGGCAAAGGGTGCTCACCCCGCGGAACTTAACCAAGCTACGCCAATGCTCTCCGACGCAAACATTAGGTCTCGAACCGATAACCTTCAATTATTGATGATCTTTGAGGTATCATTAGGACGAACCTACAACGGTGACTGCTGCTACAGTTAGGGAAGAAAAAATCAATCTGAAGAGTTGAATATTGTTGGGGGAAGAAAAAGCAAGTTGAGTACTTCATTTTTCTCGAAGACATTTGGTATTTTGGTTGTCTTTTGAACTTGACGTGAGTAAAGTTTTATTATTAATATTTTGTTTTTTTTTAGTTTATTGATTTAGTCAGTATGTTTGACTAATTAAATTATTAACTATGGTATAAGGATTTAATATTCTTTAGTTTTGGTAGATTGCTTACGTGAATCATTATTATTTATTTAATTTTTTTTAACAACAAATTCATTCAACAAAAAACAACCCCCAGCAAGCAAGCAGCTGAGGGCCTAACAAACAAAGAAGACGACTTACATATTGAATCTAATCTAATTCTTCCATTTCAAAATTTTCCATCGAACTCTATGCTTGACACACAAAAAACTAATACATTTAATTTTATTAAACAACGCAGGAATGAAGACCTTTTTTCTTCTCAAACTAATACGTGAATTATTTATACGATCTTTTTTTAACAAAAAAATATATTTGGTTAGACACTAAGTTATTTCCAATATCAACATTTCATCTTTTACTCACCTCACTTAAATTTTTACCAGCAAAGCGCCACATTATCACTCTCACTCCCTCACTTTCATTCCAGTACTCACTTTTCACATTTCACATTTCACTCCTCACTTTATTTTATTATTATTTTATTCAATTAATTAAAAAAGTAATTAAAAATAATTTAAATTAAAAAACACTTCATTAAATAAAATAAAAACTACATTTCATAAAAAAAATTATACATCCTAAAAAAAGATACATTTCCTAGAATTTAAAAATTACATTTTCCTATAATTAAAAAAAACACATTTTCTAAATTTAAAAATCACGAATTACCACCAGAAATCGAAACCGGAGTCGGTATTGGATTCCTCAACCCACAGGGCCGCCTCATCTGTTGTTCTCTCAGTTCATCTTCGCACAACTCATGAAGTGCTGCCTCATCTTGCACTTCATCGTCATCAATCGGTTCTTTGATGTCCTCCAGATGGACTTCATTGTCGAATTCGGTGTATTCTTGGAGTAACTCCTCTGGTGGGTTCTCAGGCAACTAATAATCAAATGCCCAATTCCAGAAAGCCTCATCCCCCCAAAGTTCATCCACATACGGTGGAAGTTGAGGGTGTTGAAGAACGGGTGGCGTGAGTTGTGTATAAAATGGGGTATTTATATTTAAATAATTAATTAAAAATATTTTTAATAGGGTATTTATATGTAAATAATTTATTGAAATTAAAAAAAAATGAAAAAGATCTGTGGGGGGAGGGTGGTGGCCCACCACGCTCGGTCCAAAATTTTACCAATCACCGAGATAAATGCTAAGGGGACGGAGACCGAGATGTGGTGCCTTGCACCTTTCACCGAGACATCATAATACCGCGGGAGTTGGCACCGAAGCCATGTCAGCCATCACCGAGGTCTCGATGATGGTATTACGAATAAACTAATATTTGGTGGACATTGATGTTGCTGGTTCATTAAAAACGTCACAATTAAGCTTTTACCAACGCTTCTTCGTTTTGCACCGTCGGCATGGCGGAGCCGGATCCGTCCAAACAATAATTATTTTTTTGTTTTTCTAGTGAATATTAAAACAGATGGTAGCGATTGGGTTCTGAATATTGTGTCGGAGAATGGCTAGTTTTGTTGGAGCCACTAAAATGAGGGGATTTGAATCCAAATTCACATGTTAAATACATATCTATTATTAAGAACAACTATTGGTCTATACCCTTTCGTTTGAAATGGGATTGAAATGAGTTTTATGAGTTTGTATTTTTTATTTTATTTATTTATTTTTGAGAGAGAATTATATAAAGAGATTTTAAAGATTTTTTGTGAGATTCGCAGTAATGTGTTAAGGGTATGTTTGGGAGTGTTCATTTGAGTGCAAAAATGCTTTTAGGTGAAATACTTATTGACTTATAAATAAGTTTTTTAAAAAATGTTTGAATTAACTTTTATAATGAGAAAAGTCAATAAGTTAATAAGTTGTTTGTAAAAAAATATTTGGCTTAACTTATTGATGTAAAATGTCATTTACAACTTTTACGTATAAGAGGTATGATGGTAAGTTGTTGTCAAAAAAGTCAAAATAAGTTTTGAAAAGACATGATTTGATGGCTTTTTGAGAAATAATATTTACCTCCTTTACATTACCCAAATAATACTTTTAAATTATTGGTTTTTAAAAATCAATAAGTTAATAAGTTGTTTTGAAATGCTTATCCAAATATATGTTTGAAACACAATAGTTGATTATAGTTAAAATAAATAAGTTGTTTTGAAATGGTTACCTAAACATATGCTTTTAATAAAATAGTTGATTATAGTTAAAAAGAAATGTTGACTTGGCTTTTATTTGGTTGCTATATATAGGTAGAACAATATCCAAGAATCATATATAAAATCGTATTTAGGAAGGAGGAAGCTACTATTCTCGTCGGTGTTAAGAAAATGAAGTCCTTTGGCTTCATTCTGTATTGTATTGTTTCTTTATCACTTCTTCTAGTTGCTTATGGGGGAAGAACTTTACTCCAAAGCAGAGGTAATGTATATATATATACAGAAAGTAAATTATAATTTTCATCCTTTGAGTTTATAGTACATACCAAATTAATTTCGTTTTTAAACTAAATAAACAACAAAAATCATCATCTATAAAAGAGTTTTGTAATAATTTACATTTTTTGATATAATGAAATTTAGATTTGACTATTAAACATTTGTCACCTAAATGTGGTTCTCTTGATGAAAAATAAATATTTGATGTTAAAAAAAATCTACACGATTATCAAACGCTCTCTATCATCTCTTCATTTCAGCCATGCACCTATATTCGTTGATTTGGAACCTAGGTTTTGCAACCGGATCTTATAAATATTTGTATCTCCTCAAATAGCAAGACCGGAATCGTTTAACAAATAGAGGCCGTCTTTAGGGTAAAACCCCCCATTTTCACTCTCAATAACACTTTTCATTTCGAAATATTAAAAAGGAGGAATTGAATGAAGGGATGGCAGGAGGCCGGGCTTGGGATGGCTTTGAGTAATCCCAACCCATACCAAGTCATAAAAAGTTTGTCATATATCCGACCCAATACCCGTCAGGTATTAAGCGGGTATTTACCCGTCGGGTATCGGACATATCCGTGGTTTCGGGTATACCTGTCGGGTTCTATCGACTAACTATTAAATAAATTTATCATAACTACAATAAAATATCTCAAATAACTAAACATATGAAAATTTTAAAATATGTAAATTACTTTTTAACAAATAACTTTGTATTATTGATAAAAATAAATAAATAAATAAAATCATATGATATATACTTAAAATATATAAATAGAACAAATAAAAATATGGTTGTTATATAATTAGGTAAATAGAAATATATTTTCAGGGTAATCGGAGTGGGCAAACGGCTAAATATGTATATCATCAAATCTCATACCCGTCTCATACACATAAAAAATTCAAAAGTAATCTCATATATCCGGTCTCATACCTAGTTACATGACCCCATACCCATCTTATATGTCAAGTTTTGAGTATTCCTCGTTGGATTGAGGTTTCATTGTCATCCCATTTGAATCCTTCTCTCTTGCAATGTTTTAAAAACCAGTTCAACCGGTTCAACCGCCAACCGGTCATCATACCGGTTTTTTAATCCCCGGTTTTTTGGACATAACCGGACCGTTTTGAACCGGGCGGTTTTCCGGTTTTTTCCGGTTCAACCGGTTTTCTGACAGTTTTAAAATATATATATATATATATATTTAAATTTATTGTTATTTCTTATTATTTTTTAAAGTTTAAAACTTATATATTCTTATGAAATACCTATTTGGTATTATTTTTTAGTGGATTATCATTGTATTTTAACTATTTTCGTTGTGGTGTACAAATTTACTAACACTTTTATAAAAATATATATATAAATCCCCTAACCGGTTCAACCGGCCGGTCTAACCGGTCCGACGGGGACCGGTCGAACCGGTCCCGAAAAGTTTTCCGGTTTAACTAAAAAACCGGTTTTTAAAACATTGCTCTCTTGAAGCCCATTTCCATAGACAGTTTGAATCTTGCACCCACAATAGTCTTGCCACACAATTTGGACTTTTTATTCCAAACAAATGTAGTATGAAATTAATTTATTTAAAAAACTAAGTGGTTTGGAGAATATTTATCAAAACAAGTGCAGTGGGAAACTTATTTTGTGATTGTATGTATATACGCACATGCATACTCGCTACCGTAAACCGTATATATGTACTGAAGATCATGTAAGTTTAAACTATAAAATCACAAACTAAACATTTGTTATGTTGTATTTGTGCAGCTATTCCACCACCAGGCAATGGTTGTGGTTCGACTGGGGCGTATAAAGGGTGGTGTAACTAATGTTGTCTAGCTAGGATTGCAACTTCATGTGTGCTAGCATTATCTGGATTTGCCATGCATTAGTGATATTATTATTTATTAATTTGATGGCAATTGGATATCAATTTGTGTTTCCTTTAATTATAAACTAATAATAATTGAGGCTTTGGTTAATTTGTACGTACGTGATCTATTGTATTTGGCAATGTTGGTTGTGATGATGTGAACTAATTTGAAAATTAAATCTGAGCCTTCAATCTATTTTGACATATTGGCTATGATGATATTAACTCTCAGTCTTCAACTTAAAAAAACGTATATGTCTAGTAACGTTGTATATGTAACTTAGATAAATATATTTTTCTGTGCGATTAAAAATTTCGGTGGCTTAAGTAGTTAAGTATTATATAAAGTTGAGTAGTTATATATATAAGTTGAGTAGTTATATATATAAGTTGAGTAATAATTACTAAAACACGTTTATAAACATAGGCCACGTAATTATTAAAATACCAATGATCTCTAGTCCCATTGGTTAGAGAGATGTAACCAAAGACATAATAAATGAGAGGTATTGGGTTTAAGTCTCACTTATAATAAATGAAGATTGGAGATGATTTGGTGGGTCGGTAATGTACCCGTCAGTGATCCAAATTTATCGTTTGAAAAGATATGCCACGTAGGTTCAAGTGTTTAAAAATTATATATGGCGTTGGCGATGATCGGATGATCATTGATCAAGACTTGGTCGGTTGCGACGGCTCCTAGAAGATTTAGATAATCAAAGACGTGAAATTTTTTTGATCAAGTTAATTTTCAATTTATGTATTAATGTACTTCTCATCCATCCACGTTGAGTAAGGTCGTGTTTGGCGCGCCACAAACGAGGCTTTTTAAAAAAGCTAGTTTTTTTGAAAGGCTAGTTAGAGTTGCGTTTCAACTAGTTTTTATAATACTTTCAGTTTTACCATTCCCTAACTTATAAATAAATACATTTATTTACATTTTACGTTTTTCAGCTAATTTTTACCAAACGTTATTTTTTATCAGCTAGCTTAGAGTTTATCAGATAGCAACTACCTTACCAGCTAGCAGCTAGCTTTTCAGCTAGTGCGCCAAACAGAGCCGAAATACACCTAAACTCAAACAAAGAAACTATCTTTTCTAAAAAAAACTAAATTAAGTAAATAATATTAAGGCAAAATTAGGTTTTATTTTCTATGGTTTCAGCATTTTACCTTTTTAGTAAACATGGTTTTAATTGGGTTATTAACTTTAAATAATTATCACTATTAAGTTTTGGCCGAAAACACTGATAACTACGGAAATAGTCAGTGTCACTCTCAACTATCTATACATTTTCTTTATCCACTCCTCCCATCAATTTTATTTAACACTGTTATTTGAATGCCTATGTTGCTTAAAATTAATAAAGTAATTTTGTTAAAATGCCACATGTTTGGATTATAAGAAACTCAAAACTTGAATCGACCAAAAAATAGACCATTTAGGGGCATTTTAACAGTGGCGAATACAGAAACTTTTAGTAGGGGGGGCAAAATATAGGGCGGTTTAAAACATGTCGGTTGAAAATTGGTGAATAAAAATCAACAAGTAGAAATTAAACTATTAAATAAAATTAAAAAACCCATTCATTATATACAATGAAAAATCTACCTTACAATTATCGTATAGTTAATTTCATCTTTTGAAAATGCTAAATCAAATAAAAGAAATAAAAGTATGATGTTTTTTTTTTTTGAAAAATCTACCTTACAATTATCGTATAGTTAATTTCATATTTGCTTGACTGACCAGCTGGACCTACTTTTAGGAAAAACCACATCCGTAAACGGTCGGATAGAAAACCTATCATGCTCAAAGATCGAACTTGTGACCATTCAGTCTTGTGTTTTCTCCTCATTACTAATATCATTCGGTCAAATGACTGATGGTCCATTAATTTTTTTCTGTAGCCTCCTAACAAATTAAAGAAAGGAAAATTGGAATAGAATAATCCCAACTTTTGGGTATTGGCCTACAATAATCCCACTTTTCAATATAACCCATAATGATCCCAAGTTTCATCTAATTTTTTTTCAGTGAACCCGCAGTTAACTTTTTTTAACACCGTTAATTGTATCCTTACGTGGCATGCTGACGTGTCCTTTTTTTTAGTTTTTTTAAATATTTATTCCATGTCATTTCCAAGTCATAATAATCTTTTATTATCAATTAAAATATCAATTTTTATCCACATCATTTAAAACAACCGTGAAAGGTTTTCTTCTCGTTGATGAACCCTAAAATCGTCCACAGGTTTCATGTCTGATGAATTCCTTTATTTTGTGAACTTCAATTTTGGTGGGAGGTTTCATGAATGGAAATTTCCACCAAAAAATCTTTAAAACAATCAAAAATTAAGCATTAACTTCCACACCGCCTTCGCTTCGATCGAGTAATTATAAAGTCAATCCACGGTTATCTTCCCTGGCGCTGTCAAATACACACCGACTACTAACTAACTTCTCCTTGGTAATCAATCATCCTTTACTAAATTCACCTGCTTGCTTTGATATGATCGCCATATTTAATGTAATCGTTCGATAGTTTGATATCTTCTAGCCTCTCCTTTGAAGTTTGATCGAACAATCTGAGGTCTCTTTATACCTAGCTTAGTTCAATTCAATTTGATTTTGAGCAATTATTGATCTAGGGATTTGGATTTTCATGGAGCTGGCTTATTTTTTTAATTGGATATTAAAAGCATAATATGACATGGAAATGACATGTAATAAAGACTTTAAAAAAAATAAAAAAAATACACATCAGCTTGCCATGTCACACATCATCTTGCCATGTCATCGTTTGTTTAACGGTGTTAAAAAAAGTTAACTGCGGGTCCACTGAAAAAAAATTAGATGAAACTTGGGACCGTTATGGGTTATATTGAAAAGTGGGATTATTGTAGGCCAATACCCAAAAGTTGGGATTATTTTATTCCAATTTTCCTTAAAGAAATCATTAAAACATAAAATAAATTGAAGAGTACTAATGAGTTAAATAATAAAATCTAACAAATCAATACATTTGAATTATGAATATTTGTAGAAGTCGAATAAATTAGAAGTTGGGTCAGTCAAGCAAAGTATATAGGAGTAACACATACCATAAATTAAATAAATAAAAAGTATAAAATGGAAACAAATTGCAGAAAGCGACAACACGTGTGGTGAACTCGTTGTAGTGGGACCCGTGAAAATTAATAGTGCCCTTAAGGAAAAGACAATTGTGCCCCTCAGTTACCCATATTTGCATCAAATTCTTAAGAATACACTACTTGTTTGTGAAGAACATATAGATCCTACGGGGTGCATCTCCCCCCCATAGCTCTCAAGTGGCTCCGCCACTGCATTTTAATAGATACATGTGGAATTTTAATTAAATTATTTTATTAATTTTAAGGCACATAGGACTGCCACATAGGTAATTTTTTTTAATGACGATTTCATGTATACTAGGCTACCGTACCCTCCGATAAAGGAGCCCCATACACCATTGAGGTCAGGCGAACGTGTCTTAACCGTACTGATAACGGTTTGTCAGGCCGTTTCAAATCCCCAACTTAGATTAATTTTGTAGTAGTGGAAGCTAGGGTTATCGAACCAAGGGAATATGTGGAAATTGATTAACTGATTAACTAAATTAACTAAAATTACTAATTAACCTAAAATTACCTACTTTGCCACTTAGCTGTTTTGATTTGTTGGGTGAATTAACTAACAAATTAACTAACTTTAAACTAAAAACTTACTTGAATTATCAAATGAGACAAAGCTAACCACTTTTGGATCCTGGTTGGCTATCGATCTAGGCAAAACCTAATTACTTACCACTGACACATAGACATGCCCCCCAATTGCCTCCTTGACCTAATAACCTAAGTTCCTAATGGGCTGATTAGTCCTGCCGCAAGAAAGTGCTAGATCATGTCAGGGGACCACTAAAACCCTAGGTTACTAGTTAGATTAAACAATTTAGCATGCGGGTGTTCAACGGTAGCAAGGATTCCGAAACAACTAGCAAATAACCGATTAGGAATAGAACGATTTTACCAACCAATCACCAAAAGCAGTTAGAGGTGATTAGCCGGACATGGCTAATGAAACAAACATAAACATAATGAAAGATTGCATTAAACTAACATACCGAATGATTCAAAAGCTTCAAAATCCTCAACAATGGTGAAAAAGTCGAAAAACCTAAAGCTCTGACCGCACAATAATAAAGAGATAACTCTAATAACTTCACAAACAAGTTTAAATAGTAAACCCTAAATTTTCTTATGCCGACCAATTCGGGGCGTACCGCCCCAAATTATGGAACTCTGGGCGTACCGCCCGGAATTCTAACCGCGGCTGCTTCTCTAAACTTTAGGGCGTACCGCCCTGACTTCTGTACTCCTGGGCGTACCGCCCCGGTTTTGATCTCAGGAACTTCTCTTCTATTTCTTCTAAGTCTTCACTCGTTCCTCGATCGTTTCTCAGCTACTGTACCGATCAGCTTCAGGCTTCTTCATAAAACTCCACTTTTAGCACATTAAGCTCACGGTACCTCAGAACACAAAATTCGTGAAAATGCCATGTAATCCAACCATTATTATAAATAAATATGACAAATTAAGAACAATAATGACGACACATTGGACTACTGACGTCTTAGCTTGGGGCTTGGGCGTTCCCCAAGAAACCATACTGCTGAGTGTCGGCTGCCACTTGACAGTCGTTGTGCCACCACAAGAGCAGAACTCTCTAGCGTAACACACGGTGGGACGAAAACCCGGGTGGGCTCGGGAATCAAACTGACAAGGCATTTAAGTAGCGATGTTAAATAAAATTAACGGGTGGAGTGGTGAAAAAAATAGGTAGATAGTGGAGAGTGACGTTGGCTATTTTCATAGTTAGAAGTGACTAAAAAGTAATAGTTAGGATTATTTGAAACCAATAACCTTTTTAATTTGTCTTAATCAACTACAAACACTTAACAACATTTAAAATTTATCTTAATTTTCCAGAAAAAATAAAGATGTCCTAATTATAAAACAATTAAAAAATAAAAGATATAAGTGCAATACATTAGATATCTTGCCGTGAAGGCGGTTACATACACACGACCTTTTAGTTTTTTGAGTTTATTCTTGTCGCGGTGTTATGATCAATAACAATATGTGATATCTACCAAACTTGTTATTGGGAAAGAATCATGTAAAAACATCTTTTTTTTCAAAAACCTAAAAACTAATACTAAAATTTTTAAAACTTTTTCATACATTAATATATTTTTTTTAAAAGTGCACCAAAAATCTTAGAATTATGTTAACTTTAATTTTGATTTAAAAAATAATAATAATAACATATCGTGGTTTTTTTACTACTACAAATGCGCACTATTAAAAAACTCATACTTCTAATATACGTTAATATATATATATATATATATATATATATATATATATATATATATATATATATATATACAAGTTTTTCAATTGGCGCGTTGCCGCCGGAATGACGATGTGCTGACAATTTCGAACCAAGCGTTGAGAAAACTGAGAAAAGAGTACATACATAACATAGGTCATAAGGCGTCTCCAAAAAAATACAACACCAAGAGAAAGCTACGACTACAGAAGTATAGGTAGCGGCCGTAGCACCAAAATATTGGCCCCGTTGATGGGTCACCAGAAAGCATAGTATTGTCATACACCTATTACATAACCTATTGGGTTCACCATTTTCTAACCAAAAACGGATATTAGTATAAGGCTATAGCAATATTTTTTTTATAAAAAGGACTTCCCAATAGGTGTTAGCTAATGCTGTTAAGCAGCTATTCATGGTTCTTGTTTCAGGTTCTCCTTAGCTTCATTTTCTTATCAGCAGTGGGTGTCTTTCCAGTAGATGCGGGGGTGGTTGATGGTGCGATAGAGTTAGATAGAAAGAAAAGAAACCATATAATTTAGTTGGTGAACCAATGTGTAATCTCAGTCAATGACATTTTTTTTACTATAGCTCATTAATAATGATAAAGTAAAAACCAAACAGAAGGTTTATAGATCTTTAAACTTTTAATGTGAGAATCTTCAAATAAGCAGAGCAAGCAAAGTTTTAATCTCATAAAACGCACACCGATATTAAGCACCCACAACCCATGTGGTGAGTCAAACATGCCTATGTAAACTGATAGTTTTTCTATGGTATGATGGGCGTCTACTTGTTCCTGCTTTTCCTGTATATCTATTTCGGTGTGGATCAGTGTTTATCAGTTCAGATGCGGCTTCATGAGTCCACAATAATAACAGCTCTATCAGTAATTTGTATACCTGTGTCCGGAAAGAACTCCCTCATTGCCAGTTGAGAAACCAAATATTAGATCTTGAAAACATAATCACTAACCTAAACAACCCAAACATAAAACATAAATGACAGCCCCTTAAATATTTAACACCTTCATGCCAGTTGAGAAACCAAAGATTAGATCTTGAAAACATAATAACTAACCTAAACATATATCAGATTTAACCCTACACCAAAATCATAACTCAGTTCTCAACCGGCTGGACCAAAAAAAAAGTCTAACAGAGAAGGTTCACCTTAGATCACAGGCCACAAAGTGATGCAAACCAACTCCTAAACCTGCAGGAAAAAAATATAACCAGATTAAAGAATCCAAAGGCAAGAAGCATTTACACAAACACCTAGCATGCAAGAACTCATGAAAAAAAAAACATTAACCACTTAACAAACAACAATAACCAACCATAAGTAGACATGAACGTAACACAAACAACAAAAACGCAACCAGATACTACCAAGCAGAGTTCATAAAAAAATAATGAAGCGTTGATCATGGATGCCAGAGTGTACATAAACATGACCATGGGAACAGAGACATAAAACTCAAGTCCAAACCACGTAAACAGAAAACTTGGACTATTAGCACGTTGCCGCTAGAAGCCTATTTGTTCGTGCGGTAATATCAAAATACAAACTAAACTCTAAATGATTTAGTGATTTAAATATAGAACCAAATGATATCTTTTACAATGAAAAAAAATCAAATCAAACAACACCTTTTACACTGTTTAGCATCATTATTTGTTTGGACCTGCAAAACATATAAAAGTTGTCCGGTTAACGTGTTGAAGGTGAAATTCGAATGTGAAATGCAGCGAGTTTAACATCTTTTCCTCGCATCGTACACGGCTATATACACTACAATTCCATCAATAACAATTATGTATTGACTATAGTTAAGCATGAATACTTTACCTAGAAATCGAACCTAGATTATTAAAAGACTTTTGGAATGCTATTGTAGCATTGCTTATGTAGATCACCCTAAAGTCATGACCTTGAATTCTGCACTTGATATGCCCACAAAATTACCATATTTCATCAGCTTTAACATTCTTCATTCTCAACAGTTGAGGGTACTTACATATATATTGCAGCTGTTGTTTCTTATTCTCATCAGCAAATATTGCAGAAAAGTATATATACAATGGTTTCGCCATAAACAGCTGCAGTTGAAATTTTGCAACCTGAAATTTATACATACGCAACTTAGGTTAAAGACACTTGTAGGAAATTTAGAGTATACATTAGTAGGCACTTATCTTATGCGAGAAATCAGATTGATTTTATGTGGGGAATTGTTTAAACAATCTGATAGTTCTTATGTCAGAAATCAACTTAGCTTAAACAATTGCAAAAAGGACAAACAATATATATAAACTCTTTTAGAAATCAGATCATGTAAAACAATAGTCTACTTTATATCAATGGCTTATAAATAGAATAGTCTACTTTATGCTAAGAGACTATAATCATCAACTTTTGAGTGCAAAAATGTTTTCATAAGTGACACAATACACTTAAAAACTAAACCAAAATACCTCTACTACAGTTGCATGAACCCAACCAACCTGAAACAAAATCAGACAAAAATATATATGAGATACTATAACTACACAAATCCAAACAACCACAAAACAATAAGGAAAAAAAACGATAAAAACAGTCAACCCTATATTCAGTGATAACACATTGAGAATTCAGATCATACTTATCAATATGACAAACCTCAATATTTAAAACAACCCACTTTGAATTAAAATTTTGACAACAGGTTTGGAACTCTAAGACGACAATACAACAAACACAAAAAAAAAAGGATTTGTGATAGGCTAGGGAAGCTTATCTGCTCATGTCTAGCAACACCTGTTTGCAAAATCATCAACAGATTAATTAAGTAATTAAACAATTCAATAAAGAAATTAATTAAATGATTACAAAACAGATCCATGCGTTTATACACATTGGCAAACAACAATGAAACAATGGTATATTAAAAATAAAATAAAATAAACATTAAAAGCACCAGATGAGACAATTGCACACACAATAACGGTTAATTGGATGAATGTTAATATCTTGAAAGAAGAAGGTATGCAAAGCCAGATAGAACTGTAGTATCATAAATTTGTTGAAAGATGAGTTTTTGATGAAAATAACTTAGCAATGTGCTAAAGAAAGCATCGATGAAATCCTACCAACAACCACCACGATAACACCCACTATTATAATTAATACACACATGGTATTTGTTATAAGCTGGGAGCATAATCCCAGATCCGTAAACCATATTCTTAAAAATGTACCACATATTCATATAAACTGAGGTATCTGAATGCATACAAACTTACTAATTTGACACACCTTGACTCTAACTTCGGTTAATGCAAACTTAACTTAGAACAAAATACTAACCGCTAAAAGCAAACTTTGAGTCGCATTTGATTCCAATATAGCTCTAGGATTGAGCCAAACACAGAGCCCTAATTATCCACCTAAAAATAACAGAACCTAATTAAGATAAAGAACAAAATTAATGCAATCGCAAATTGGGGTTTACAATCCCAGCACCGTTGGTTTGACTAAATAAAGAACAAAAGCAAAATCGTTAAAGAATCAAAGCGAAGGGCCAACATACCTTCAGGAGAATCGGCGTCATGAAGAAGAAGCATGGAAGCGATTAAGCGACTCTCCCTTCTTCCGTTCTCTCTCTGTTACCTTCTAGTTTCTTGAAACTGAAATGCAAACAAATAAGATCTATGGAAGAAGAGAGAGAGAGAAGGCGTACATTTTAGAGCAGGTGGGGGTTGGAGGTCTGAAGCATGGCGATGACGGGTTGTATAAAATCACACGCAACTATCCGCATCCACACATATAGAGTTGTAACACATGCTTAAAAAGTGGTACATAAGTATGCATAAAGGACTTGTAATTTATGCTAAAATGGTTGTACAATAAGTTGGTAAATGTTAGATAGTATAATATATATATATATATATATATATATATATATATATATATATAGGTTTAAAATGCACCATAAATCTTATAATTTTGTTTTTTTTTTCATGGTTTTCTTAATAATGCACATGTGCAGTATTAAAAAAACTTACGTGTGGCATACATTAATATTAAAAAGTCATTTAATTTTGTTATATTTAATTTTGAGAAAAGATTTAACGTTTTACAATTTTTTTAGAGTTAAATACGATTTGCTTCCCCGTGGTTTGTCGATTTTAACCATTTGAGTCCATTTTTTAAATTATTAACAAATCTCGCCTCATGGTTGCTTTTCTTAACAAATCGAACCCCATGTTTTCATTTTGTTGCCAATTGAGTCCATGAGCCTAACGGGTTAGAATTTTTCTGTTAAGTAGGAGGGGTATTTTAGTCATTTTACTTAAGAGGTACTACTTATATAAGTTATCAGAATCAAGGGACTATTTTTATAATTTTATTAAAGATCTTAAAATTATATAAATAAATTACTCTATATAACATTTATAAACTATTGTACAACCTTTACATCACAAGTTACAACATTTAAAGCATGTAATTGGATTGTATAAGTCTTAAAGCTCATCATACAAGTTTTTATGCATCATTTGAGTGATTAAAATATTACAACTTCTAAGCATACTTTACAACACATGAAGCATCACATACAAGTTCCTATGCCTTTTTTTCTTTTCCACGTGAAGACCTTATCTGCGATTACCAACCCCCACCGAAACCCATTCTTGAAAGGACGGTGTACAGGAACTCACAGTGTTAACACAACTATAGCACCTTGCTTCTACGCATATCGCCTGCATTCCTCTCTCGCTCACACGACACCTCAAACTGCCTTTCTCTCTCTAAGCATCTCCGTTGAAGAGACCCTTCGGTGATGTCGGATCTCCGTTGAAGAGACCCTTCCGATTCACTCATGCAATTCAAAATCGGTCCCAAATCTACCGCCATGAAACAATCTCAAGTTAAGCAGGAAGTCATAGAACAACAAGTTACGATTTTAAAGGTGTGTTAATTTTTCTTTCTCGCTTGCAATTTCGTTGTACCTGCCTTTTCGTTCCATTTCGTACCGCCGGTTACCGTCGTTTACCGCTTCGTCTTCGTGTACACATCTATCTTTCTAACCTCACTATGCTTTATTGCTTTATTCGCGTTTTTCCCAAATTAACTGATTAATTTGTGAATTTGACTATGACGGTGAAGAACGATGCCGCTTTTCAGTCCCTTCCTAAGGACGTTGATACTTATTTTCAAACCCTAGACCTATACGGTGACAGGAGTAGCAGCAAATGATGACGGCGATTCAAACACATCCTTTGTGTTTGTTGGATTCTTCGACTACCTTTGAGTTGTCAAGCCATGGGTTTTTTCAATATCACATTTAAATCACCACACCCAGGTGAGTAAAATTGGGATTTAGCATGATTTTTGTAATACCACATCATTTTGTTCATTAGCATTCTGAATATGGTCATGCTTTTAGTCAAATTTCACATTTTGTCTTTGTGTTTAACTTATGCACTCAAGGTGCTCGATGAAATGCTTATCTATTTAATTGCTAATTTCTTAAATCCAAATCCTTCATTAATTTATAAAATATGAAGTTGTCTTCTTGGTCATCTTTAGTCCTAAAGTGTTTGGTGTTGTTAGCCTTTGAGTTAAGCTTGAATTCATATGAAATCTTCTCATTTTTCTCACATGTCTACTCTATTGTTGGAACTTTATTTTACAACCTTTTTTTGAACTGCTTTCTTAGCTTTTATAATGGTTTTGTTTTGTACATTGGGTTTATCTTATAAACATGTATGCTTGGTAATATGATAATTTTTTTTAGAGGAGTGTATTGACTTTATTTTTTTAACCAGCTATTTTGAGTTATCGGATGTTTTATAAAATATAGTTTTTGATCCAGTTATGTATGATTATAGATTTATAAACAATGACAGGAATTTATTCTTTTCGTTTAGTTTTTGGCCGAATATTGGAAGTTTGGTTTATGAAGATACGGAGTTACAGTAATCTTACCAACCGACGTCTCAACTGTGAAGTGGTAATCATTTTACAGACAAGTTTATTTATTCTCTCTTTTGTGTTGTTTAGTACTATTAGTCTTGGAAAAGAAAATAAATTCATAATATTCATTTTGCAGTCTCTTAAGACATAGATAATAAGGATGATTTCTATTATCAGAATATGTTTTCGTCCTTGCGTGCATACACATTTATTAAGTAATGTAAAATATATATGGTAGCATTTATATTTGTTTACCTGTATATGGCTGCTACGTGAATTAGTTGTTTGGTTTATATGTAATATTTGTATTAGAATTTTGCTGGAATCTAACCTGGAGGCAGATTAACAAGCATGAGATTATTTCATATGACAGTCTCTTTTGGTAGCTGATGGAATTAGCAACGGGAACAAGCTCTTTGACGCAACAACCTAATAGCCAAAAACCATCCTTGAGATCAAAATGACGTGAGGTACAGTCTTTTGATTATAGAGTAAAAAATCTTTAACAAAACAGATGTGGAATCAGTTTTCTTTATTTACAACATACATGTGTACATGTCACCTAGCAACCCTTTAATCCATTAACTTTTTCCTTTTTAGATATTTTTCATTAATTATTTCAATGTTTATTATTTTTTTCTATAGCCAACCGGTAATATGATAGATACAGGTAAAACTTAGTAATCTGATAGATACAAGTAATATGGCACGTATCATTGCGGGTTATAAATGGGTTCCCTGTCACAACGCGCAGGTGGGGAAAAGTGGGAATACATGCCATCTTGCTTCATTTCTGTTAAGATCTTGGCCAAAAGAACCACCTAAAATCAAAATTTATGACAACAAAGTGAAGGGGAAACTGTGTGAACTACTGGCAAAAGTATCCAGCAAAGGTATGTTTGTCAATATATTAGTTTAACATGAGTTGAAGTGTTCTAACTCATTACATACTACATTATTAAACTACTTTTACATATTGAAAATCATTCGGGCTTTTTATTGTTTTGAAAGATAATAGTCTCCACATTTATTTTTTGGTTAGAACTAAGGTAATAGTCTCCACACTTATTTTTTGGTTAGAACTAAACTTTTTCCTTATTTTTCTGTTCTTGCAGGTTTATTTGTCTGAGAGCATGTGTTTCGCTGTGTTCATTTGGAGATAAGGTTGGTGGTTGTATATGTATTGTTGGTATGGTTTGTTTTATAGTGTATTTTTCTATTGAGAATCACTCATACTTTTGATTGTTTTGAAAGATAATAGTCTCCACATTATCTGTGTGCATGTTTTGGTTTGGAAGTGTGCACAATGCAAAAATAGCAGTGTAAAAGGTCATTTACCACCCTAAACAATTTAGAACTGGAAAATCAAATATATGTCAATATTATACTCCTAAAGCTGATTGTACAAGCAAATGATGGCTGAGTTTTTTATCCATCGGTGAAGCGCAGGTTACAAGTGTCTATTGCTTAGTTTTTTACCTGTCATGTTGAAAGAAAGTGGTTGGTTGTGTGCTCCATTTTCTTCGTCCTTTCCTCACTGTGTAGTTGCTTTTCACACACCTCACCACCCATACCTGCCCATCGCTCTGCAACTTTTTCCCATCTCCACATCGACATCGCCAGGACCGCTATAGAGAGCTAATGTCGGTTTTTTATTCATCTCTTGCAAGATCGGTGACTTCGAGTCGCCGTTAAGGTTAGGGTTCCTCCTTTTATGTGTCTTACGTTCATCTATTGCTCTCCCAATTAGCCCTAATTCCTAATTTCTTCTCTGACTCTCATACGCGATTAAGCATACGGCTACCGCATACGCATCCTCCACTGCTTCAACACTTCCGCTTATCGATGTTGTCGTACTTCAATTTGTGGGTTTTGTTTCTTTTTGTTCGTATTCTCTAAGTAGCCCATCAATTTGCAGGTATGCGTGATTTGTCATTGTATTATGTGCATAAGAGATACTCGATTTCACATGTTATCATCTCAGCATGGTGATGTTTAGTTTCAAAGTTTGCTCTACATCATGTTTTGCTCATTGTTTTTTTAAAAAGGAAATGTATTAGGGTTCTTAATTGTTATTTTGAGTTGTAAATTTCAAAGCTTAAAGATGTTAAAAGTATGAGTTTGTTGTGGTGAGCTTATTTGGTTGTAACGTTTTATCAATTTTATTGCATTTTTGGGAATATTAACTATCATGTGGTGAACTTATTTGGTTGTAAAATTGAATTACTATAACAGGTACTTCATCTCTAATATTGATAACGATGATAAGGATTCCGGTCATGATTGCTACCAGAACTATGACAGTTACATTGGTGCGAGGTGAAGTCTGTTTTCATTCTAATTCATTGTCTTCTTTTTGTTATGTATCAAATTACGAGTTTCTGTGATGGATTAATTTTGATCAAGTTCATCTTTAAACACCTTTTGGGTTCTTGGTATTTGAAATACCATCTTGCTGGGTTAAAAGGTTGATTCTGTATGGCAAAAAATGGAGGTTCTCTTGAAAACTCTTTAGATGACATAATGGATATACCTATGTGAAATGGGTTTTATAATAAGTTTAAATGAGTCGTCACATATGTAAATGATATATGTGCACCTTTGATCGTTTCCTATTTTTATTCATCTTTTTAAATAGATCAAAGTTTTACTATAGTTTTTGATGTATGTATATTGTGGTTCTATAATTATTCAGCTTCGTGTTAAAGAAAGTTTTTATATGAATTGTTTAAATGTTTTCTTTCTTCTCTAATTTGGATACCATTTTCCACCCTTTGTTCTTTTTCCATTGCATTGTGTTGAAATTAAGAATTTTTTGTTGTTGTTCTTTTTTAGTTTTAAGGGATTGGTTCTAACAGCATAAATTCTAGCAGGCGCAAGACAAAAAAAGGGATACTCAAAGCCTGTTCAAACATGTAATACTTACGTGAGGTGACCCACTGCACTTTCATGTTGCTTATAGACATTACTCTACTGGGTGTTTGTATAAATGTGCAGCTCAATGTGGCATTCAAAATTTTAACTTGGTACTAAAGGTTTGTGTTTTTAGGTACATGTAGAAGAAATTATATATGATTATTGTTGCATATCATTTGAGGTTAGTTTAATTAATCTGCTTCGGGTTATGTTATTTTTGAGTGCATCATAACATCATGAGGATATAAGTTTAGGGTCTTTGTTTTTTGGTCCTGCAGCCTCATAAGGTTGTTTGATTGTGCAGGTATTAACTAAACCTCTTTACATGTTACATGAAAACAAATGTCATTCTACGACTATTCGTAAATCAAATTGGCTTGGGCCGTGGATTTGTTTGTCCTACGACATGTATGCACCCATGAAGAGAACGTCTTCATTTATCGTGCTATCCATATATAGGTTTGTTTTCTGTTCTGTTTTCGTTACCTAATTATTGATTTTGTACGGTCTAAACATAAAAGGATTCCATTTTAAACCTTATTTACAACTTTTATTTTCCTGATTATTCCTTCGATACTCCTTTTGGGCTCAACTGTATTTGATCTACAAACATAACCATCAAGCAAGCTAGACTTTACCAGTCGCTCATATCTAAGCTTTACGCATTATTAACTAAACCTCTTTACATGTTACATGAAAGCAACACATCTATATTATTACATATAAGCCTTTCAGTGTTTAATGTTACATCTTCAACTCCATAGGTAGTCTCCTTGATATGCATATGGAACATACAATATTTATTAACCTACGTGTAATCCATATCAGGTGTTTCTATTTCTGCGTATGCGTGGCGCCTCAACAACCACGGTGATAAACCCGAAGCTTTCAAAAAATATCATCGAAAATCATCCGCCGCGAAGCGCGGATCGCAACATCTTGTAATATAACATTACTATGTTAGTTTATGTCATTTGATATTTCTTATTAGAAATGTTTGCGGCCGACCTTCATCTAACATTAAGGTTATTATGCATTGCATATCACCGCACAACGACACGTGCTTATAGCAGCAACGCGCTAATAGCAAAGCTTGTAAAAAAACAAATGTTAGTCCCTTCTAAACTCATCCGAACCAACACCATCATACACCACCCAGTTGCCACCAGCCACCACACCGATTTAGTCAATATCCCACTTCCCATCCCACCATATTTCTGTAACGATCTTCATAGATCAACACCAATTGAACAGCCGCAGTTCAATATTTCACACTGATCAGTTGTTCTCCGGTTCACCGACGACGAAACGCCTCCACAATCCTTCCGATTTTATTTCCGATTCATAATTTCAGGTAACTCAATTCAGACGTTGTGCTTCACAATTTCTGAATCTTGAGCAAGATCGAAGCCAGAGAGGATTTCCGGGTGTACTTCGTGTTACCGATGTGGCCGGAGGGTGAGCCAGAAAGTGTATCGGTGCCAGCTATATTGGACTGGCAACGGAGGACTATGCAGATGATGTACATTGATATAGCCACTATTTAATTCTCATAAGCTGAGATTCAAGATAAACCCAAATTAGCCGTTAAAAAAAAAAACATAAACCCAAATGCACATCTACAAAATAAGCAACACCTCAAAACAAAATGAAGAACAACGTTCTGAAGTGTTCTTCGGAACCCTAGACGGCGTCTACCAACGTTCTGGATGGATGATCGGTGGTCGGTAGTGACGGTGGTAGACGTCGTCGATTAGTTCGTCGGAACCCTAGGCGGGTCCAACAGCCGCCGCAACTGAGAAGGAAAGGGGAAAAATGAGGTTGGGATACGATGATGGTAGACGCCGGAGACGGTGGTGGATGGATGATTGGTGGTGGATGGATCGGTGGTAGACGACGGAGGTTGTCATTCTTCTCCTTCCCGGCATGACAACTTGATGTCATGTGTATTTTCCGCTTATGTAACTCTTCATATTATTATTTAAATTGGTATTAGATAGTTTAAAAAAAAAAAAAAGAAAAAAAAAAGTTATCTTAAATAAATTATAAAACAGCCCCTTCAAACTTATTAATTTACATAATTAGCTCCTGCTATTAAATGACTAATATACCCTTAGAGTTAACAGAAAAATCTAACCTCGTTAGTTTCAGGGACTCAGATGATAACAAAATGCAAACCTCAGGCAAAATTTAACTCAAAAAATGGACTCAGATGGTTAAAATCGACAAACCAGAGGGACGGAAATCGTATTTAACTCTTTTTTTAATACTATGTTACACATATGTAGTATAACTATTATTTATTGTGCATATCTAGCACTGTCAATACTACTATAAGTGATTTAGTGTTTTTTATTTATGTTTTTAACATAAGAAGTGTTTTTTTTCGTTTGATACTTCTTTTGTGTAGTACTAATAATAATGATGCACATGTGTAGTATACTTAATACTTATAATGCGTATTTGCATTATCTCAAGATTTGTTATTATTGTTAATTTATATGATGTTAACCGAGCTAGCTATCCGGATTTGGATGAGTATAAAATTAGCTATTATTGTTAATCTATTTTAAGTCATGAAACAAATTCCTATAAATCAACGGTTGCTACAATTATTTTTAACGGTTAAATTTGGGTCAAGATTCTATTTAGATGTGGTCTTGTATGATCGTGTGTTTCCGCTTATCAATTTTGAACCCATAACGACACCATTAAGGAAATCCTTAAACAACTGGATAAAACCTCTCCAATATAAACGTTGAGCCTCAAACCAATGACCTCGCGTTACTAATTATCTCGAGAGTACCATTGGGTGACGGTGACGGCTGCTACAGTTGGGTGGAAAAAATCAATCTGAATACTTTAATATTGTCGGGGGTAGAAAAAACAATTTGAATACTTCATTTTTCTCGAAGACATTTGGTTGTCTTTTGAAGTTGACGTGAGTAAAGTTTTATTATTTATATTTTGTTTTTTTAGTTTTATTCTAGTGGCAAAGGTGTATGGCTCCTAATTTTGAGATCTTGTGTTCAAGTCTCACTTGTAACAAAAAAAAATAAAAAATGGAGGTTACAAGTTGGGCCAGTGGGTTTTTTAGAGATGATCGGGTGGGTGGTGTAATGTCCCCATTAGTGATTCAAATTTGCCGTTCAAAAAAAACTATGGTATAAGAATTTAATTTATTTAGTTTTGATAGAATGCTTACGTAAATTATTTATAGGATATTTTTTGAATTGTTTGTTTGTATGGTTTTGGTCTCATATCCAGAATCGTCCTATTAGAAAAGTTAATCTCCAAGATTATTATAATTATAATGGGTAGCTTAGAGTAGCTAGCTAGCTCTAATGAACAAAATGTGTCTGATGAACGTTAGAACGGGTCGATGTCGTTGGGTCATTAAAAACTCCGATCCAATTAAGTTTTTACCAACGCTTCTTTAGTTTGGATCGTCCACTGTTGAGGCGTGGCAGAGCCGGATCTGTCCAAACAATCATTCTTCTTTGTTTTTTAGCAAATTTAAAAACAGATTGTATACGGTGACGGTTGAGTTCCGGATATTGTGTTGGAGAATGGCTGGTTTTGCGGGAGCCACTGAAATGAGGGGGCTTGAATCCAAATCCATGGGTTAAATACAGATCTATTAAGAACAACTATCAGTCTATACCCTTTGGTTTGGAAAAGGGTTTCAAATGAGTTTTATGAAATGAGTTTTATGAGTTGCTTGGAAAAATATTTATTATTTTGAGAGAGGAAATCATATAAAGAGATTTTAAAGATTTTTGGCGAGTTGATTATAGTAAAAAAGAAATGTTTGACTTGGCTTTTATTTGTTTGCTATATATAGGTAGAACAATTTCCAAGAATCATATATAAAATCGTATTTAGGAAGGAGGAAGCTACTATTCTCGTCGGTGTTAAGAAAATGAAGTCCTTTGGCTTCATTCTGTATTGTATTGTTTCTTTATCACTTGTTCTAGTTGCTTATGGGGGAAGAACATCACTCCAAATCAGAGGTACATGTATATATTATACAGAAAGTAAATTATAAATTTCATCCTTTGAGTTTATAGTACATACCAAATTAATTTCGTCCTTAACTAAAAAAATATATATATAATAAAAATCATCATTTATAAAAGAGTTTTGTAATAATTTATGTTTTTTGGTCTAATGAAATTTAGATTTGACTGTTAAATCTTTGTCACGTTAATGTGGTTTTCTTCTTCTAAATTTAATGAAAAATAAAAATATACATGATTACCAAACTCTCTATCATCCTCTTCATTTCATCCACCTATATTCGTTGATTTGGAATCTAGGTTTTGCAACCAGATCTTGTAAATAGTCGCGTCTCCTCAAATAGTAGGATAGGAACCGATTAACAGATAGAGGTCGTCGTTAGGGTAAAACCCCCCATTTATGCTCTCAACAACACTTTCCATTTTCAAAGATTAAAAATGAGGAATTGAATGAAGGGATGGCAAGGGGCCGGGTTTGAGTAATCCCAACCAATACCAAGTCATAAAAGTTTGTCCTACACCCTATCCAAAACATGTCGGGTATCGGGCATATCCTTGGGTTTCGGGTATTCCCGTAGGGTTTTATCGGCTATCTATTAATTAAATTTATCATAATTACAACAAAATATCTCAAATAATTAAATATATATAAATTTAAAAATATGTAATTATTTTTTTTTCAAATAACTTTGTATGATAGATAAAAAAAATAGATAAATAAAAAATCATACATTATATACTTAAAATAAATAAATAGAACAAAGAAGAACATGGTTGGTATATAATTGGGTAAATTGGTATATATTATCGGAAAAACAACTAATCGAGTATACCATCAAATCTCATACATGTCTCATACCCGATCTCATACCTAATTACCCGATTTCATACCCGTCTCATGTGTCGGATTTTGAGCTTTCTTCATCGGTTTAAGGTTTCATTGTCATCCCATTTGAATGAATCCCTTCTCTCTTGAAACCATTCCCATAGCCACTGGCTTGCCAACAAGTCTTGCACATCAACTGAATTCCATTCCCGAGATTTGAACAAACCCAGAAATTCATAAGTTGGAATCTTGCACGGTTGCACCCATAGTCTTGCCACACAATTTGGACTTTTTACTCCAAACAAATGTAGTGTGAAATTTAATTAAAAAACAAGTGGTTTGGAAAATATTTATCACAATTTGGTGTAGGTTAGAGCTTGGGGCATTTGTCTCAATGGTATGGAGATGAATGTTAGAGCTTAGGGACCTTGAGGTCTCAAGTTCAAACCTGACTTAAGGAAGGTTTTCTCAAGTGGTGAGTTTCCTCCTTGATGGTGTTCCTAAGAGCCAAGCATGGAGTGTCAAAATCAGTATGGACGGTTGCAATCCCGTCTCAGAAAGGCTCCATCGGGTATTGAAGATTTGAGAAGTAGTTCCAAAGGCCGTTCAAAAACTTTTTTTTAAAAAATTTTCATTTTTCCAAACAAGCTAGTGCAGTGGGAAACTTATTCTGTGATTGTATAGTACTGAAGATGTAAATATAAACTATAAAATCACAAACTAAGCAGTTGTTATGTTGTATTTGTGCAGCTGCACCAAGATGCAGTGGTTCGACTGGGTCGTATAAAGAGTGGTGTAACTAATGCTGTCTAGCTAGGATTGCAACTTCATGTGTGCAGCATCATCTGGATCTGCCATGCATTAGTGATATTATTATTTATTAATTTGATGGCAATTGGATATCAATTTGTGTTTCCTTTAATTATAAACTAATAATAATTGATGCTTTGGTTAATTTGTACGTACGTGATCTAGTGTATTTGGCAATGATGGTTGTGATGATGTGAACTAATTTGAAACTTAAATCTTAGCCTTCAATCTATTTGAATATACAATTGACTCTACAGTTTATTTGAATATACAATTAGGATGATTGATAAAAAATATTAAACATTCCATGAGATGCTTCAATTGAAATTGACAATCGAGTAACCGAGACTTCTATTTGATAAATGAATCAGATTCTACAAAATACCTGTAACGTTATTGACACTATCGCAGCAAGACACTCCCTGAACCCTAAAAATTAGCCCTCTTGAGTAACAATGCACACGTATTGTTATCCTACAATCACACATGAAAGAAACAATTATCACGAACGAAATGTATTTAGAGGGTAAAATTGAACTAGTCTTATTTTTTTTCAAGTTTACCCATTTTTTTTAAACACCAGATAATTTTTTTCTATGATAAAATTTAAAAAAGAAATACACCATCAAATCAAGTACTTTATTCTTTTTAATTTGAGTATGATCTTATTATACTTCTTTAAAATCAAACTTATAAAAACGTATATGTTTACTTATTGTTTAGTAACGTTGTATAACTCAGATAAAATTTTTCTTTTTAACGTTGTATAACTTAGATAAATATTCATATTATACTTTGAAAAGGATATATATAAAGAATTAATATTTCAAATATGATTAAGAAAATTAGTACACAGCTTCCAGAATGATTAATTTCTGAAATTAACCCAAGACTCATTCCACTGAAGCAGTTGTACACTTGTTTGCAAAGTGTAACTATATATTTGACCTCTATGGCTGGCCATTCATGGACAAGGTTTCACTAAATAAAAAACAACTGGATGAAGTCACATAGCTAGTAAAACATGTCTAGGCATGTTATACAAGTCGGATACGACACTGCATGATTAATACGGGTACTAAACACAAACACGATACTATTAACTAATCATGACACAACCTGTTTAGACATGATTAATATCATGAGAATGAAAACCAAAAATAAATTAACGAATATAAAACGAAAAGAGTTACGGATTTGAAGAATTTGAGCTGTCAAAGTAGATAGAGCGGTGAAAATCTCAAATTATGAAAGAATTTTAACTTTTAGTATGGATTTAATAATTTTAAAATATTACTAAAATTATAAACATGTTTGATGTTTAGACACGATTTTAATCATGTCATAAATGTGTCGACCTGTTTATGACAAGAAACCTGTTTAATTTCGTGTCTTGTCGTGTTAACAGGTATGTGTCAGAAAGTCAGCCCTATAAACTAAACTTGCTAAGTAGTTAGGTTTTTCTAAGCACTTAGGCCTCAAATTAAGAATAATTTATGTCAGACTAAACACACTCCACGACTGTAATCTAATTTGATGACATTTTCAAAGGATTGACCTGATCGGCCATTTGACTTTAATTAGGTTGCGAGTATTTGCGGTATGACGTGTCGATGGCATAGCATTAGCATCAACATATTAAAATAAAACCAGGAAGACCCTTTCTAACTAGCACTTATGAATTGAGCCACAAAAGTCACTAAATCAACAGAGAATGATGACTTTTCTATGATTTGTTTATATTCAAAAGATGCAACTACATAAAATGGAACCACTGAGATAAGTCATTGCATGAAAACAAGTACGTAACATATCTTTCTTCAAAAAAAAACTTTAAAGTCAAAACTTACTTTGTCCTGATCACCCACGCTCTACGACTTATGTTATTTTCTTTAATGGTGGGAAACGGCAACATCAAGATGCAATGCAAGATGACTTGGTCAATTTTACGCCCTCGTTACATTATCATATCTAGTAAGGAAAACATTAGAAAATAATACCATATTAGTTTTATCACATCCAAAAATGAGTTCCAAATGGTTTCTTTTCTCCCGATCATTTCTGTTCACCATTTTGGTAGCGTTTTTCACACTTTTCAACACCGCAGCGCCACAGAACGCTACCACCGCCGCTGACAATGATCGCCGGGCGTTGCTCTCCATCAAATCTATGATCATTGGTGACCCACAAGGCCTCATGATCTCATGGAATGACTCCAACACCAATTTCTGTGAATGGCAAGGCGTTACATGCAGCCCCCGCCGCCAAAGAGTCACCCTCTTGGACCTCAGGTCTGGAGGTTTAACCGGTACGTTATCTCCGGCAATCGGAAATCTGAGCTTTCTCTGGGGGATTTGGCTCCATAACAACTCATTTTCCGGTGAAATTCCACATGAAATTGGCCGCCTCATTAGGTTGGACGAGCTTCGTCTTTATAACAACTCTTTCACCGGGAACATTCCCGCCGCCATAACGAATTGCTCAAATCTCCAACTCCTTCACTTGGGTAACAATAATCTGGTGGGAAGAATCCCAGAGGGGGTTGGTTCATTGTCCATGCTATATGTACTCATCCTTTATGGAAACGTTCTTCAAGGCGGGATTCCATCCTTCATTGGGAATCTTACATCGCTTGAAGTACTTTCTCTTGGTGACTGTCAACTTGGTGGAACATTTCCTGACATATTCCATCGGCTGACTAACCTCGAAAGAGTTGCACTGCCTGGAAACAACCTTGTTGGGACCATCCCGCCTTCTTTCTTTAACCTCTCTTCGTTAGAACAAGTATTTCTTGATAACAATCGAATCACCGGTAGACTACCGACAAACTTAGGTACAATTATAATGCCTAGCCTTGTGTATCTTTCTTTATCCGATAATCGATTGACAGGCCCCCTTCCATCATCCCTTCTCAGTTCACCGAACCTAACAGTCCTAGATGTAACCCGAAACAGTTTATCGGGGAAACTAATAATCACTTCTCGAGATTCATGTAATTTTAATATCTTGTCACTAGGTTCGAATGGTTTCGGAAGTGGAGAGGATGATGAAATGAAGTTCATGGATGACTTGTCGGTTTGCAGGGAGTTAGGACTGTTAGATCTGAGTAACAATCGGTTGAGAGGTTTCCTGCCAGAATCATTTGGAAATTTGTCAACGACACTTTATTTTCTAAGTGTTGCTTCAAATCATATTTTCGGTGGCCTTCCTTCATCAGTCGACAATCTTTCCGGTCTGACTTCATTAGATTTGTCTAGTAACCAACTCACCGGTACACTTCCCGTGACCATAGGCAATCTTAAAAGTCTACGGAGACTAAATCTTACAAGTAATTCTTTCTCGGGGGACATTCCTGATTCTTTAGGAAATATGTCATTGCTGGTAGATCTCTACCTGACTTTAAACGAATTTAACGGTACCATACCCTCAAGTTTAGGGAACTGCAAAAGGTTAATCAGGTTAAACCTTGATCGAAATAACCTGACTGGAGGCGTACCCAGACAAATATTTGAACTCGTTGCGTTATCCATAAGCCTGAACTTGGGTAATAACCAACTATCAGGACCACTTCCGGTAGAAATTGGCAACCTAAAGAGCGTAACTGAAATTATTCTGGCAAATAATCGATTATCCAGTGAGCTTCCTAGTAGCCTTGGTAGCTGTAGTAGTCTTCAGAATCTTAACATAAGCAGCAACTTCTTTTCTGGATCTTTTCCAGCATCCTTGGGATCTTTACCGCTTGAAAATCTCGACGTCTCACATAACAACTTTACCGGTTTAATCCCGACTTATTTGGAGGTAACTCCTTTGCAGAGTCTAAACATATCATTCAACGATTTCGGCGGTGAGGTGTCGACAAAAGGAGTGTTTGCGAATGCAAGTTCAGTATCTATTGTCGACAATAATCGGCTTTGTGGTGGCCTACCTCAACTTCAGCTACCAAAGTGCAGTTCTAATAATAATAAGAAGAATAATAAACTGAGCCTTGCAGTTATATTGGTGATTTCTTTAGTTTCGGTTCTGGTGTTTGTATCCATGGTGTTGTTTTTCATGTGCTATCGAAGGAAAAAGGAAGTAGAACTTGAATCACCGCAAACTGCTTCCGGCGAATCCCAAATTCAGGTTTCTTTCGAAACGCTCCACAAAGCAACCGATGGGTTTTCAACCAAAAACTTCATTGGTGGGGGCAGCTATTCATCTGTATATAAAGGGAGCCTCGATAGAGTTGGTGTGAATCTTGTTGCTGTTAAAGTACTAAACCTCCATCGTCGAGGTGGTTCCAAAAGCTTCATTACCGAGTGTGAGGCACTGAAAAATGCTCGACATAGAAACCTAATAAAAGTCATAACTTGTTGCAGTAGTATTGACTTCCAAGGCAATGAATTTAAAGCCATAGTTTACGAGTTCATGCCCAATGGAAGTTTAGACAGATGGTTGCATAACCCTCAAAACGAATTTTGTCAACTCAGTTTACTTCAGAGAGTGAATATCGCATTGGATGTGGTTTACGCGCTTGATTATCTTCATCTCCACGCGGGCAAGACCATTGTTCATTGTGATTTGAAGCCAACCAACATTCTCCTTAATGAAGATATGGTTGCACATGTTGGAGACTTCGGGATTTCAAAAATCTTCCAATATGAGCATCAAAATAGATATAATAGTAGCTCAGCTGGAGTTAGAGGAACCATCGGGTATGCGGCTCCGGAATATGGGGTTGGGAGTAAAGTGTCAAGAAGTGGAGATATGTACAGTTATGGGATATTTTTGCTAGAGATGATGACTCGCAAGAAGCCTACTGACATGTTCGGAGAAGGGCTCAACCTGCACAACTATGCTAAGAAAACCATGAATGATCATGATGGTGCAGTACTAGGGATCGTTGATCCAGTGCTTCTGAAAGAGGATGAGGAGATTGGAGCGAGTGCCAACATGGAAGAAGCAAAAGGAGGTTACATGAATAAGGAAAGGTGTTTGTGTTTGTTGCTTGAGATAGGAGTGTCATGTTCGATGGACTTGCCGCAGTATAGAATGGACACTGCTAGTGTTATCCAAGAGCTGCAGTTGATAAAGGATGCTATTTTAGGGATTACTAGTCTTTAGTAGTCTCTTCTGTATAAACTTTAAACTTGTGAACTAAATTCAAATGTAAGAGTTTGTATATATCATTACCATTCTTATGGCAGGTTTAAAAAGAAGTGTAACTAAAATAAACAGAAAGAATCATGAATATAGCACCAGTATATATGATAAGAAAGAAAACCGATACCAGATTACACTCGGGCAAAGAAACTTTTAGCATGAGGCTCAGCTGTGTCCAATCAAAGTATTCACATATTAACACAGCTATAAGAGGACCTGAAATCATATCAAAATAAGAGCGATAAATACATCATTGCCACACTCTATGTAGATAAACATAAATTACGAACTTTAATACAAATAAAGAACATCCACATCTTCCATGATCTTAAAAAAACCTAGATTATGGTCTTTAATGGCACTTCATGGCCATTTTGAATCATCTTATCATAACATTTACAAACACTTCTCATGTGCAACCACAGTCGTCAGTCCCATACTCCCATACTTTGTTTTTTTTTAATCCAAACAACAAAATATAAAATTTTCTCTCAAGAAAGTCTCAAACTAAAGCTGAAAACTATCGACCATCCAGATTGGAATTCATCAAAACTAAGATAGCGAACGAATGTAACCATTTCAGATTGAAATTAAAAGTTCTAATTGCTTGAAAACTTGAATTGTCTTAGCAGACAAGAAGATCACGTCACTGGCAAACTCAAAACCCCTAAACCAAGTTAAGATCTCATATTCCATTTACGTAAATGCACTCATACACACAAGCAAACATCAACATTATTGCCGATCGATCAAAAAACAAACACTTACACGGTAAACCACTCGATCCAACCCAACGATACTAGGCGTCTGGTAAGGCCGTATTAAACCAAAAGGCATCTTAAACAAATTCAAGAGATACACACTTACACACATAATTGCAAGTATAAGTGATAGGACAATAACAGTAAAATGAAAAAGAAGCTAACTTGGAGGGAAAGATTAGGTTCTGTTATACAAATCATGTAGTTACATCATTGACCCTTGACTAATAGAAAATGACACATTGACCCCTAAACAAGAAATAATAAAGACTAAGAACATTTGAAACCCATTTCTTATCATTATAATTTAACTAGATACGTTATTTTCTAAATTTATCTAAAGCACACCGATTTAAATGAGCTTCGAACATGTCACAAGCTTTTTAAATAACTTTATTGTAAATTACTTTCTTTTTCTTAGGATTCCAGGTTTTATATATCCCTAGTTGAGCATTAGTTAAATATGAATAAACATTATACTTGCCGAATACAAAATTTATTTTGAAACGGCAACAATCATATTCCAACAAACTAGCAAAAGATTCTAGAAAAGTACATTTTGGTCACATTGAAACTAATACACAGCAGGAAACAAAAAACAAACAAAATACCAAAAAAATAAAACACAACTACAAGTCAGGGGCCTTCCCAGATTTCACCCAACAAACATCAACCTTGATAATCTTTCAATGTTGATTTTGACAAACTCATTCACTAAAAATAGTTCGTCATTAAAATCCATCAAATCAAAAGTTAATACAATCAAATAACAGCAATTACTATTTACAACCATTTTAGAATACGAGTTAGGGTTCTTATTTCATAGACAAATTAGGGTTCTTTTCTCAGAACCAAATTAGGGTTTTTCTCAGAACCAAATTAGGGTTCGTGAGTAGCTTAACATCAACCATTAGGTAAAAAACTGTGTTAATTAATGGAATAACTACATACCTTATTCATCAGAAAAGCCAGGAAGATAAGCAGAAGAAAAGTTTTGTTTCACATAATCATCCCTCGGTTCTTCAATCGCGATCTTCGACAGGGTAAGTACATCATCCTCCTCATAAGTCATAATAATAACCAATTAAGATCAAAATCACGTCGATTGAAGAGAAATAATGCTACGTTTCAAAGATTTGGAAGTAGGCGTTAAATCTGTAACGATCAATCGGGAACTAAAATTGAATTGACTGAAAGAGATGGAGGCATCAGATCAAATGAACGAATGAAAAGGGTGTTTATGTGAGTTCGGAAAAGGTGAAATGTACGTATGAAAAGGGTGTCTAAAGTTTAAGGCTTTGTTTGGTTGTGAGTTTGAAAATGACTTTTGGCTTTTGGAGGAGGCAAAAAGTCAAAAATGCCCCTCCAAAAGCAGCAAAAAGCCACAATGTTGTGACTTATTAGCTTTTGGAGGGGTATTTTTGACTTTTTGCCTTCTCCAAAAGCCAAAAGTCATTTTCAAACTCACAACCAAACATGCTCTAAATCTATCTTAAAAAGGTTTTTCTTAAATAGTGGGTTACTCTTTGATGGTTTTCCTGGTATTGACGGTTACAATCATGGGCGAAGCTTACCTTGGCCAGGGCCCTATCCGTTTTTCGCTCAGTAGTGTAAATTTATACATGTTTAGTTCGAATTTTTTTTATATACTTGGTCCGAGCCCCCATTTTTTTTGGTCCCCTGACTTTCGGCCCCAACTGCTTGTCGACCCAAGCTTCGCCACTGGTTGCAATCTCGTCTCAGAAAGACTCACTCGAGTATTGAATATCAAGGGGTAGTTCCCATTCTGTCTCGGAAAGGTTCACTCGAATATTGAAGATTTAGGGTAGTTTCAAACGTCGTTAAAAATACATTAATGATAGGTGCCGGAGTCCATTGAGCACGTTTTTACAGCTTGTATGGGGGTTAGTGAGTAATTGTTGGGCCTTGAAGATCAATGTGATTCAATTTCTAGAGATTGATTTCGACAGAAGACTCAAATGTGCCATCGGAAGTGGGGTTGGAGTGAACTTTTGGTGTGACAATTGGACTGGGTTGGGCTTTCTTTGGGTTTAATTCATTCTGGTGAAGATGGGCTGACCCATTTAAGGAACGGGCCAATTTTCAGAAATAGAAGACAAGAAGCAAACAATGTTCTTGACGAGGTGAAAATTTTGACGTTTCACGGGATTAATCGTATTTGAATTGGGAATCCCGGTGTAATTTTTCCTTTTGGCTTTTCCTTATAATATCACCTTGTTAGTTATTTTTAAAAAAGAAATGTAAATCTTTCGTTTTGAGTTTTAACTTTTATACTCGTAATTATTTTGATCTAAATTCCTTTAGAATTCCCAAATATATGATAACTGCATTAAAACTTGACCCGGTAATTATTAGAACACACATACAACCTAGTAGTAATAGTTAGAGCTTATTCCCTCCTATTACACCTTTACTAACTTTTTACTAACTTTGAGAATTCCTTTCTAAGTTTACACGTGTTGTCCTATTACTCTATCCCCACACGTGGTTCACCTCTACCCCTCCTATATGTTAACATCCAACAACCTTCTCTTCTTTTCTCTTCCCACAACCGCCATACGCGATTTCCTCCATTGGCGCTTTCCCCTTCATCCTTCCCTCTACAGTCCCCTCTATCTTCCTTCGTTCAATCCCCTAAACTGCAATTTATAATTCCAGAATACGATTTCCACTTACTCCTGCATTCTACGCTCACAGCCTTAAAGGTTCTTCACTTTACATTCCATTCTTTATTTATTTCTCTGTTAGTCGGAATTTCATTAGTACGCCCTCTCCAATTAGGGTTTAGCGTTACGTATTTTGATTTTTTTATCCAATTGATGTGTGTGTTCTTGCAGTGTAATGTGTGGGTTTCACTAATTATCCTCTCTTCCGATTATAAACTTTCCCATTGATTTTTTTTACGGACCTTACGAAACAAAACCCTACAAAGAGTTAAATAATAAGATTATGTACATTTTTGATCTTATCCTCTATTTACGATCAATCCCCTTTATGTATTTTCTAATAATACAAAAATCTTAGTAATTTCGTTTCAATTTTACTCAGTTTTTGTCAGAATTCAGAGATTTAAGATCAATGATACTCAAATTAGAACTTGATTTACCCAAATATCCATTACAAACTGAAAACACAATTACTAACACTTGAAACGGATCCAAAAGACTCTCAAGAAGCAGAAGAACAATAAGAAAATAACGAACTCTATGACCTATCGGGATTCAATACATTGAACAAGAAACGAACCCTAGATCAGAGAACATGAGAAGAAGGGTGAGGAATCAAGAGATAATGTGTCTGCTCAAGTAGGTTTTGAATACAGCTAAGGTTCCTTTAGTAATATCCAAGTGCAACCGGATAATCCGGGTCTTGACCCATGACCCGTGAGATACCAAGCAGCAACACCTCAGCCCGCTACTCAAAGCCCATGTCTCCTAAGCCCATTCCTCACCATGTTAAGGATCCATTGGTTCATGAAATAAATAAAAAAAAAAGAAATAAATCAGAACTAATATCAAGAGACCAAAGTTTGAATTAATAATGAAAATGAATCTCATTTTTAACACCCCCTTAATTCAAACCTTTTAAAAAACCAACAATGTCCAACAGTTGGCAAATAAACTCATGTTGTGACACAAAAAAACTGTCAATATGACAATCAATAGATTTTAAAACCACCACCTAACACTTTGACATCACCACAAAGAACTTTCTTTTAAAGAAAAAACATAAGTACACACCAAAGTGTTTTCATATAGTCATAAAAAAAAATTAAGTGGGTAGTGATTTCATTTGCAGAGTTACATCCGCAATGTAGACAACAGGAAGAGGAACACTAACCTTTAATTATATTAGTAGGTTTATGAACCACATGACTTTATAGATAGCATCTCACATTGCCCTATAGACTGCTTTGGATGTAGACAAAGTCACTACTTTGTGTTTTATTTTTCCCTTCAAGACACCAAAGTTTTGCCGAAGAACACGGTGAAGCCGGTTAACAATTTCCATGTGACCAGGCTGACCCAGTAAGCTCAGCTCGACCAATTAGCAGCCTATTATTGTACTTGAATGTCCTTTGTGTCCAAACTCCAGGGAATTCACAATATATGTCAAAAGAAAACAATATAGATGTTAAAACAACCTTAAATTGATTATCATATAAAGTTTTACCTCCATACTATATTATAGTAAAAATGAAAACGACTTTTAAAACATCTTGTCATGAAATTCTTAAAGAACCATTTGAAAATTCTTATAACCATAAAAACCTTCCAAGATTTAACACAAAAAATGTTTTGTTTACTTTTCCCAAAATGTCAAAAGAACACGAGTAGCAATATTCAAGAGATAAAACAGTATCACACACATTAGTACCAAAACATTTGCCTTACGATTCTTACACGCACCAGCTAGCAAGAAACAACACATATATAACACAAGCAATAAAAGTGCTTATCACTTTATCAATAATATCTTTCCAATCATAGTTATGGAAGTAGATTCGTAATCACAAACGGACTACATATCCATTAAAAACAAAGAAACTACTAAAAACAATGGTACGAAGCACAATGACACGCCACATTCAAATTAACATGTAATGGCATGAAGGTATAACAACTATCAGATCCACCTAATACAATATGAACAACAATTAGAAAGAATCTTGTACAAACAGATTTCTCAAAATAAATTACAAGAACAAGTCAACATCACAATGATCTACACTATTCTTTCACACATTACTAACAGGAACATACGCTCAAAGAACAAGATGAACATGAACCCTAGACTGGTAAAGAATTCAGACCATCGAACAATTATATAAAGAACTACAAGATTCCAGCATACACAAAAACTAGTTTTATAGTACATTTCTTTTCTCGAATAGAATTTGAGCAGAGAATCTTAAATCCAACTTCACATCCAAATTTAAAAATCATATGTCAACACATACCAAGTATAATAACTAGCAGGTGAAAACTTTTACAGTCTCACAAAGAACACCTAACCAGTAGATTTAATACACAAGTCTGATAGGAGAAAGGATAACATGATATACATCTGACAACAAAAAAAACCCGACAAATTCTGATGAACACAGAAAATAAAAGATTGCAACCAGAAACAAGCATATATCACACAAGAGAAGCATACAAGGTTATTACAAGACCAATCCTGACAATACAAGTTGTTAAAATACATGAACCACACAGTTCAAACAACAAATATCATAACTTATCAGAAAACAATGAATCACACGATTCAATGATGATACCAAAAAACATATTTGGTAAAAAAACAAGTCACAAAAAAAATGATGTAACCACATAACAAGATTCAAGACACATGTTTGGTAATTTGAATCACAAGATTCAAAATACAATACCACAAACATACGCGACAGAATCAAGAGGCACAAACCTCTACAAAATTCGGAACAACATGTGAAAAAAAAAATGTCACAAGACATAAAACTAAGAACTTTCTATAATAGAAAAGAACCCAAATGAACCACATATTCCGATTAACAAAGAATCACACAATTCTTTAACAATATCAGATACATTTCTGACAATAACAGACAAAAGTCGCATAACTTTTACGTCTAAAAATAATTGGATCAATAAAAAATCAAGTTGTAATAACATGAATCATTTGATTTTTATCAAAAGATATTTGACAACTTTACAAAACTGAACCAACATAAACCGAACCACAAGATTCAAAACATTACCAGAAACAATCTGATAAAACAACAAGTCACACGACTCAACAAACATATCTCAAAAGAACTTTGAATCACACAATTCAAAGATAAACCTGATAAAATGAGAATCACATGACTCTACATCAGATACAAATTTAAGCCAGATATAACTTCATATTGTATTAAAACCACATGGTTAAACAATTGAATCAAACACAAGGCGAACAAAATTCAAGACCAATCTTGAAACACAGAACTGGTTACTGTTACGAACCACATGGCTCAACAAACCAGACAATACAACAAAAAACTATGGGTGAAAGAAACCATCATGATACGGTTTAAAGATAAACAACCCACTAATCAAAACAATCTGAATCACATTATTCAGACATAAACCTGATAACAGAATCACATGATTCAAAATCAGATTAAAGATTTGTAGCCAAAGACAAATTCTAGTTGAAAAAATAACATCTCCCGATTCTACAACTAGAACACATACCACATAGATGAAAACAAGGCTAGCATAAAGTCGCATGACTTATAAACTTCAGACCCACGTTTAACAAAATAGTTGGATCAACGTAAAAGTAAGTTGTAAAATCATGACGGTTCATTTGATTTTTATCAAAAATATATTTTACAACATTACAAAATATTGAACCATAAAAAATTGAATCAAAAGATTCAAAATACATGTATGGGGAGATGGAAACATGTGAACCTTAGTGAAGAATGAACATCAAGTATTAACAAGACCACTTGATCATAGACACTGATACAGATGGAACAAACAAGTCATCGGAGACCAAACATGCTAGTAATACAACAATTTTACACGCGTACACTCAATTTAACACAATCTTGAACATGTTAAAGCACCAGTTTAATTCCACTTTAAACATGTGATTTGTGTACAAGGATACAGATATAAAAGGTTAATCACCAAGATCAAGCATAAATACTATTAATCTTGGTTAGAAACCTCATTTAAAATACAAGGTATGAAATACACAAGAAATTAGATATGAACACTCCTAGCCAACTTGTGGCAAGAAATGCACATACACATTACAGGAACACAAATTAACATGTTTAACAAACCAAATGTTTTGAACAAGAATATTTTTAAAACACAACCATATGTAAAATTTTAATTTAATGTTTTACTAGCAGTATGTGTAATGAGATCTCATTTAAAACATCTCGCATGACTTTTCCATTCTAGAAACACAAGTTCAGTAATAACAATAATATTCCTCACCCTAGAAGACTTGTTTACACGTATGATACTCACCCTAATACTTTAAGTAAACTGACTACTTTAAAGGAAATGTTTACACAAAGTATTTTAAAAAACCATAAGTCATAATCATTCCTTTTACATGAGTATATGACTCATATACATAGAAAACTTATGAAGACTTAATATTGATGAGCACCAGATTTGTAAAGGCAGAAGAGTCAGTGTCAATATAGGTCAAAGTCCATGTAATTAAGAAATTCACAAGTATAAAAAACCAAGCAAGACCCTCACAAATATTGATTACCAAACACATTGACAAATCAAGAAGTAGCAAAATTGTTTAAGTGCAGCAAACGAATTTTAGATACACAAAACAAAGAAATAGGAAAACCTTTACCAAAAAGCCACACACGTAAGGATAATTCAAGCAATATGTTACAAATAGAAGATAGGATCAGAGATATGAAGCGAATTACCTTCTGCCATTCTAGTGTAACCAGGTTCAGGGTCTAATCCAACAAAATGTATAGTTTGTTGCTATTATCATTGATCTTGATGTAACAAACGGCCAATATCTTCAGAAATCCATCAGCCGTACTAACGCCATCGGTATGAATGATTCCCCAAATTAAACCATTGATTATATTCCATAACCACTGACCTCAAATCCGGCAGAATTGAGATGACTCCTCAGATCTCCGTACCCTACTTTTCTGTCACCGTCTTTATCGATCGTCGAACAATTCGCTGCTAAAGTTGTTGTACCTCTCCAGAATCTTCTCTAACTCATCGTACTCAACGCAGCCGCCGTTGTTTGAATCGGCTAGAATTACAATCATGCCGATGACTTCATCTTTAGGGGCGGAAAGGATGATTTCAGATCATCATGACTGATTTTACCATCTAGATCACCATTGATCATAACAAACAAGGAGCGCAGATCTGAGATATTTCTCGTCGGCCATAGAGGAAGAGGTGTTTTTAATACGTGTAAATGAGGAAGGTTTTTTGTGGTTTAAAACAAGAACACTAGCAAAGACCAAAAAACGTAGTGGAAGAAACAAATCCAGAATCGTCGTCAACAATCGACAACCAGAGCCATTAAAGCTCTGATACCATGTCAGAATTCAGAGATTTAAGATCAATGATACTCAAATTAGAACTTGATTTACCCAAATATCCATTACAAACTGAAAACACAATTACTAACACTTGAAACGGATCCAAAAGACTCTCAAGAAGCAGAAGAACAATAAGAAAATAACGAACTCTATGACCTATCGGGATTCAATACATTGAACAAGAAACGAACCCTAGATCAGAGAACATGAGAAGAAGGGTGAGGAATCAAGAGATAATGTGTCTGCTCAAGTAGGTTTTGAATACAGCTAGGGTTCCTTTAGTAATATCCAAGTGCAACCGGATAATCCGGGTCTTGACCCATGACCCGTGAGATACCAAGCAGCAACACCTCAGCCCGCTACTCAAAGCCCATGTCTCCTAAGCCCATTCCTCACCATGTTAAGGATCCATTGGTTCATGAAATAAAAAAAAAATAAAAAATAAATCAGAACTAATATCAAGAGACCAAAGTTTGAATTAATAATGAAAATGAATCTCATTTTTAACAGTTTTCATATTACACTCCTTTCCCTAAAACGACTACGGATTTTTGAAGTTGAATAGGTTTCAAATTGATGTCCATTACACCACTGGTTTGTTCTTCGTTTTTCTTTTCAATGGTTTGGGTAATTTCTGATTTAGAATTATAACCGTAATCAAAGCACATGAAGAATCACATACATCCTAGATATCCATCAACAATAACAACATGTGAATACAAAAATGGGATGGGATTTATGTAAGTATTCTGTATAATTTAACGGAATAACATTTGGTTTGTGTACAAATTAGACCATTAATTAGTTTGATTATATCCTATTTCCTGTCATTGCTTACTGGATTGGATCATTTTTTATGTGTTTTGAGAAATTCAATCATTGGATTTAAGAAGTTCATCCCTAGGCTACCAACAGTTTTTCATCACCAGTCTAGAGGATTGTTTGAAACTATGTTATAACTTACTTATAAGATTTTTCTTTATATAGTTAAAACAATAACAGTGAGTAGATTCATTTGTGAGACTAAATCTAAGAGTAAACTAAACCTAATAATTGATTAAGTATTTCTTATGTCTAATATTTGACAGATTTATAAATGCCGTTGCTCTGAATATGTTACTTTGACCCTGAGTTTCTTGGCCAGGTTTCCTAAAAAGACCAAAATAACTGGAATGTTTCTTACCTACTCCAAACACGAGTAACAAAAATATTTTCATCTCTCAGGCAAAAGGATCACAATGGGTATTAAAAACAGAGAAGCTACATGGATATCCACGATTTACATTTTTACATATTTAAATTTCTAGATTCGACACATCATATATGGTTTTGTTTCTTTGTTTGTCTTTTTTTTTTTTTTACATTAAACTAATAAAATGACAATTTTGTAATGTAGTACAGTCACAAATAGCATGTCTCCACTGCGAAAGGGGTTTTGTCGTGTAACAGATACAGTCATGTGACTCACTTTTAATCATAGGCTAACACTTTGTGTGTTTGGTTCCCGCAGCAACGCGTGGGTTGGAAATCTTGTTTTTTACAATAAACAACTAAATATAAAAAACTAATCAAAATGATATGTTTTATAGTTACATACGTGTATTATAGTTACATACGTGTAGTTACTAGAGAAATAATATCAAATAAAGGGAACCTAAAATGTATCAATCAACCTTGTTGGCTTGTTTTTTCGTGTGCATTTTGATATTTAAAAACACAACTGTGTGACTTTGTATGCTTCTATTAACGTAATTAACCACGTAAATGTCATCACACATTCTATACCGGTCCGCTGGTAACCATTGCAGATCAAAGTCTATCCACTTGAAAAATCAAATTGTAAACATAATAGAGAAACTACTAGTTAAAACTATTCAAAGTGACAGATACGCCAATCAAATTATATTGTACTTTATGTTAAATCACTAAGATTATGTAAATATATTTTTATTTTTGAAAAATATAAAATTATATTCATTGATTTCTAAACAATAATTGGAAGGAATATTTGTGAAATCAAAATCATAAGGAACAAAATTGGATAAGTTTGACTTATGATATTTTTAAGTTTGACCACCAAGAGTCAGAACTGTAGAGGTCAAACCCAATCAACTGTACACAAAAGCCATGAATCATGCGGCAGAGGTTCAAAACCTCATCCGAAAACAACTCTCCGGCGGAAACACAAGCCTAATCCAAATCCCTCAATTACAGGAATATAAAATATCAACGAAAATAATTTTTAAATAAAACGAAATTCCTTATTTCCCCTTTACACCATTCAAATGGAACCAGATGACCTTGGTCTAGGCTCCTACTATCACCACCACCACCCACAACCGCCCCTGCCACCGCAGCGCCACCCCCAACCGCCCCACCACCAACAACCACCTCCCTCAACCATAACCCACAATGGAATGCTACCCAACACAAATACGGATCCCAGACCCTCTCAGTTGCTCTACCCCCACCATTCCGCCCCCTCCGCCGTCTCTTCTCCGTTGGAGACCGGCGTCCGGCGGAAGAGAGGCAGGCCAAGAAAGTACGGGACGCCGGAGCAAGCCGCGGCCGCGAAGAGACTCTCATCTTCTTCTCCGTCCACCTCTGTTCCGCCGTTATCGCCGGCGAGCAAAAAGGACGCGGCTTTGGGAGTTAGTGGGTCATCTACTACTGCTTTCAAGAAATATTCTCTTGGTGTGTTAGTTACGCTTTCATCTTACGGCCACAAAGATAATCTTTGCGTGGTGCAGATTAAAAGTGAATGCATGTGTGATCTTCCGTATGATTATGATAAGTTTTAGCCAATTAGCCCCATAACATAAGGCAACAGAATTGATCCCTACTTGCTATGCTAGACCAGCACCTTAGGTTAGGTTATTATTCTGATGAAGAGTTACACTTGATTTCTTGGTATCAAAGATTCAAACTTTATGCCTTTCTGTGAAATATGCAAAGTTTACACGGACTTAAATTCATCAGGCTGCTTAGTAGTAATGTTAGTGCAGATGGGTTACAATTCTAAATCAATTTAGACTTAAAAACCTAAAGTTCAACAAAATTCACAAGTATTTAGGATCGTTCGTCTAAGATGTTGCTCACCATATTTAGGCAGGACTAAAGGCGAAATTGTATAGGGTTACATTTCGCCCCACTAGGTTGTACATATTGTTGTTGGCTGATAAAAAAGGCTCAAGAGCGGAAGTTGGAAATAGCAGAGATGAGAATGTTGATTAGCTATTGTGGATGTGTGGGTACACGAGGTTAGACCATATAGGAATGAGGTTTTTAGCGATACTATATAAGGGTAGCAAGAGTGACGGATAAGATCAAGAAGGGGAGATTAAGATGGTCCAAACAAGTGGAGGGGAAGCCAAAATGACGTGAGGTGAGAAGATTCAGTAGGATTTGTTAGAATTGCATCTTTCCGAGAACATGATCATTGCTTCTTGGAGATTTATGATAAAGGTTTGGGATATTTAGGGGACAGTTAGTATAGTTGTGGTCTTTAGTCATTGGATAGGTGTTAAGAGGCATGAAATTTTTCCCTTTCACCTTAGGTGAGTTTGTAGTTTTGTATACTCTTAGATGTGCCTTCAATCCTAGTCTCATCTACTTTAGATTTTGGGATTTAATGTTTAAGGTTCTTTTTTTTTGTTTTTGTTTTTGCGAATTAATAAATTTAGACATGATTTTGTTGGGTATGTTTGTTTGTTTTGTTTTACAAATACAGACCCAACCATATTTTTCATTTGTGTGTATCTTTAACTATGCTTGGAGCATTTCCTCTATGATATCAACTGATCGCTGAATATTCCATTTCTGTATATGTTTTTCAGGGAACACGGGGCAAGGTTTTACCCCTCATATTATTTCTGTGGCTGCGGGAGAGGTAAGAAATACAAACACATAAAATGCTTCTGTTATAATTAAGCTTGGAATGTATTATTTGATCACCCGGCTACCTCCTGTTTTTGTGATCTGTTGGAAATTTAATAGGACATTAGCCAGAAAGTAATGTCATTTATGCAACAAAGCAAGCAAGAGATCTGTGTCCTTTCGGCATCAGGTTCAATCTCTAATGCATCTTTACGCCAGCCAGCCACATCCCGTGGCAACATTAGTTATGAGGTGAACAAGTTAGTTTAAACACCTTTATATATATCTTTCAGAATATTCGTTGAGTATTAACTATTAATCAATTCATGAGTTCTAACTTTCTATGATATCAGGGGCGTTTTGACATCCTGTCTCTCTGTGGATCTTACTTACGTTCTGATTTGGGTGGCACGGGTGGGTTAAGTGTCTGTTTGTCCAGTAATGATGGGCAAATCATAGGAGGCGGTGTGGATGGGCCGTTGATAGCTGCAGGCCCTGTTCAGGTAGTATTCTTTTAGTTTGAGCCGGATTATTAGTGAGCAAAGGGGAGAATCACACGGGTTGGGTAACGGGTCAAAATGTTATTTTGGTACAGGGTCTTGTCAAAATGGATTTATTTGACACCTGTTTTATTTGTATTGTGTTAAAGTGCCTTTTTTATTGATTCTGTCTGCAGGTAATTGTTGGCACATTTTCTATTGAGGGTAAGAGAGAAAGTGCTGCTAGCTTAAAAGGCGACACGTCCACAAACAAGTTGCCATCACCAAACGTGGGGCCACCGGTTCCAAACTTGAGCTTCCTCTCGGGACCAGATTCTTCCGGAAGAAATGTAGTCGGGGGCAGTGATGATCAACAAAATACCGACGGTTACCAATTCATGATCCCAAATCGAAATGCACCTGTAAGCGAGTGGAGGAATAACAATGATTCTAGGAGCACTGCTGGTTATGACTTTTCAGGTATGATTTCTGGGGAGGAGGTGTTTGGATATGTGTTAACAAACTGACTCTTTAACAATTTCATATTAAATATGAAACTAACTAGGAAAATTGGATTTTAATAATCCCAATTATTGCCTATTGGCCGATAAAAATCCATACTTCGTTTTTCCCCTACAATGAACCCCTTTTTAATCATGTTGGAAGTAAACATACCGTCATTAATATGACTCTAATTCCGTTAAGAAAATTTCAGTTTTTGATGATTGGGCATCAAGGTGGCGTCTTATGTGGTATGCTTATGATGCCTGTGAAGAAAAGTTTTCAGAAAACAACCACACAAACACACAGTTCTTCGACAACCGGATAAAAAATATTTCTTCATAACATCAAACATACAAAAATCCTAAAAAAACCCTCTGTTTTTTATCCCGGTCATAAAAAACATGCCATATAAGACGCTACCATAGTGTCCATTCATCAAAAAGTGAAATATTCGTAACGGAGTTAGTGTCCGCGGTTTGTTTATTTTCAACATGGTTAAAAAGAGGTTCATTGTAAGGAAAAAACGAAGTATGCATTATTATCGCCCAATAGGCAATAGTTGGATTATTAAAATACAATTTTCCAACTAACTATTGCATATTATTAATCAACTATTTCTCGCGTACATAATAATAATAGATGTAACTTGATCAATCTAGACTAATGCAAAAAATGGTTAAATTCCGTCTTTTTTTGCAGGAAGGCTGAATCAACAGTCACCAAAAGGCGGGGATTATGATCGTTTTCAAGACTGAAGGTTCGGAGTGTGGTCGAAGAAGCAAGATTGGGGTGGGTTTAACCAGGTGGATATGGTATAATAGGTTGTTTTGTGCAGGATGTGGTGGTAAGTTGTAACTCAATGCATCATCATCAAAATTGTACAGTTAACCCAAAATCGTACAAATGTGTTGATGTGTACTTTTAGCAGTTACCAAATGCTTTTCTGTAACTTTCTTTTGGATTAACACTAATGTAATGTTTAATTAAAGTATGCCAACTTCATTTTCTCCTCTTCTTCTTCTTCTCTTTTTTGCTGTAAGCCTGTAATGTGGTTTTATATAGTCTAGAAGTGGTGATATTATTTACAATTTTTTTAGAGTTAATTACAAGAATGGCCTCAATGATTCACCATATTGTATCGAAGTATAAGAAGGTTTCTATCGTTCACCTGGTAACATAGATGAATGTTAAGTCACTTAAAATACGGAAATAAAAAACAATGTTTAGTAGAAAAAGTAACATACAATGACAAACAAACTTTAAAGATGGTAAACAGTCGTGCAACACATGATAAGATGATGAAGCTAAGTAGCCACAAATTTGAACATAAAAAAACAAAAGTTTAGATGATACACAAAACTCATTTTTTACTCATCTCGATCTTGAACGGAGGTAAAAAAAAAATAGTAGTCAAGAAAAAGGTTGAAATATTTATATTTCAATAAAGTGAACAATTTGTTATTGTATTAAAAATGTTAAATAAAGTAAGTTGTAGCTTTAAAGTTTAGTTTATAAGATTTAAAAAAAATATATTTTCAAACTCATTGTGTCTTTTTGTAGCGAATTTAACTTCGCTAAATTTATTCAACCGGAGTCATTCGAGCCGAGATTTATAATATACCCATATTTTTAACTGTCTACCGCTATAATGCGTAGTTCGTTACCTACTAGTTTGTATATTAGCATGAGCAAGTTTTCTATTAATTTTTAATTTGAAGAACTAAAATAACATCATTAAACAACAAACGAACTAAAAATTTTAAATACATAAAGATCAAACGAACTAGTTTGTATATTGGCATGAGCATTCATAGCAACTTTTTCACAAACATCCTCGTAATTTAGCTAAAAAACAAGTTTATTCAAAATTTAGAGTTTTTATAAAACTCCTCACATCGATTCTCCATCCCTATTATATTTTTACATATTTACTTTAGATTAACAAATGATCTTAATTTTATAGATGCTAATATAGCATCAAATTATAAGTAATTTTTATATATTTTTTATAAATTATAAGGATAGAGCATGTACACATGCTCATTAGAATGTTCTGTGTAACTACCTCTTTAGTTTATTGAGAATCAACGTCGGAAGGTAAATTATATTTTCTAAGATAAAAGAACAAAGATATCGCAAATCTTTGAATAAAATTGATAACGAAATATATATTTTTAAAATAAGAATATAATTATTTATTGTTTAAAATTAATGGGGGTAGTGATTTGAGATATCAGAAATGGCTTCGGTCCGTTCTCCTTCATTGGTCCAATTTGTAGAATCATCTTGGCCCCTCAATGTGAAGTGACAGTTTATTCTAGATGATTTTAAACAATGTATTTATATTTTGAGTTTATCATTAAGATTTTTAGCATAATGGGACATCATCATTTGAAAATAAACTAAATGTTTTTAGCTAAATGGGACATCATCATTTAAGAATAATTACAATTATCAACGTGAAATTTAGTACGAGCCGTTTTTTTTTCTAAATAGAACTATTGTTTTCACCATATATGATATATGTAGAACAACGAAAAAAAGTAACATATGTGAAACTTTATATAAGAAATAGCCAACATTTATACGTTATAGGCTTGTTAACCACAAAATAAATCAAGGTTTTTGAAACTTTATATAATGTTGGTCATCATTTAACAATTTGTTGAAGACAATAGAATTTAAAAAAAAAAAACTAATAAACCAAACAACATAGAAAAAAACACAAAGAAACAAACAAACAAAAGAGACTAGAGAACCAAACTTTATTGCTATCTAACAATAAAAAAAAGTTCTACACCACTAGTACCCCTAGTTTAACCACTCTTCCAATAAAAGTTGCAAGCAACACTCACTTGTACGCTTAGGTTTAACCACTTGTATAAATTGAATACTAACTTTCGCTCACACCAAAAGATTGCCAATTAAGTATTATAAATACTTGTATAAAACCATCATATATTTTAACTTTACTAGTGTTTGTTTGTTTACTGTAATTGTTTTGAAATCAGAGATCTTTCTTGAAGTTATTTCAGAATTTAACCACATCGTTCGTTCTCAAGAGCCTACCAATAGTTAGCAGGGCCAGTCCTAGGGATTTAGGAGCCCTGTTCGAGTTAAATAAATGGGTCATATTCAAAAATAGAATTACAAATAGAAAAAGTTTTAAATACGATAAAAATAAGTTATAATCTATATCTATCTATATATATAATAAAAGAAAAGTTTTTGGCACTACAATTTGTCATGTGGCACCACCATATTCATCCTCAATATTGTTTCCTGCCAATAAAGATTCACACTCCTAATTATGGAAGTGATTTGTATTTCTATTAAAAAAAATTATGGATATATATATCCAACTTTTTATTTATTGCCTTTTTTTATTTATTGTCTTTTAAATTATTTAATAACCAATTATTTAATTACTAAAGATATAAAAATACATAATTGTCGTAGATTATGATTGTATTTATAGTTTTTCTTAAAATGTCACCCGTGTAACACACGGGGATAAAAAACTAGTAATAAACATAAGAATATTATAGTTTTAAAATGACACTCTAAGTATTTAAACGACAAATTTATAGATTTTCTAACATTTTTTAATAGGAAATTGATTGAAATATGAGCCCCAGAAAATGATAGGCCCTGTTCCGTCGCACCTCTCACATATGCTCAGAGCCCCCACTGATAGTTAGCCTTTTGGTGTGAGTGAGATTCACTAGGTATGGTTATTATATAATGATAAAGATAAAATTTTACAAACTTAAATAATATTGGGTAATTACATTTTGAATTAACCATAATTTATATCAAGTTGATTAGATAAAGGCCGCTGAAATGTTTAAAACTTTGGGCTGATTACGCCACCAGCCCAGTAGCCCACCACTCTCTTAAGTTTATTGCCAAACTAGTGTATTTTAAAATTTTATTTACCAAATAGGTCTAGTTACAAAAATATTTACCAAATTAGATACTTTCTAGAAAACTTCACTTTATCTCTCCTATTCTTATTAGCTACAAAATCATCTTTCACAAAATATTATATTTATATATTTGACTATGATATTTTATCATCAGAAATCTTTTTTTTTTATAATTATTTTTCCTAGAATCTAAAATAAAAATCTTTACATTGATTATTGTTAAAAAAATAAAAATAAATATCATATATATATATATATATATATATATATATATATATATATATTTGACTATGATATTTTATCATCAGGAATCTTTTTTTTTATTATTCTTAAAATTATATCATGAAAGACAAAAAAGTGTTGCGTTAAAAATAGTTAAATTAAAAGAAAATTTTTATTTTTTAATAAAAGGACATTTATAAAATAAAAACTCATATATGGAGCAACTTAGGTTGCCAGGTTAAACCACACAATTATCTATACTTCTATACTATATAATAAACACAAGTTTTTAATGTGTAGGTGGCACAATTTAAAGTGTGTCACATAGGATTAGCTTATGTGTCATTTTTATAGATTTTTGAATTAAAAAAATAAATGTTATTTACAAAAAAGAAAGATCTTATAATTAAAAATCAAAAAATTAAATTATTTCCATATAAAATTATCCATATTTGTTTTACAATACCATAATTTTGATTCATCATATCTTTTTCATTTCTCAATGAAAATTTGATCCGTAAATTGCTTTGAATTCTTGAAAGAAAACCTAACAAAACTAGATCCATATTGCTTAGGTTTCGATCAACGAATGATGGTGAACGAATAAAAAAACAAAGTCACGACTTTCTAAACCCACCATTAATGAACTTAAACTCCAATTCGATCATTCGTTTAATGGTTAGAAAAAAACTTTCATCTTTTAATTCGTTTAATTTTTTTATATCACAGTCTCGGGTATTTACCCGGGACACTAACTAGTGTTTCATAAATGGTTTCTTTTCATATTATTTTGTAGGTTTTATTAATGAAATTAAGAAAAACTAACGCACTTTCATATAAACCGTAAATTAGGTTTCATATTGGGTTTCTTTTTATAACATTGTTTTATTTTGTTTAACAACAAGTTTATTAAGAAACAACCAATCGCTAGCAAGACATTAGGGATGGCGAAAGAACAACTTACAGCATAAAGGAAAACCAGACATTTCAGTCAAGTTTATTAAGAAACAACCAATCGCTAGCAAGACGCTAGAGATGACGAAAGAAAAACTTACAACATAAAGCAAACCCGGTACTTACAATGATAGTTAAACCAGATAAAACTCCAACTTTTAATCTCGTATAACACTCTATGAATCAAATACGGTCTCTTCTTGAAATAAATTGCAAATGATATTGAACATTAGTTTAATATAAAACAAAATATTATAACTAACTTTGAATTATTAAAAAAGACACTTAAATTACATGTAAATTTATGCCGAGCATGTGATTTGAGATATGTAATAATCAGATCTATCATGATAGGTTTTCTTAAGAAGATAATTTTCTTTCATGATATAAGTTTAATTTTGATTTCTTTAATAATAATCTCTATAAACGTCTTTATTTTAGACTTTTAGAAAAAAATCAAAGAAAAGATTTCTGATGATAAAAAAGTTAAAGAAATTATTATGTAAAAATTTAGAAACCTTTTTTAAAATGCCATAATCAAATATATATAATATTTTGTTAAAGATAATTTTGTAGCCAATAAGAACATGAGAGATAAAGTGAAGTTTTCTAAAAAGTATCTAATTTGATAAATATTTTTGTAGCTACACCTATTTGGTAAATAAATTTTTAAAATACACTAGTTTGGGAATAAACTCCCACTCTCTTTATGGAATTCAATATTTAAGAAAACACGTTCATAATCATTAGTGCGTAATGGATCGAGGCTAACCTAGGAATGTTTTTCATCGGGGTTTGAAGATCTTTTTTATGATCTGGCCGTTCATCGCCATATACATTTTTTTAGATAGGTGTAGTTTGGGTTGAGTCGCGTCAGATGATAAAAAGTAATTAAAATCTAAAACATATAACCAAAGTACTAATATACGTCATTAGGTATTAATTTAATAAGTTTCAGTTATATATATTAGTTTTGTTTTTATAAATTAGTTTATAATATGCTTAAGTTTGTAAAACTTTATTTTTTTAAAATTGAAAATATTTTTTTTAGAGTTCAATGGGGGTAAATTTCTTAGGTGTGAGTAGAGATTAAAAATATATATACTTGGGTGTCGAGTGACCCCATGATTAGTACATGAGTTCGCCCCTTGCTATAGAGTTAAGTATAACTCATCTCTTTTGACGACTCTAAAAATTACGCATGTTGGATAAATACTCACAGGTATAGTCAATAAATACTCATTACATGGTTTTTCTAACTAAGTTGGTATTATTTTAACCGTGGTCTGTTTATTTTTAACATGGTTAGAAAGGGGTTCGTCGTAAAGAAAAAATGAAGTATGAATTATTATTGGCCAACATGCAATAGTTAAATTTTTATGATGTCGCATTCCCTAATTGGATATTTATTTTAAAGCCTAAGGCTTCAATTGTGACCATACATACCCCCATCCTAATGGAGCATCAAATTAATTTTTATTCGACTACTTACGGATTACGGAGATGATTTTCTCTGAGAATATGCTCAACTTGAGTAAATAGTTTTTGGTTGAACGTTCTAAAAAACTATTTTTTTAATAAATTATAAGGATAGAGTATATATAATATTCTGTGTAATTAACTCATTAGTTTATTAAGAATCAACGTTGGACAGTAAATTACATTTTCTAAGATACACGAGCAAAGATATCGCAAATCTTTGAATAAAACTGATAATGAAATATATATTTTTAAAATAAGAATATTTTTTGTTTTTGTTGTTCCAAATCAATGGGGGTTGTTATTTGAGATATCAGAAATGGCTTCGGTCGTTCTCCTTCATTGGTCCAAATTGTATTGGCCCCTGAATGTGAAGTGACAGTGTTGTCGTTTGGTAGTTTTGGGATGGTTTAGAGTTGATTCTAGATGATTTTAAACAATATTTTCACAAATTGAGTTTATCATTAAGATTTTTAGCTTAATGGGACATCATCATTTAAAAATAAATTAAATATTTGGCTAAAAATAAAACATTTCCTACATCTTTTATGTTAGATCCATGGTAAGCACGTTGCATGTCACAAAGAAATAGTTACTTTCACAGAAGAATAGTTACAGTTATTAACATGAAATTTAATATGAGCCGTTGTTTTAAGTAGAACTAGTTTTTTTCATCATATATGTTAAATAACGAAAAAAGTAACATGTGTGAAACTTTATATAAAAGCGCCAATATTTATACGTTATACGTTTGTTAAACCACAAAATAAGTCTAGGTATTTGAAACTTAATATAATGTTGGTCATCAATTCATCATTTGACAAATTTGTTAAATACAACGTACAGAAATTAACAAAAAGAAAAAAAAAGAAAAAAACAAACAACATAGAAAAAATCACAAACAAAGAAACAAAAAAGACTATAGAACCAAACTTTATTACTATCTAACAATAAAAAAAAAGTTCTACACTAGTACCCCTAGTTTAATCACTCTTCAAATAAAAGTTGCATCACTTGTACGCTTAGGTTTAACCACTTGTATAAAGTGAATACTAACTTTCGCTCACACCAAAAGATTGCCAATTAAATATTATAAGTACTTGTATAAAACCATTATATATTTTAACTTCAACTATTGTGTGTTTGTTTGTTTGGTGTGATTGGCTTGGAGTCCGAGATCTTTCTTAAAGTGATTTTAGATTTAACTACATCTTTCCCTCTTAAGAGCCTACCAATAGTTAGCTTTTTGCTGTTAGTGAGAATGTGAGTTTCACTACATATGGTTGTTATATGATGGTAAAAATAAATTCTACAAATGAAATAATATTGGGTAATTACATTTGAATAAACCATAATTTATATCAAGTTGATTAGATAAAGGCCACTGAAATGTTTAAAACTTTGGGCTGATTACGCCACCAGCCCAGTAGCCCACCAACATCTTTGAGAAATTCAATATTTCAGAAAACACGTTCGTAATTATTAATGCGTATGGAGGCTAACTTCTGAAAATTTTTCGTCGGGGTTAATTTTTTTTTTATGATCTTGTCGTTCATCGCTACATACAAATTTTTTGAGACGGGTCTAGTTTGGGTAGAGTCGCGTTAAATGATAAAAAAATCAACTCAAATCTGAAATATATAACAAAAATACTAATATACGTCATTAGTTATTAGAAAATAGAAATATAATGTATCTAAAGTTGCTCTTTGCGGGTTTTATTTTTAAAACATATCTATCATATCCCCTATGGCAACATTCATAAGCAACTCTCTTTCTAAGAATTAGAAATTATGTTAGAATAATATAATGAGTATTGGGCAACTCTCTTTTTAAAAATTAGAAATTATGTTATTATTCTTAGCTACTTGGATCATGTATACAAGTGTATTATGTATTAATTTAATAAGTTTTGATTATAGATTAGTTTTATTTTTATAGATTAGTTAATAATATGTTTAAATTTGTAAAATTTTAATTTTTTCTAGATTTAAAATTGTTTTTTATAGAGTTTATGGGGTTGATGACCAAACTCTTTATGTGTCAGCCGAGATTAAATCATATATATACTAGTATAGAGAAAATATTCATAAGTGTCGAGTGACACATAATTACTATATGGGTTCGCCCCTTAGTGCCTACACAATTAATTAGTATAACTCATCTCTTTTGATGACTCTATAAATGACACATGTTGATAAATACTCTGTATAGTCAAAAGGTATTCATATGTTCATATTAATATGCTTAAAAACCAAATTAATCTATCACCATAAAGAACTTATAAAATTTCGACAATGGTTTATGATCGCTGTCATGATTTTACAGTGGATCAACGAGCAACTGAAACAACGTAGCAAAGATATGTATAGAAGAACCACGGTGATCATGTATTGATCATTATCAATTGGACAACTATGTTTTTTGAGAAGGAAATATATATATATATATATTTTAAACAACTTCAACAAACCTGCCTAATACAAAAACATTTTCACATCAAATCATTTAATTGCTATTCTAACCATTTTTATTTACGAAGTTTAATTATCACTCACTCAGAGCATTCACAACAACTTCTAAAATTTGTCTCCTTAAATTTTAAGGACAACATAAAAAATATCTATTTTTTCTACTATTCTTATATCATTATTTAATATAAGCCTTATTCTTAAATTTGAAGGATAAATATATGGGAGGGAGAGATTCAAATGAGGAGTTTGTTTTGGGTAAGAAGGATAAGAAGGATTTTCAGCCATTGGATCTTGATCTAATAAAAAAAGGAAGGAGAAGTATTTTAGTCTTAGGCTAAGTGTAGTGGATAAAGCCCCATAAAGCCCCACAAGGGGCATTATGCGCCATGTGGACGCTGACTGGGCAAGGGGCTTTATGGGGCTTTATGGTGTAGTGGATAAAGCCCCATAAAGCCCACCATCATCATTACCTTATTATTATTTTTTTAACTTTTTTTTAAAAAGTACTTTCATTAAAAATAAAATAAAAGACAACAAAATAAATTAAAACATCACAACAAAAGAAAACACGAACGCCTATATATAATTATTAAACGTGAAAATAGGATCTTCGGGGTTGTTGATGTATGGCCTCAAAAAAGCCCAAACGCCTGCGTATATAAAGCTCTTGCCATATTCAGTTTTGTACTCGCTCAACGACCTTCGCAGCACTGAGCTTATACCCTCCGCGCCATATTGTCGCTCGAGTCGTACATAGATATCATTAAAAGTTCGTGCCTTCGATTGCAAGTCCCACCATTTCGCCCTGATAAAGTTCCCGTTTAAAAACACTCCACGTCGCCGTTTGAAGTCATCAATCACGGCATTCCAAAACTCGTTTGGCCGGCGTCCATCATTCCAATTGTGTGCGACGTTAACGAAAGATTGTGCCACCGCTACGTCGTCTTCGACCTTCCAACTACGCCTATTCATTGTGAATGTTTGTGAAAGTTTATAAAATAGATGGGGTATATATAGTAGAAGAATAGAAGTAGAGAGGAGTTGGAGTGGTGTGTGAAATGTTTAAAAAAGTGGAGTATTTATAGGTAAAAGGGGGTTTAAATTAAAATTTTTTTTTTAAAAAAAAGCCTCCAACGGTCAAAAATTGAGCCGTTGAACGGCTCTTTTTTTTTATTAACCCTCTTCTCGGCGTTAAAGGGCTAACGCCCCTCGCCCACTCCTCCTCTATAACGCCCCTATAACGCCCCACCGTAGTGGGGGTGGGCGTTATAGGGGGCGTTATAGAGCCCCAAAACGCCCCATAAAGCCCCACTACGGGCAGCCTTAGCCACTTTTGTTGACTTTTTATCTATTTCCCCCAATTTCTTTAAACATTCATAGCTTTCACATACGACATTATTTTTTAAAAAAAATTACACCATAAAAACGAGCATTTATTTATCTTTAAAACGCATATAGTGTTGATATATAAAAAATGAAAAAAAAAATTACTCTTTCGATTTTTAACACAGGTCATTGTGTCATTGTGTCGAAATGTTCAGATCATTGTGTCATTGTGTCGTCGTGTCAAAAGTATATATAGTGTTGCTATATATAAAATTAAATACTCTTTCGGTTTTTGGCACAATATGAAACAATGATCTAAACATTTTGACACATCATTGTGTCATTGTGTCAAAATGTTCAGATCATTGTGTCATTGTGTCGTCGTGTCAAAAGTATATATAGTGTTGCTATATATAAAATTAATTACTCTTTCGGTTTTTGTCATCATATGAAACAATGATCAAAACATTTTGACACATCATTATGTTATTGTGTCAAAATGTTCAGATCATTGTGTCGTCGTTTCAAAAGTATATATATTGTGCTGCTATATATAAAATTAAAAAAAAAATTACTTTTTCGGTTTTTAACACCATATAACACAATGATCTGAACATTTTGACACAATATGACACAATGATCTGAATATTTTGACACAACGACACAATGACACAATGATCTGAACATTTTGATACAATCGAAAGAGTAAAAAATTTTTTTGATTTTTTATATAGCAACACTATACGCGTTTTAAAGATAAAAAAACGCTCGTTTTTATGGTGTAATTTTTTTAAAAAAATAATGTTGTATCTAAAAGTTATGAAGGTTTAAAAAATTGGGGAATTTGATAAAATATCAAAAATACCCTTTCATCTTTGATTTTCTTTAGTTTTTCTCTCTAATTTACCCAGGGAAATTTTAAGCCGTAGATCTTCATTTAATTGAAGATCTAATGGCTATGATTCCTTCTTATCATTCTTATCCAAACTAAACTTCTCACAATAACCTCACCCTGGTATACCAATTCATTACACATATATGAGTTTTTTTAAGAATAAGGAATATATCTTTGAACAATTTGTCGGATTTAAAACTCTTCAAATGTTATTGATAAGTGCGTTTTTTTAGTAAATTATAAAGATAAAAATAAAGAACCTTCTGTGTATGCTTTTCCCTCTCTCTATATATATATGTTATTTTTTCAATGATAAAAATCAATAGATAAAATAATTTATTTTTTTAATTAATTTAATGTAATATGTAACTCCATCAATAAGATAGATATAAGAATGATAAATAAGCTCTTGGCCTAGTGGTTAAGGGGGAGGGGGGGGGGGGTTGTTTTACCCAGAGGTTCTGGGTTCTATCTCAGACATAAGCAATTCTTGATAATTTATGAAATTAGCTTAGAAGTAATGTATATTTAGGCGTTAAAAAAACAAAAAAATAAATAATGATAAATGAATTAACAATCATATATATGTTTAATCTTTTAACCCAAACACACGGGACCTATCCTACTAAACTATAAAAAACTTAGAAAAAGGTAGAACGATTACAAATAATATAAAATAGGTACGATAATACCTCCTATTTATATCAAGTAACTTAAAATATAAAGATTAATCTTTGACCTCTCGTTAGAATCTTTTGATGTTACATTAAAAGGTAACCATATCTTGGCATTTACTTATTTTATAAATTGTAGGATATTATTTATTAAAAAAATAGTTAAAATATTAATTGATGACCAAAAGACCTTCTATATTGCATTATTGTTCAATAAAATAATTAATTAAATAAATCTATAAGTTTCTATAAATATAAAAGAGGAAAACGATTGTCTTCTTCATTAATTTGCACATACTGGTCTTGCAGACATTTATGACAATGAATTGAACTTCTGGATGTTTTCAAAGTCTTCACTAATTCAAATCGTATGGTCAAAATTTACCATACTTTTTTTTTTGTATAAAATACATTTCATTTCTAAATAAAGTTGAACACTTGATCCATACCACCTCACCTGCTTAATTTGACCATTTTTCTAGAACGTCTTATATTTTATTATTTCATGTATGGCTGATATTTAAGAAGCTTAATTATGATGTCGAATTATCCTATAGAATGCTTATTGCTTTAGAATACTAGCTAACACTTAGGACTTAGGAACTTCAATTGGCTAAAAATACACATGTGTATTGAACACTTTGTGGAAGACTGACACACAAGTTTAACTTTAAACATGTATTATAACATCATCCTTAAATTCGTACCTATTAGTTATGAATGTATTACTCTCACTCACTCAAGCATGTTTAAATATAAAGACATCCTATATATGAAATGGAACATTGTTTATAAGCTCAATATCTTTTTTTTCCTTGACTCATGTAAGATGTGTTTAAAGTGTTACAAACACATCTTTTATTTTGTATTCATCGTCTTTGATAGGGTTTGCTTCACCATCGTGACTAAGGATGTGACGTTTGCGCTTCTAATGTGTCATATACATTCTGGGGAATACTTGACATTTTCGTTGAGGTTTGTCCGCCATTCTGAACAACATAATAGTGACTCTAATACCATTTGTAATATACAACCCTCATATTAACCCATGTTCGCTCTTTACCCATGAGGAGTATGTTATGTATTTGTTCTTGGTTATCTAAATAGAAACTTCACAAAAAGTCATAACTACGAGAAATTAGGGTCTTCACCTATCCTAATAAAAGTGTGGGATTACACATGCACATATTTGTATATATGTAGGTAATGGTTAATAATATATTTACAGAATTTTAATACTTAATAATGTTTTTAATATGTTTTAGGTATACAATGAATCCCCCCCCCCCCCCCCCCCCCCCCCCAATTAACGATCAGTTCAACGTTATATTACTCACACACGTGATAAAATTTTATTTTGTATTGGTAAAATATCTACACATCCGTAGAAAACTAAAATGTGTGGGTAATTGGTTATATGTTTCAACACATAATATTTGCAAATGATGTGGCACAATAATAGCTATACGTATTTAAAAATGTAAAATACATGTGGCTATTCATACATATTACATGTCCAAAATATATTAATTAAAATGTGTAGATAAAAATAGAATGATATAAAAATAAATATTTAGAATAAAACTAAAATAAGTAAGTATCACACATTATTTACATACGCGTGTACCAATGTTGCAGAAATCGCGATTAATTGGTGATTAATCAGCGATTAATCGTTTAGCGGCACCACACCGTCTACGATTAATGGTTTAACGATCAGCTGGTCAACGACGGTCAACATCGGTCCTTAGCGGTCTTGGCGGCCTTGACGGTTAGCCAACTTTAATAATTAAAAAATGAAAAACTTAAAAATTTTGTATTTTTTGACTTTAATATTGTAGTATTTGACTTAAATATGTTTGTTTTTTGGGATTATTGAACATATTCGACATTATTATTGTATTTTTTTTACTTAAACGTTTATATAAATACTAGTTTATTACTTTTTAAGGTTATTTACTTATTTATTTATTTATTAACTATACTAGGATATTGACATGTTGGAATATGTAAATGTTTATATATATACTGTTAGGTTCATTTGATAATTTTTTATTTTGAGAACTAAAATATTTTTCAGGTTTTCCAATATTTAGGAGTTTTTCCAATGATCCTCTCCCTATATATATATATATATATATATATATATATATATATATATATATATATATATATATGGGAGGGATATAATGAAAACATATCCGAGTTTGGAAAACCGTGAAAACCAAGCTAAAAAATTTGTTTTTTGTTCCGATTTTTTTTATGGTGACTCTTTAAGTTAAAAAGACCCCTTTTATGCAAAAAAGTAAAAACAACGCCTAATAATTTTGTTTTAAAAAAATATTTTATAACTGATGTTACATATGTAACAGTACCCTGCTACATATGTAACATCGGTTATAAAATATATTTTTTTAAAAAATTACTAGGCGTTTTTTTTACTTTTTTTTGCATAAAGGGGGTCTTTTTAACTTAGAGAGTCACCATAAAAAAAATTGGAACAAAAAACGAATTTTTTAGCTTGGTTTTCACGGTTTTCCAAACTCGAATAGGTTTTCATTTTATCATTCCTCTCCCTCTCTCTCTCTCTCTCTATATATATATATATATATATATATTTGTAATAATTTAGGGTCTCCGATTAATCGCTGATTAATCACGATTAATCTGATTAATCGCTTAACACCAGTCGACCGTCGAGCTACCGCCAAGCGATTTCTGCAACCTTGGCGTGTACACATGTGGGTGGGTAAATACCTACACATGTTTGCATATGTGTTGGTAATACGTTTTAGTCACACTTGACGTCAGTGAGAATATTTCACCATATAACCAACGATCAATTACATATTACATTTGTAATAACCCAAGCCAACCCTACCAAAATATTATCCTTTTTGGACCCGTGGATTATCCATCCAAGTTCTCACGTTTTTTTTTCTTTCACCCGATGAGTTGTTCGTCCAGACAAAACACGTAGGGGTAGAGAATGTTTCCTCCTCGTAAGGAAGGCTTTGTTCTCCGTCTCAACCAATTTGGGAATTACAGCGATAATTTCCGCACCCGCTGAGGGGGAAGACGAAGTCTTCCTTATAAGGAGGTGGAAACATTCTCTACTTACGTGTTTGTCCGGGGTGAGAAACTCTTCGAATGAAAACAAAATCTGAGTTCCTGGATGGATAATCCATCAAGGGCAAAACATATAATATCTTGGTACAATTGACTTGGACTGTTTTAAATAATACCCGAGATATCTCATATATATATATATATATATATATATATATATATTGATTAAATTTTCTTATATAAGTTTTTTTATTATTTATATATATTAAACGTGTTTCGTATTAACGTAACAATTTGTTTAAAAGAAACCGATGCATATTATAAACGATCGAGTATGACTATAAAGATAGTTACAAAGTAAATAATATTCCAAACTCTAAATATTATATTTATGTTATTTTATAGATGATTTATTAATGTTATTTTTCTTTATTTTTTCCTAATTGTAAATATATATTCCGAGCAATAGCTCATTATGGATTTATATGCATGAAAATTTATATATTTCAGATTTGATATATTTTATTATGTATGTATGTATTTATCGTATTCAATTTGTTGTGTTATTAAAAGCATAAAATTATATACATGTAGGTTTATCTATATTGAAATTTGAATAGACAATTTTTTAACAAACTAATGGGTATACTCGATACCCGTGGATTTGCCAGATACGCGATAGATAACCGAGGGGTAATGGGCAGGGTATGGGATACATTTTTTATTTCCGTTATGGGACTGGGATTACTAATACCCGTTCAGCCGTCTCATACCCGGCCCATTATCATCCCTAGCTTGGGTCTTGTTCAAGGTAGAGCCTCCATCCATTTTATGATTAAAGCACATAAGTTTACATCCCATGAAGGATGTTATTCCTGCTTTGGCCATCCATTCAAACCGATTTTGACCATAAATTGGAGCCAATACTTGGACATTTTCACTCACAACCACTCACCCTTTCACTCTCTAGTTCTCGGTCCAAATTTACAACCTCAAGCCTTATAGATTTTCACACCAAAAGCTCATTTTTGCTCTCTCAAAACCTACGACTTTCATAGCCCCAATCCATCAAAAAATCAAAAGAAAAACCCAGATTTCTAGCCTTATTTACGTGTTCTTCATGGCAGCTCCAAACCCCCTTGATTTCCAGCACTTCACAAGCATCCATAAGTCATTTTTCAAGTGATTCATGCATATTTTAAATCCATTGGATACCTACTACCTTCTCTTAGCGCTAGGTCAGCTTCCGCTACATTTCTACACAGTTCATTACTCACACATTTAGGTGAGTTTCAGGGCCCCATTTTACTTGGTTCCTTTGCGGAGAATACATGCATTCGATTCGTTTTCATTGGACATAATTTACTTTAATGATGCACACCGATTATATAAGACGGTTTCATATCATGTAAAGTCCCTTCACAACTCGGCTGTTAATCATTTAGCAAGGTAATCATGGGCAGTACTAACGGGTTTGACAAACCATGTCCGCGTTAGTCACGCTAACTTTGGTTGTAGGCCAAAATGGGTATATTATTGACATAATTTACACACTCATGTTCGTGATAACATGTTGCACAAGGACATTCATTCAGTTGAGTGTCGCTTCTAGTGACTTATGGTAATAGTTATTGTGCAGGCCAACACTTGTCATATAAAGTAGTTATTGTGATCCACTTCAAACTGTTTACACTTACATATCATCACAAACATGTGAACTCACCAACATTATCGTTGACCCGTTTAAGCATGTATTTCCAAGTCTTCATGCTAGGAGTGTTAGGTATGGTGGCTTATTGCCATTTGGCTAGTTTAGTTGGCTCAACTTGTCTTGTTAATGGGCTTGGGCCCATCCCATAGAAATCCTAGATCCTTTGCTTATATATCATGTATATGTAACCATTTCATTCGAGCACAAGAAGAAATAAATGACTAGTTGCAAAGTGGACGTATGTCAGTTTAGACCGAACCACTCTATATCGTGTGTCTCCATATTCATCTGTGTTTTCTCTCATGACTTCTGAGTGTTTGCAGGATAGCTTGTTGTGAGTGAGATTTGCAATCAACAGAGACCCGGTTATTCCCTAACAAGTTCATTATTTTGGGATATTCATGTATGCTAATGTCATGTTTTGAAAAACAATTACATTTCTCTTATCGCTTCCGCAGCATCTAGACAAATTAAATGTAACCCTTGGTTGTGATTTATTTAAATGTGTCTTTCAAAATACATATATTGTCGTTCAATGTAACTTGTGTTGATGGTTCATGAAGTTACCACCCTGCAAGAAGCCCGCCATGGTTAAGGTGTGACAGTTTAAAGTAGATCATTCAGAAAAATTCAATTTTAAAATGACACATTTCATAATCATATAAAAGCATTTTGATAATCATAACAGAAAATTCATAGAACTAATCTAGTCTCTATCTAGTTTTTTCCATTGCTGGTTGTTGAAATACCCAAAACTGATCATTTAATTCTATCAAATATAGTGGGAAAATAACTGTTGAGTTTCCGGATCGGGTACCATTAGCAACCAGTACAATTCGTTCGACAAGCGAGAACGCTTAATTTCTTCGTCTGGATCACGTACCATAAGCGATAGATACGATTTTGTACTGCGATCTAGCACCAACGATCTGGTATATATGTGATACTCAGGGGTAAACGTTTCCTGTGACAGTGTTTTGTACTTTTGTTTGTTTGATTTCTAGTCCTAATTTCACATATAATTAAAAAATCAAACAGTAAAAAGTTTAGTCTTTCCTTTAGTTATTTCTTTTATCAGTCCTGTTAGGACTACGAAAAAACACTATACAACAAATATTGAGTGATGTTTGAAGTTCAAAATCTTCTAGCTAGCATGACAGGTTCATGCACCACGTTCGCAATAATAATTAAATAATTAGAAAGGGACACATCAATTTGTTAATAAATCAAGTTTGCAAGTTGGGAGGCTGATGGACCCCTCTTTGGGTCATTCATACACTTCACTGCTTTCTAATTTCTCTTCTAATAATTTAGTAAGCTAGTTGCCGACGCATTACTACTAGCCACTTTAGAGGCTCTTGCCTCCTAGTTAAAGTTATGGGTTTAAATTCTGATTTGGTGTGAATTAATTTAGAGGTAGAAGTAGTTTGTCATTAATTTTTTTAATAAGTTTTAAGTGTTTCATGCTCTAGTTTGTTTTTTTATATAGAATTAGTTTGACTCCATAAATTTTGGTTAATTTAAAATATTTTTTACTGGAAGTTTTTTTTGTTGAACAACATGTTCAAGAAACCCAAAATTTTTACCATTTTAATTAAAATTGATCTTTTATACAGCTTTTCAGTTTTCACACTATTAACTGAGTTAGATTTTAACCTTGCCTGATTTTATCACTTTGATGTATAAACTTCAGATACTCACTACTAAAATTGCGTATGGTTTCTCTTAAAAGTAAAACAAATGTAGGTTTGAACGAGTCATGTTAAAGTTGTGTAAAGGTGTGCTAAAGTTAATTATCTTGAATTAGTGCATGTGTTAACCTTTAGCATCTTCCTAATAGTTATTACAAATTATTCCTTCATGTTCTAAAGTTTAAGAACGAAAGATATATACTCAACCTTAACTAGAGGTGTGCATATGTAAAAGTAATACCTGTAGCATCTTCCTAATAGTTATTACATAATTTGAACCTTCATGTACTAGTAATACTAGAGTTGATTTTGGAAGGGAAAAAAAAACCTTCTTTGTCATAAAAAATTGAAAGTTTAGCGTCTTTAATTCAGTGTGAAAGAAAATGGAATTAAAATTGATTCCCTCAGGCCTCAACCCCAGGAATTTAACAAGCCTTTATATTAGCGACGGAATTATGAACATTCTATGAAATATTTCAAGATTACAAAAGTACTCTCCTTTGTTTCACTATTCTCATCACCAAACAATTTTATCAGCCCTTTCACCATTGAGACCTTCGTCACAAAGCTTCAGGTTTTTTTTTTTACAAATCCTTGTTTTCACTTGAATGACTCATAAATTGAAGTAAGAAATCGAACCAGAAGGACAAATCGACCATTCAAAACTAATTCCTTCGCTTTGGATCGAGCAAAAATCTTGATTCAAGCTAGAGTAAATTATGGGAATCGTCCCCGTGGTTTGCCCAAATTTTATCTTTCGTCCTTAGGTGTTAATAATTACGGCTATGGTCAGAAGGTTTGTACTTTATAACACATTTATTTCCTGATGCTAATTGCCGTTAGAATTCTCCGTTAAGTCAATGTAAAATGATAATTATACCCCTACCCTTTTATTTAGAAAAAAATTAGAGGCAGCTCAGGGATGGCGCTGACGGCGCCGGCGGTGGTGGTGGCGCCGATGACAGTGACAAAGTGGTGGTAGAGGATAATTTTTTTTGTCAATTTACACTGACTTAACGGAAAAATCTAATGGCAGTTAGCCTCAGAGACTAAGGTGACGTTTGGTTAACTGAATTCAATGGAATTGTAATTCATATTTTTTCCATTCAAAATTGTTCTTGATTAGGTAAAGAAGGAATTTGAAATGTAATGAATTCTTTTAATCAATGGAATTTGAGACTATGTAACTTTCCTTCGTTAAAGTGAAATATTTCTAAGGAATGTTGAAAACGAATCTCATGAGCTTGAAGTTTGTAAAATGAGGGATCAAATACAATTCTGGAACAGATTCAGAAATTCTGAAGCATAACGACTGAATTGAGTTACCTGAACTGGTAAAACGGAAAGCTTAGGATGTAGGATTGACAGGGCGGTTGATTTGGTGTCCTTGTTAGTGCAGCCGGTGGTGCAACGACATTCAAATGGAGTAGGCTTGTGGTGGCGCATTGTTGGCGTGAATCGGAGAGGTCGAAAATTGAAGGAATCGATGAACCAGATGGTGGTTGATTCGCAAGATGGAATTGCGAATCGTGTGGATTCGCGAGCTGGAAATTATGAATCGATTGATTATTGGGCTGGTGATCAATTCGAAGCCAGTTAGCCGATTATTTGCTTGGGTTGTTGAATGAGATAGCATTTGGTTTGTTAAGGGAGATATGGTTTTAATTAGGGAAACAACCCCTTAATTATTAAGAGTTGTCAATATGTTTTTAAATACTAACAGATTAGTCCCTAATCTATAAAAAGACTTAGATGCCCTTTCATTTAGCAGATAAACTTAACCTTGTGAGTCATAATAAGGACTCAGATGACAACAAATACAACTTTCAGGAGAGATTCGTTAATAATCTGAAAAATAAGCTCAAACACTTAAAAAATGACAAACACAAATTATATAAAGTCATAAATCTATGAATCAAACATGTCTTAGTTTCTTGATATAATTTGCAGCTACACTCCCACCGACTCTCACTTTATAGTTTATACAATAAGTTTGCTTAAAAATGTTGTCACATATACCCTTAATTTAGTTATATGTTTTAATTGGTAAAGTTCAAATACAAACCATTTTTTTTGTATAAACTTAAAAAATAATGTATAAACCATTAAATTTCAATTGAATGAAAGTTATTTAGGTAATTTTTGTGTTTCTTCTTTTTTTCTTCATGTTTATACACATGATGGCAATCTAACGACCTAAAAAAAACTAATCAAAAATAAATTTTTTTGTCTATCCGACTATGTTGCATATATGCAACATGATATAACATATGAAACATATCATGTTGCATATATGGAACATGGTATGCAACATGGTACATATATGAAACATATGAAACATATCATGTTGCATATACGCAACATAGTCGAACATGTAAAAAAAATAAATTTTTTATGTCATCATGTGGATATGGGTGGATATACATGAAACTTAATTTAAAAAAAATATCAAATTACTCAGAAAAAAAAACTTTATTTCATATAGTTTTTTTTTTTTGTTCATACAAGTTTGTTTAACAGGAAATGGTTTGTGCATGAAATTTACCCATGTTTTAACATATAAATATGTTTTAATTATTTTAATGATAGATCAAATCAAATCAAATCTTCTATATATAGTAAATTAAAGTAATAAAGTAATTATAGCCAAACAAAGTTTGTCTCGTTTTCTCTTCTCATTATTAAATAAATATGGAGCTTTCTAACCCACTGTTATATTGAATATTGAATAAAATATATAAAAACTAAGGGGGTAAAACTATGGGGGTAACAGAATCTTGCTCCAGATTTTTTGGAACGACTACTAATATTTAAATAAAACTAGTGTTTTGTTTTGCAAACACTCTTACATGGTCAATGTTTCAAAGTCCAGAAATCAAAGTTTGAATATCAGCATTTAAAAATTCCATCACGAAACCTGCCAACAACCAAGTTGGCTTATTTGAGGTCTCTACTTATTCCCACTCCACATTATCTGAAAGTGAAAAAACCACATATTTAACATTATTATTATACGTATATAGACACACATGCACATATTTAAAACGTGCTATAGTAATAGTTCCACATGTATACTTTAATTTGTAATAGAAAATGAGCAGATACATCTCAATAAAAGGTAATCAAAATGAAACTAGGGTTTTGAGTCTTCACGCATTTTAATAGGTCCTTAAAAATATATTTTTTTTTAAATGGAGTTTAATAATCTGAAACATTGTCTATTCAACGATAATAAATCACACTTCACTCTTTTCCTATAATAAATTCCTTGTTAATCATGTTGAAATTAAATAGACCGTCGTTAAAATAATATTAACTTTGTAAAAAAAATCACATATTAGTGATTTTACATCACGTGGCGTCTTATATGACATGTTTTTGATGTCCGTGAAGAAAAGTTATCAGAAAACAACCATATAAACACAAAATTCTTCTACAACCGGATAAAAAGTATTTCTTCATAGCATCAAAACATATAAAAGTTCTAAAAACCTCTGTGTTTGAGTCCATTTATCAAAAACATGCCACATAAGACGATATCGTGATATCTAGTAATCAAAAAGTGAATTTCTTTAAAGGGATTAGGGTTATTTTAATGGTGGTCGATCTATTTATTTCCAACATGATTAAAAAGCAATGTTTTAAAAACCAGATTGACCCGACCGGTTCAATCGGGAACCGGTGGGTCTTCCGGTTCGATTATAACCGGTTTTTAGCAATATTGGGTCAGAAAGTGAACCGCCGGGTTTTCCGGTTCAACCTGGTAAAAACCCGGACCCGGAACCGGAACCGGATTGAAATGGGTTTGGTTTTTTTTTAAATTTTTTGTTAATTTCTTTAATTTTTTTCATTTTAAATTCATGTAAAGAAAAGGTAGGAAAGACGTTACAAAAAAGTAGGGTTACGTTCACGGTTCACATTTCACTGGAAACCAAAAAAGCGCTACAGAAACCCCATAATCTATGAACTTGGGGGACGATTGACGAACTTGGGGTACAATCGACGAACTTGGGGTATTGTAATTTGTATTGATGTTAATTTTGATGATTGTAATTTGTTTTAGACTTTATAAAGTTTCCTTTTTATATCTGTTGTGGTTGAAAGTTTATAAAATGTATATTGTAAATTTACAGGTTTAAGGAGTCAATCCGGTTCGACCGTCCGGGTCAACCCGGTTTAACCGGTTGAACCGTTTTTTGGACAAGACCGGTCTGGTTTAAAAATCCGGTTTTAAAACATTGTTAAAAAGAATTGTAAGGAAAACACAAAGTAAGGATTATTAAAAGGGAAAAAGACGAAAATGGACTTGTTGACCAAATTTTCCCCAAAATAGCCCCTTGACTACGGTCGTGATGATCGTAGTTACGGTCTTGACGAGTCCATCAAGCCAATTACAATTTGTCACATCATCACAGACGACCGTGTGTACGGTCGTGACGACCGTAGGACCATTTTCCCAAAAAAAATGACATTTTCGGGAAATGGACCTACGGTCGTCAAGACCGTAGTCAAGGGGCTATTTTGGGTGAAGGGGGGGGGGGGGGGGGGAGGGGGGAAGTCAAAGATTTATTTTGAGGAAAATTTGGTCAAAAAGTCTATTTTGGTCTTTTTCCCTTTTTTTTTTGGAACGGCGATGTTGGTCACGATGGGTTAGGACATCGCGCACCTATCCTACCTCCGTTGAGGAGGAGATGAGGGTCCACCCCACAGACAACCAGACATGAATGTCCTAACCGTGCCTCAGCTGGGTCGTGTGGGGCATATGGACGTTCCCCGGGAAAACCATGCGACTGTCTAGCAGGCCCACATGGGACCTTCGTTGAAACCCGTAGGTTTCAACCCAAGCTTAGACAGTTGCAAGCCTCCACAATAGCAGAACTATCTGGAGTAACCTGCGTGCTAGGTAAAACCGGTCGGCATCATGACTCGAACCAAGGTTGCCCTTGGTCATCAATCATTTGCCAACAGTGAGGTTTGAACCTGAGTTTCCCCAAAATCCAAACAACACCGGTACCATTGAGACAATGCTACAATGGTATTATTTGGTTGGGCGTTGTATAATCTGATCACGTCAAGCCATAGTAGGTAAAAGAAAGTTGAAATAGTTACATGAAAGGGTGTGAGTAAAATTTGTAACTCTAAAAGCTAAAATTTAAAAAACCCATAAAAATGGTGAACCTAAACTCAGAAGGATTTATAACATGAACTTTGGAAAGGGGCTTCAGATGTTAGTCCGCTTTAGAGTACCACCATAATGGTTAAGCCGGTTGCCTCTAAGGATGAGAGTCATGTAATACGCTAGGGGTTTTATTTCTCGCGTGTTGCGACGGGTATATCCCAGTTACATAAAACTATTATTTCATGAAATCCTACACAACTTGGTGTAAAATAAAAGCTACAGCTAGATAGCAAAAACATAGAATACTGAACATTCAATTAAAAAAAAGATGAATACAAAAACATGTCACAACAGCTATTACTTCTATATAAATACCAAATCGCATCCCATCATTTCAGCAAGCGTTACAAAAATACACCAAGATGGAAATTAAAAAAATCGCATTCATCGGAAAATAAAGTTGAGGACTTGAGGGGAATAAAAGAATGCTCTAATTAAGAAGCTGCGCTGGGCAAACAATTTGCTGTGAAATTAATGGCGAAATGCACAGGCGTGGTATATTTGCAAAAAGGAAGTCGCAGAAAAGAAAAAAAGTTTAACAAATTACAAATCTCCACCACTAACCACTATTTATTTATGTGGTGGTGCTACTATATAGTAATTTATACGTAAAGCTAGGTTGATATATTAATAAAATGGAAGTCAAAGAGAGTGAGCTTAGTGATCCCATATGCATAACCGTCTTATAGCAACAGAGAATTTGGTGGTAAAAGTGATGACTTCCCTAACCAAAATGTTGTGGGTTCAAATCCTCCAAAATCTGAAGTGATAATTTTAGCCGTTAAAAAAAGATAATTTTAACGAAGTACGCCACCCAAACGAGATAACAAATTCAGAATTTTGCAAGGTAAGTACCAATAATTTTAATAATTTCATCTAGAGATTTGGTCTGAAAGAATACAATTTACCTAGTGGTGATAAGTTTAGCAAAATAGATTATTGTATTGTTTCTTCTGCAGTTATAGTTATAAGAAGGTGGCTTGACGCATCTTTGATAGCTCTCCCAGAGATTTTTTTACCATATAGTACTCCATTGCTTTTAAACACAGTAGGCCGGGACTTGGCCTCCATCAAGCCTTAAGCTATGGAATAATTAAACAGATTAGATTCAAATAAGCTGAAGAGAAAACCTCTGAAAAAAGAACATTGATTAGTTATAACTAAAAGCAGAAGTCATGGACTTGACAAAATTAACTCAAATCGAGGTCGGAATGGATAAACGGTTAAAGGAATTGGAGAATGTAAAAAAAGAACACCTTAAACAAAAGTCAAGGATAAAATGGGACATTGAAGTGAAAAAAAATTCCGGGTATTTTTCACGGGTTCATAATAGATCAGCCAAAGGCAGAGTCAATGGGCTGATGCATAATTTGGAATGGATCACGGAGACAAAGAAACTCAAGATGATGGTGTTCGATTTCTTCCAAACAAAGTTCTCTGAAAACCTCCAATCACGTCCGCTTTTCATGTCAGACAGTTTAAAAAACTTAATCCAGATCAGACCTCTAGCTTAATTCATCCTTTTTGACTTCAGAAGTCAAGGTAGCGGAATGCGACTATGGCTCTAATAAGGCTCTGGGTCCCCGATGTTCCCTTTTAATTTCAGGTTCATCAAAAACCATTGAGATCTTCTCGGACATAATTACTTTTAGGAGATTTTGAATCGATTCCATCCGTCCGGCAATATCAGCCCGAAATGTAACTCATCCTTCATAACACTGACTCCTAAAATTAGAGACCCTATTGCACTAATCGACTTCCGCCGATAAGTTTAATATGATGTATTTATAAGATTATATCAAAGGTTCTGGACAACCACATCGATTTCACAATAAAGTATAAAGTTAAATGAACAAACACGAATACATTCATGTTTATGTTCGATTAAAGTTAAATAACGAACACGAATATGTCACATATGCTTACTTTAAAAGTTGTAATGTATACCTTTTAAATTATTAAATTTTATTTAATCTATTAATCTCTTTTAATTGCTTTAATAATTGATCAATTATTATCATGAATAAAATAATGAAAAACTAGTGGTGCTTAACTGAGGTCTGGCTCCACATGTACTAATATTTACTGGAAACACTATTACAAGGTCCACTCTTCAAAATCTAGAAATCGAAGTTTGAAAGTCAGCATTATATATATATATGGATACATCAATCCCAATCACTAAACCTGTCAATAAACAAGTTGGCCTATTTGAGCCCTTATCGCTCCACAATATCCGAAAGTGAAAAACACACAGACGTTTAACAGAATATTATGTGTATATAGACACATATATAGATGCAACATATTTAAAACGTGAGAATAACAGCGGCTAATACAAATAGGTCCGCATGTCTCGCCGCCAAAGACAGACAATATGAAAGATATATTTTAAGTAGTCTCGTATATTAACGAACTAAACTGAACGAAATCATTTTCATGTTTATTTATTAAATGTTGAACGTGTTTGTATACATTTCATAAACATGTAACAAATGAAAATTATGTTAGCCTCCTTTCATTAAGGAGTTGAATGTGTTTGTGAACGTTTAATGAACACATAATAAACAAAATTCCTATTTGTTTTCGTTTATTCAGCAATATAAATTATTCAGAATCGGTTCAGGAATACAAATGAATATATATTATTTCAAAAATAAGAATCAACATTCATAATCTCAAACATTAGACACATTATATAATACATACTTAAACACTTAGACATCATATTATCACAAATAAGCTTAAACGACTATAGTCTCTCTGATTTGAATGTTACGTAGAGAACTTACTATTAAATAAATATATATATACATATATAAGGGTATGATCATTTGAGAATCAAATGGTTTTGAGAACTATTCTGAACCACCATTTATATATAAGGAAATCCCCCCATGAATTTTAGTCCCCCCCCCCCCCCCTCACCCCTTGGAAAATTAGTGGCTATAATATTTCTCAAAAGTTCTCAAAACCATTTGTTTTTAAAGGAACCTAACCCTACATATATATTTATATATATAAACATATAATGAATGAATATAAACAAACGAACAGAAGCGAATATAGACTTACAAACATAACGACCATATTATCAAACGTTCACAAACACAAATGAACAAACGTAACATCTCTTCATGTTCATTCATTTAACTAAACTAACAAAATATCTTTTTCATGTTTGTTCATTCAATAAACGAAGGGACGCAACGAACTTCCTGTCGAATAACTCATAAACAATAATTAGCTAAACGCCCAGTTCGTTTACAACCCTAAGTGTTTAAGATGCCATCTATTTTCACACCACCTTTATCGGATCCCTATCTTCGGGCGGTCGTACGTTCACAAACACATTGAACATTCGGTTTTTTTAGAGTTGCAAGAAAGAACTCATACCTTAGGCCAATCGTAATGGTCTCATCACAGTGTGTGGCAAGGTTGCAGAAGTCGCTAGGCGCTATTTGGGCGGTCGACTAGGGAGTTGTGAGTACTCGGGCCTAGGCGAGGAGTACTCAGGGAGTACTCGGACATGGTAATTATAAAGAAAATAAATTTCTAGAAAATATATACATCTTCCAATACTAATATTTTTGACAAAACTAAGTTAACATGGATATATGTTAATAAACTTATTCATAGTGATGGGACCAACTTTTTATATAAAGGAGGTCACTATATAATGTGTATTTTACCCCTTATACCCGATGTTGACTTCCTAACCCCAAGGTTGACCGAGTACGCAACTCCTAGGCGGATTGTCACCTAGGCGCCTCGGCAATCCACCGCCTAGCGACTACTCAGAGAGTACTCGGGCGCCTAGAGCGAGTTTTACAACATTGGTGTGTGGTGATGCTAAGGGGTACTGTAGTGGACCACAGGAATAACATTTGGCTTCTTCTTCTTTCCTAGTTACCACCGACGACCAAGCGACTTCCACCCTTCGGTTTGAAGAAACCGAGGTCGTTGGGCTAAGCTAAACTCGGTCGTGGTGCGGAAGCAGATTGAGACTTTGTGCACTCGTTTTGTAGAACAAATATATACCCAGATATAAACATCGATAGTGTGTGACATGTGATGATGATGAGGAAAACTAGATAGATATGTGGTGAACAAGATGCCGACAGAGAAACAAATATAACCGAATGATTACATTTACCTACCTCTCTCATATTCTAGGTTCATGATCAAGTGTTCATGCACCCTCACAATCTTCAAAGAACCATGACCTGGGACTCTATGTATCACTCATACACTCCTAATGGGATAATATATAGAACTTTTGACTACCGAGTGTCATAATAGTATATACTAAACTAGTGACATAAATAATACAACAATAAATAATAAAGTCACTAGTGCCAAGTCTTCGGTTAGTCAATGTCTCGAGTCGTCATGGTCTTCACCATGTTGTGGGACGGTAAAATAGTAAGTGGCATGTTTAGTCATTTGCGCTTCCCCTTGGCAAATACTTCGACTTCTTTGTTTGTAGTTTAAACGACCTCATCTGTCCAAATCTCGGTCTCGGAATCCCAACATGGATCTTCTTCCAGAGTCTACTAGCCATTGCTAGCCGATGGTATCTTTTTTTTTTTTACCATTGGCAATGGTCAAATTAATAAAAAAAAACAATCTCTCAATTAATTTTAACCCCTATAAATACTACATTTCAAACCCAATAAACTCACACCTTCTCTTCTACACCTCTCTACTACACATTCTCTACAAACCTAATAATGGACCTAAGAAAAAAACTATCTCGTACGTCCAAAAATGTAGACCCGAAGTATGAGCGAGGGAACCACAACTTTTTCGCTATCAACAACCTAGTCCATCTCCACAACCGAGTCCACCGCTTTTTCACTATCAACAACCTAGTCCACTACAAAGTTTTCAATATCAATAATCTTACTATCCCCAAATTTGTGTTGATCAAAACTTGACAGTTCAAATTGAATCAAGCCGATTTGTACCACCCAAACCTAGCCAAAACCCATTCCACTCATCACATAACTACTGAAATTCGATATACCAAAATCAATAATTTTGAGAGCCAGACGTCTCATAAATGATTCTGATGACAAGGATGATGAACATGTGGAGGAAGAAAAAGAGGAGGGAGAGCAAGAAGAAGAAAACAGATAAAAGGTAGCACAATAGCTTCATCAACAAATGATAGGTAAATTCCATAATCAGACCACTCGTGCACTTTGAGATGTTGGCCAAGAAATTGCATTGAGAAAGCCTTATGTTCATATATCCGAAGATAAAGTTGTCGGGAATCAACAAAACCCGATTATTATTATTATTATTATTATTATTATTATTATTATTATTTTGGCTTTAATACTTTAACACTAACGAGTTGATTGGTATATATAGTTAATGGATAAAATTTTCACCAACTTAAGTTAAAATGAAGTAAAATGTATACGAAGATCAACAACTTCAATGCACTCTTTATTGTTTTTTAGTATTTAGTTTTAGTTAAAGTTATTATTCATTATTTGTAAGTAAGCATTAAATATTTATTATTTGTTAGTATTTATTTTTAGTTAAAGTTATTATTTATTGTTTGTAATTGAGCACTCGCTAAAGAGTATAAAAACTCTACGGGAAGAAATATATTTCTCAAATAGAAGCGTGCAAGGTTACATAGGATCATCTAAAATGTCAAGCAATTCCTAGTAAGGTTGGTAAGATTGAACATTCAGAGAAAAGATCAAAGACTTCAGAGGCAGGTCAATACACAGGCTGAAATGAATTAAGTATGAGTCATTTTTTGAGCCATCTCCTCGTCTAAAACGAGGACTTGACTCTGATACGGCCACCAAGTAAAGGACCTAAGAAATCGACCGATTCATCTACCAAAGAATCAGAAAACATGATGGAAATTATGACGGATTATTACACGAAGAGGGGAAAAATGGAAGAAAAGAGGTTGATCCAAAAACAAAATGCTGAAAATAAAGCTTCAAGTCAAGCCCACGATGGATGCACAACGAGAGCCCATGGGACAAGAGCAACTAGCTAGTCCGTGACACCCAAAATTTTATGTAACCGCACAACAACATTTCGCCTCAGTTCTTCCAATTTTTCATCATCGGTTTGCTACTTTGTTGAATAGTCATTTTCCGCATGATTTTTACTAAGGCCCCGTTTTTTTTTTTTTGTAAGAGATTTATGTCTGAATCTGAATACCACTTCTGAATGTTAAGATGTGGTTCAAATGTCTGAAATCTGAATCATTAAAGGTGTTTGTTTTTTGTAAAACATCTGAATATTAATAAACGTATGTTTCATCTATATGTTAAACTTACACAGTTAATTTAAAAATAAACTCGTCTTAACGTGAAATACAAAACCTTTCAAAATCAATTTCTAAACATCAAAATCTTCAATACATGTATTTTTTTAACAGCCAATGATCATTAAAAAAAACCTAGCGAGGCGCTAGGAGCCATACAAATAGTTCTGAAAAAATAGAACATAAAAACATACGAAAGAACAAAAAAAAAACAAGCATAAGCCTACACAGTTTAGTAATCTTCAAGAGATCCCTTCCTTTAGAACCATGTCTGATCCTTTGAACCCTCACCCTACACAGTACCTCATCCTACAACCGACCTGATCCCATCCTTTGATTTGCATAGCAATTTGCATTAGCAAATTTAACATACTATAAGAACATTTGTAGCCACAATTTAGCACATTAAACCACCACATTATTGCCAATAAAAATTTGTCATGCCAAAGCTTAATTACCAACATCAACTGAGCATCAATCAACCATGAAAACATCATTCTGATCTCATTAATATTGTGAAAGAATTAAAGCACACACAAGCTTTAGAGGCAAATACTACAACAACTCAAATTCATTATGATTGATGGTTGAATTAGTTAAAGACCCATGATATAGTCCATGATTATATATTCACATGCTCATGATTACATCTCAGGGGATCATCAAAGAATGAATAATTAAGGAAACCATTCAATCATCATATACACCATATACTATTTCTCTTGGGCAATTCATCAAACAGGGAGACAAAATCATCATATAGAAGATTGATATATTACAGAAAATCAAACAAGAGAAACATTGAGGACGAACCATAGATGAGGAAGAGGCGCTGCTGCACTGCTGCTGTTGCGATTAGGGTTTAGAACGATAGGGAAGGGGAGAGATCCAGGAGCCGCTGCGATGAGGACGAACCAAAGATGGATCCGAATGCTTGAGTGGAGCGTGAGAGATCGAGAGGGAGAAGCGCTGCTGGCTCCTGCTGTTGTGATTAGGGTTAGAACGAGAGGGTAGGGAAGGGAAGGGAAGGCTCCAAACATCTGACCGTGTTTTTTTTTTAAATAAGAGGCTATTTAATGTCTTATTGGATTAGAGGTGATTAAGACATTCTTTCTCTAAATAACATGTAAAGAACAAACACCTATTTATTTAAAAAGCTCTGACCGAACCAGATATAAAAATATAAGAGATAATTAAGAGGTTTTTTAAAAAAAACAAAAGGCCCAAGTGATATGGGAGTGCAGCCTCTATTTTAAGTAGTACTCTTCTGTTTTTTTCCTTTTTCTACTGCGCTTGAATATATTCTTTTAGGAGATGCTAACGTGAGCACCAGTGAGTACTATTCAGTCTTCTGACCAGCCGCCAAGTCCAAACAAAAAACAGTTTCATTACCCTACTTCCTTTAACCCGGCCCGGATCCATATAATATAATTTCACCCCGTTCATGCACCACCTGTACTATAAAGACACCCCCGTACTAGATTAAATTTCCCAAATTGCAAACCAAAGTAACCACCCTTTTTAAATTAGACAAAAACAGAAACAGAATCCTAAAAAAATCCAGCATGGATCCCCCTTCCTTTTTCCACCACTGGTCACCGGCAACTTCGTCAGACTACTCTTCTAATTCTGATCCATTTTACAACGATTTACAGACCAACCAACACTTCGACCTCCTCCCTTTTAACGAAAATGACTCCCAGGAGATGCTTCTGTTTGGCGTCATTAACGCCAACACAGATGTATCATATTCAACCACCCACATTGACCAACAACAAGAATTTCAAGAAGAACAAGAAGAAGAGTGTTTCGATCAGCCCGAAAAAGAGTGCAGCTACAGAGGAGTTCGGAGGCGGCCGTGGGGGAAGTTTGCGGCGGAGATACGCGACTCCACGCGAAACGGTGTGAGAGTCTGGTTGGGGACGTTTGACACCGCGGAAGAGGCGGCCCTGGCGTACGATCAGGCCGCGTTCGCTATCCGCGGTTCGGCGGCCGTGCTTAACTTCTCGGCGGATGAAGTGTATGAATCTTTAAGGAAGATGGATTATAAGTACGAGGAAGGGAGCTCCCCTGTTTTGGCGCTAAAGAGGAAACACACCATTAAGAGGAAATCACTGATTATGAAAAAGAAGAAGGAGCAGAAAGAGAAGGAGGTTAAGGTTGAAAATGTTGTGGTTTTGGAGGATTTGGGTAGGGAGTATTTGGAAGAGCTATTAGGGTTCTCTGAGAGTTGTAGCAGCAGTAGTAATTTTAGTTGGTGAAAATTAAAACTTATGTTGTCTCACACCGTAAAACAAACAGTAAAACACACAGACTTCAATTTTCACTTCATTTTTACTTTTTGGGAAAAGTTTTAAGTAACGAAAGGATGTGGAGCAAACTGTAGAAAGTATTTGATAAAGACACCATCAACTACATCAACTACATGTATAACAAAAATATTTGTTTATAATTTATTATTTGTTTCTCATTAATTAAGTTACTTTTTTGTCTGTTATACCATATTATAATAATATGCATCTTCAAATTAGTGGTTAAGTTTTGTACATTAAAATATCAAAATATATATAAGTAAGTTATTAAAAAATCAAATTACTAAAAGACAAAAAGGAAAAGAAACTTTACATGTTGTAGCTCCTTGAAAGGATATTTAAAGAAATATATGTATATTTTTTAAAAACATGTACGATGAAATCAACAAAGGATGCTGACATATATAGTCAAATTTAAAGTTGTAATTATAAAATAGATAAAAAAAAATCTAAATTAGAGAGGGGTTGAAATAAGAAGTTTGATTTAGATAAGAAAGGATAAGAATAAATCTTAGCAATTAAATCTTAATTTAATAAAAAAGAAATGAGGGACAATTTGGTATTAGCTATCTTTGTTGACTTTTATTTAAGTTTCCTCATATTTTTAAAAATTCATAACTTTTACATACGATATTATTTTTAAAAAAATTACATCATAAAAACGAGTGTTTTTAATCTTTAAAACGCGTATAGTGTTGTTATATATAAAACAAAAAAAACTATACTCTTTCGATTTTGACACAATATGACACAATGATCTGAACATTTTGACACAATATGACATAACGATCTGAGCATTTTGATACAATAGAAAAAATAAATGTTTTTATTTTATATAACAACAATAACACTGTACCCATTTTAAAGGTAAAAAAAGCTCATTTTTATGGTGTAATTTAAAAAAAAACTTAATGTCGTATTTAAGAGCTATAAACGTTTAAAAATGAGGAAACTTGATAAAAAGTCAAAATGGTTTTATAGAGATTAATAAATTATAGTTAATTTATTTTAATTGTTATTTATTAATTATTAATAGTTTTATAGAGATTTGTCTTTATATTACCATTTATTTTCAATTGCTACGGACATTGTCCAAGTGGTATCTGGGTGTGATGGATGACTCATTGATTGAAAGGTCAGGAGTTTAAAACCTGAGCCATCCGGTTTTAAGTGGAGGTGGTTTTTATCCGAGGACTGGAGATTGAGGTTTTAATCACTCAAGCACCCGTGAATGTATGTATATTCCCTCGGGACTTCTGAGTATGGATACCAATCAGCCATTGAGGTTAACCCTGGATGATCGGGCAATTAATTTGCCATCCAAAAAAAATTTATTTTCAACTTTTACGACTGAAATAGTAGGTTCAACTTCCAAATCTAGAAAGTTCTCTTTCTTCCTGTAACGATTTCCATCATTCAAATTACAAATTAGAGTTCGTTTTCTTCTTTTCATTCTACAACCTAATTTACAGAGAGCCACCGCAGCTGGCCCCTTTGTTTTAACCGGAGAAGATGATGCATGTGATGTGATGCATGCATGTGTGCATCAAAAAACTTCTACTTCTAATAATTACGGCTTCAAAAGAACAAATACTTCTGACAAATTCTATTAGTTCCGAAGGTAAATTTCGAAATATACAATAATGGTTGCGAAACAGTTAAATTGAGAAGAATATTATTTACTACAGAGGGACTTGTTGTTCCTCTACACTTAAAGAGAACTTTGTGCCCAAACTTGTCTTGTTGCTGAATTATATATAAAGTAAATGATCACTTCCGAAGACTGATAACTTCCGATGAACAATCAGTTGACGTCCGACTCGATCATGTGTCAGTTACGATCGGTTGTGGAACCAAATTAACTTCAGATCAGACAAGGTGTAACAAATAACAAAATGAAATGGAACAAGATGTTGCTCTGAATTTAAATATGTATGTGATATATTTATGTGGGTTGACTTTGATTGCTAGTGGTTGCCGGAATAAATAGGGCTATTCATGAGCTGAACCAAGGCCGGCTCAGACGTGGCTCAAATTCTAAAACTAGCTGAAATTCTGAGCTCAAGCTCAGCTTAGTTTTAATTTAGTAAGTTTGCTCGGTTTGGGTTTGGCTTGGTTTTAATAGAAAATTTGATACAAAACTTTCAAGTAAAATAGTTTAACAATCATTCAATAGTTTGATGATAAACTTTGAAGTCGATGATAAAATGCAGTGACCATCTGTGACGGTAGAATTTTCGATTACAACTTTTGGGTTGTGATGTAAACTGAAGTCCGGGAGGCTGTGGTACTTGTGAACTGAAGTCACCGGATAAAACTCGAAAGGCTAAATTCGGACTCTCAGAAGGCCGAGCGATGGTGGCTACTGAAGTGGGAGGGACAATAAGCTATAGGTTATGTGAAAGAACAGAAATTTAGGACTTAGGGCATGTTTGGGATTGCTTATAAAAACTGCTTATGGCTTTTGGAGGAGGCAAAAAGACACAAAATACCCCTCCAAAAGCTAATAAGTCATAACATTATGGCTTTTTGCTGCTTTTGGAGGGGTATTTTTGTCTTTTTACCTCCTCCAAAAGCCATAAGCAGTTTTTATAAGCAATCCCAAACATGCCCTTAGAATATGAAAATTACTAAACTATACATTACAAATTGACTTTTACGTTTATTTAGGCCGGATATAAAATGACTAAAAGTGAATTGGGCTTAGCGGTTCGAGGGACACTTGAGTCAGCCGCCGGCGCCCGACAACGTCTTGACCCCTATCCAATTTTTGGGCCAATTCCCCCTTCGTACTTACCAATAAATGAGATTCTTGCCGAATCCGAGTTTGCTGCTCCAACCATTACCAAACTAATACCTATTCCGTTTAGTACTTCAGGTGCTTCTGTTGCGTATAATGTAAATCCAGTAGCGGATCAATTCCAACGAGCCTTTCAAACTAGTACTTTTTGTAATCGACTCTATAGCTTTTTCAATAAACGTTGGTTCTTCGATCAAGTTTTTAATGATTTTCTAGTCAGATCGTTCCTGCGTTTCGGATATGAAGTTTCATTTGAAGCTTTAGACAAAGGTGCTATTGAGATATTTGGCCCTTATGGTATCTCGTACACATTCCAACGATTGGCCGAGCGAATAAGTCAACTTCAAAGTGGATTTGTTGTGCGAAGAGTGCGTTATGACCCGTGGCCGCCTGCCTGGTGTAATTACTAAATTAATAAAATAAAAAATAGAGGTTAATATTATCAAGCCACCAAGTGAACCAACGGACGATAACCGAACAAGTCATCGTTGACTCGTGCTCGGCTCATTTAAAAACCGAACTGGCTCGACTCGGCTACAAACCAAGCCAGCTTCGAACGAGCTTAAAGCAAGTTTCGTGTCACGAGCTTTCTGAAACATCACTAGGGATAAATGGGCAAGAATTGAGAAAGTTATGGATGAAAATTAAAAGAAACATAAAATATAAATTTGTATGCATGATATATAAGAGAAGGGATACTTCTATATATGCACTAATGCACCTCTCTAGCTCTTAATGCCAAATGAATGTCTCCTTCGATCTCCACAGACTTCCCTCTCACATTTCATTTCCGTGGCGGTCTCTAGCCATAGACTCCCCCCAAACTTTTTGATCTCCTCCGGCCACACCTCCCCTCCCACCCAATTGTGTGCAACGTACTTAAACCCACGGAATTCCTACCACCATTAACATTACGTTTGCTCTAATAGAAGGAAACTTAATTATACCATGAAGAGGATCGATAAAGATCAATTAGAAAGCATGTGATGATATGGAAAAAGTGACTTGACTCTAACATAGACATAGAGTACAGGCTGTACAGCTAATGACTTACAATAAATATTTCACTTGTGAGTCTTCACAGAAGTAGCTAGATTAATTACCAGAATGTGTGAGACTGCAACGTTAATTTCCAGACTCATATTACAGCAGAATTGAACATAATTAAAACGAAGTAATTCTTGAAGGACCATGGCGTTAACATAGCTGGCTAACTCTACCTTAGGTCACATTCCGCAACCAAAGTTATATATTTAAGGGTTAACGATGACCTATGTCCGGATCTCGGATTCTTTCCGAATACTAAGGAGAGATGCGATCCAAACAACATCCCTCAAAAGCTAATCTAGACTAACTCAGACTTAACTCGATCCATAGGTCAGTTCAAACATAACACACTAGCAATCCACAAAGTATGCTACACACTAGTTTGAACTAACATAGACATGTCTAACACAGGTCTGCTCTAACTATGACAAATCAATATCTTAGTCCGGAACGGACATCACAGACCAAAGCTCAACATGAACATGTCCGAGGCACATACTCTCTGGTACCTGACAAACATTCATGGCATTACTCTAAATAGATACTAACGTCGTATGACTAAGGGATGTCGTTCACACCTGCATCATCCTAATTTAGGAAATGCATTAATAGCATAGCAAAATAAGAATTAAGTATTATAAATACACCCCAACTATCAAGTTTGAACACAACAAAACAATGATATCAATCCTTACCATGCTTCGTCCCTACTACATACAAAAATATTTATTCTCATACCCGAGTTTGATTGCAGGACAAATTAACTCATGTCATGTGACTAGTCTAACGCCGATGTTAGTTTTACAAATTTCAAGTTCGTTAGTCGTTTCCAGAGTTCACTTCCTTCTTGTAGTTTCTGATCGGCCCGAGGAGCTCGATTCTACAAGAGTAAACCCCTAAATTTTTGTATATGTTGTTTTACTTGGATTGCAAGATTCCTCAAAGTTAATTAGTCCATATGTATTATATTTAAAAAACGTCAATGGATTTCGAAAACCTTACCTGATAACGAATCGTCAATCAATCGCCAGAAGTCTGGTGATTCTCCTCTCGATTTTTTTGGCAATCCTTCAGGCGATCGACCATGAAACCGATGGTAGTCTGTCTTCTATTATTGGAAGCCTCTGAAATACCCTTTCCATAATCGTTCATTGACCATTATTGAATGATAAATCTGGCAATATGAGACCCTTTCTGTGAAGTCAATTTTAAACCACCATCTCATTCTGCAACCCAACAACAAGTGTGACCGCCGGCCATCATCGAGAAACCACCGTGAGCCACCATCGTCAAGAACGGTTACAAACAGCAAACTTACGCTGGAGCAATTAGGTCAAACTGAGAAGGAAAAGAAAAATATCAAACCGGGGTTTGTGGGTCGGTTCGTACGTGGGCCAAGAATAATTGATTATTCATCACCAATTTTAAACCACATAAAGATTACATGTTATTTTAATAATTCAAACTTAAACAAAAATTATTTAATAAGGGCAGGTGATATCTTCGCCCAAACAAATATATATAATCTTATGATACTGTGTTATAAAAATAGTTAAATCACACACAAATCACCATTTGAATGTTCATTTCAACAGCCGTTTAGATTTTCTCACGACTTTTGAAGAATCAATATTTTCAGAATAATGATCATTTACTCTAGTTAATAATATATCAATCAAGAACAATCTAACGTTATGTTTAGGGTTAAGAGGATTAAGATAGATAGAGGAGAGAAACCACGAGGATTTTGTCCTAGTGGTTAGTGGGTAATGAGGGGATACTTAGGACTAAGAGATCACAAGTTTGATCCCTGAGTTCTTAGGTTTTACTACCTGACCGCTTGCGAAGGTGAATTTTTTCTGACATGAACTCAACTGTATAAATATTCCCCAGTTTTTCCTGAGGACACGTTGACCGTTAAAAAAAAATGAGGAGAGAAAGGCTTTATTTGCCCATTAATCAAAGGTGTAAAAGATCTAAATCATTTTCTTTGGCATCGCTTATGCTTTTTTCGATGTGGCTCTCATTTGTCATCCGAACACATCCATCATCATCAGTTATGCCCTTCTTCTATATATCACGTGTCATGTAAACCCTTTCTTGCACATTTTAGTCGCGTACCTGTCACAAAATCACATTCAAACTAAACAAATATTATTAATCATAGCCGAAACACTTGATATTATGGAACTGGCAGGTGCAAGCCACATCGATTACATACCTTATATCATCAAGTCCTTGTATAGTCTGCTATTAACCGAGTCATATATGAGAAGGTAATTAATAAACTATAAGTAAAATGAAACTAATCCAAACCGAATCAGTTACATACCTAATATCATCAATTCGTCGTAGTGCTTAAATCTTAGTTTAATTCGGTGCTATTTTATTAATTAAATTAGTTGCTTATAAAAAAGTAGTTTTTGGTCATATTTTATATAACTGCAAAACCATATACGTACGTGAGTGAACTTGACAAATTAACATGGCATCAATCTAGTTATCTAGAGACAATGAGATGCCCTAGTTGTAACATGGCTTGAAGAACATGTGTTTAATTATCTACTACTCATCAGATTCATTGGTGGTCTAGATTCAACATGCATTGTTTATATCGATCATATATATATTATATTATATTTGTATAATTAAAACATCTAGATGCTGTCATAAGATGCAATTTGCGATCGATCTTTATAACAAAAGAAATCCAATCGAAGTTTAATTATGTCAGCACTAGTCTTGATGACCAGCCGCCATATCCAGACAAAGTCGTTTGACCATCAAGCCCTTTTCATTAACTCCTCCTCTATCATATTCATCCACCGCCTTTCCTATAAATAAACATTAACCAACAAATCAACCAATATTCAATCCAAAACGTTCCACAAATACACTTAAATACATAATCCCAAAATCTCTGACCAAAAATAGCCAAACATCATGAAAAATAATAGTCTCTTTTCCCCTGATCAGATAACCTCCAGCTCTCCGGAGTACTCCGGATGCAATTATAATTATATCAATAACGAGTACTTTCTCCCGTTCAACGAAAACGACTCCCAAGAGATGCTTCTGTTCGGCGTAATCTCCGACGCCGAACCACCGCACAATACGCACATCAAACAAGAAGAATGTTTTCACCAACATGAGGAGATCAAAGAGTCGAGTAATTTCCGAGGCGTGAGGAGGCGGCCGTGGGGGAAGTATGCGGCCGAGATACGCGACTCGACGCGTAACGGGATCAGGGTGTGGCTCGGGACGTTTGACTCCGCGGAGGAAGCGGCTCTGGCGTACGACCAGGCCGCTTTTGCTCTCCGTGGCTCGGAGGCGGTCCTGAACTTCTCGGCGGAGGCGGCTTATGAGTCGTTAAAGAAGATGGATTACAAGTACGAGAAAGGGAGTTCGCCGGTTTTGGCGCTAAAGAGGAAGCATACGATGAAGAGGAAGTCGTTGGCGATGATGATGAAGAAGAAGAAGAGAGAGAAAGAGGTGGTTGAGGTGGAAAACATTGTCGTTTTGGAGGATCTTGGTGGGGAGTACTTGGAAGAGTTATTAGGGTTCTCTGAGAGCTCTAGTAGTTCTAGTTGGTGATCGAGATGGAGTTAAAGTTTGTCGGCACTTCATGATTCTCTTTATTCTGTATATTTTTGGAAGTAAAAATAGGAATGTGTATGTATAATTTTACTTACTTGTAGGTAAACACGCGCGCTAGCTACATATATATAATCATATAAAACGTTGTGTTTAATCAAATTTCATGCTAAATCAGCCTTAAGATTAGTTCATATTAAGGGAATGCCTCAAGCTTCTAATTAGATACCTTTGTTCTCTGCACAATTTGACCGATTTGTAAAGCGAGAATCAACCGTGACTATCCACATATATGGTTAGAAATTACTATGTTAAGACATAAAAAAAAAAAAAACGTTTGCCTTCAGGCTTTCTATCTCATTTCTTTTTTATTTTTTAGAATTTTCACTTGCTATCTCTATCTCTATAGATAGATTAGGTATATGTCACTAGTGGACTACCATACTATCCTCAAATAATAATGTCTCATTATCTTTCTATCTCTTATTAATCAGATACACCAAATTTGTAGTAAGACGTGTTGGGACTTTTTTAGAAAGTATACGGTACATTGATCTCTCGAGGTTCAAGTAACGACACAATTTGGTTAAGGATGTTTTCTTTAACATTTTCAAGCGTGCGGCGATTTCTAATTATAAAGATAGTGGCCGTGAATTTCCTGACTGACCCATTGGAAGGAAGATCGATACTCAGACCAGCTGATATGTTTGTCTTTGGATGGATTCGGGAACATGTATGTGTGGATCTAATAGGGGTTTCCCCTCTCGTGGGCTTAACGTGCAATACTTTCACGACATGCTAGGCTGCTTTGAAATCCGCTTCATGCAAAGTGGCGAAACACGAGAATGTGTGTCTTGACAACCAACATGTGTTTCTACCAGTTGCATTTGATAACTTTGGCTTTTTGGCCTCTGAGGTCGTCAAGCTACTTAGCAAGGTCTAACGTGTCATGCATTTTAATGTTATGACACCCATATCTATGAATGTAAATTTTAAACAATAATTCCGGACCGTTTGGGGAGCATCTAATACCTTGAATGATACCCGTTGAAACCGGCTCTTTATGAAACCGGACAAAGCCTGCATAGCCAAAATAAACAAAAAAAATGGATATTAGACACCTTGACATGATCCTCTTTCACAAATGAAATCCTGAGTTAGAGACCCATTTACTAAAACATACGTCTTTAATGTGGAAACAATAGCACGTATCCATTTTCACCATAATGGAGGGAATTGCATTTTTCGTAGCACCTCGTCAAGAAATTCCCATGATACGGAATTGAAGGCCCTTATTAATATCAAACCTTAAAAATCAGACCAATCTTAGAAAGGTTGTTTGTTTGAATTGCTCTTCACCAACTAGCCGAGAAATCACCCCTTTAAGGCAATTGAACAAGACTTTGGGCAATAGTTTATTGATAGTACATATAAGGCTGATCGGCCTATAATCCTCAACTAGTTTAGATCACTAACATTTGGTATTAGAGCAATGAAAACAGAGAAACACCCACAAGACAAGGTACCAGTAGTGTATAATTTTTCAAAGAACTTAAGGAAATCTGTTGGGAAACCCGCACAACATTTTTTTTAGTAATCCTCCTAGCACTACTAGAAAAAGTGTCTTTCTTGACGCGCGAACGATGACGCACAATATTTAATGACGCGCAAAAACGAGTGTCATTAAAAAACTGTCAAGAATTGTAAAATCCTAAGGCTAGATGACGCGCATTTTTGAGCGTCATAAAATTCTTGTCATTATTTTGAAAAAAAAAACACGGAGTACACTTAAAAAATGCGCGTCATATAAAAAGTGTCGTTTTATGTTTTTCTTTTCCCCCCTAATTTTTCCCCAAAATTTCATTTCCCGCTACCTCGTTCCTTTCCCGCCGACCTCGTTCATTTCCCCCTAATCAGTACCACGTTCAGTTCCCCCTAATTTGTTTTTCTTCAAATCGCTCTCCTCCGACCACGCCTGGAAGAAAAACCCTAATTTGTATTTCTCCCCACACCACTTGCGACCACGCCTCCGACCACCACCGCGCCGTCCAACTCTCTGAATCTGCTTCAACCCTCACCCAGCTTCCACCTCCAATTCTTTGAATCCTATGAAAGCTGGAATATTGATTCGTTTCATGAAAATCAATTGCAGAGGTTTTCTCCCGTTTTGTTGGCCTTCGGATTCAATTGGTGCTTATGCGCTACAGACGCTTATCTCTTCGGGTTTGTTCTTTGATATTGAATTCTGTTTTATGCAATTAGCCCTAATCCGACCTTCTTTTCTTGTTCTGCTTGGTTAATCGGTTTATTTTCTCTTGTCTTAGGTTTCATCTTTAAAGTTTCAGTCCACCTTGTTTAGTGCATCACCCGTATCCGGTATATGTGGCATCTTGCTCTTCAGAGTTAAGTTTCCTTTACGTTTGTAGGGTTTTAATCAATGGGGATGATTGATAATTTATTTTTCATCATTTGAGAAATGGTTTTGAGAAACATTAATAAACATGTAAGAACATTTATAAACATGCACTCTACCTGTTTGATGAAATGCTTAAGACACTGTTTGAGTCTTTCTCTTATGAAGTTTATTCAAATTAAAACTTTTGATAACTAGTATTAATCTGTAGAGGTGGTTGAACATACTTGTGGGATGACATCTCTCCAAATGGGGGGATTTGTTTCAAACATCAGGAGTGGAGTCGATAGCTACAGCATGAGGGAACCCCTTGGTGTTTGTGCTGGAATATGCCCTTCTAACTTTCCAGCATTAGTTCCCTTGCTGGTAAGGCTTGTTTGAGCTTGTTTTGATTGATTGGATACTTATTTGCTTTCTTCTGATGCTTGCTGAACTTTAATTATTTCACTCAAATTTTGTATGATACAATGCAGATGTTTCCTATTGTAGTGACATGTGGTAATACATTTATTCTTAAGCCATCTGAGAAAGATCCAGGTAGTTATGTTTTCGTCCTGATGCTGTAACAAATTCCTTTTTTAAAAAAAAACTCTAGTTTTAGGATGTTTAAAGATCAATGTACTTTTGGCTTGATATTTCTTTGAAGGCCTATTGAACTTATGTAATTAAAAAGAAGATTATTGATCCCCTAATCATCATACAGGGGCATGCATGATACTTGCAGAATTAGCAATGGAAGCTGGCTTGCCCAACGGTGTACTAAATATAGCATCTGGCTGAAAGAATCTGACAAGTCCAAAACCAGTTTAGTGCTTTTGACCCAAGGTAATTCTTCATTATAGTGGTTGCAGAATCTTTAAATCAATTTCCAAATTGATAAGTGGTTTTGTTATGTAAATTTGTTAGTGCAATGTAAACTAATGTTATATTTGTAATGTTTGCTCTATATATGAAATGTATTGTTTTGCTACAAGTGTATTTTATTTTGATTAGGAGGTTGATTGTCATTAATGTGGAAATTAGTGAATCTACAAAAATATTTTTTTTTAAAATCTTGTTTTAATTCATGACGCGCATTTATGCGTGTCATAAGCATATTTATGACGGGGGCTTCCTTGACACGCTTTTTATGACACGCTTTGCGCGTCATAAAATTCGCGTCATTGTTCGCGCGTCAAGAAGCAGATGACGCGCATTTTGCGCGTCAAGAGGATTCTTGACCCTACCTTCCTTGACGCTTTTTTGCGCGTCATCTGGGCTCTTTCTTGACGCGCAAAATGCGTCAAGAAAGGTCATTTTTGTAGTAGTGTAGATAAGTTTAAGTGACTTGTAAGTTGTAATCTTCTTGTTTTCTGACTCCATGCTGGTGACAAATTTCTCTTTAGAAAATTATGTTAAAAAAAATATACAAGCAATGTTTAAAACCCGTTTTGAACCTCTTGACCTAGCGAGCACACGTTAAGCCGTCTTGGGTGTGTCCACTATAGTCTAATGCGGTTTTTACAGTTCAATCGGCCGAAACTCGGAACCATGCAACTAATTGAGCCGGTTTTTAGAACTAACATCACGCACTCACACTAAAACTAAAAAAAATTGGGGTTATCGACTATTCATATATTGTGTATTCTCTTTGTTGATACAATTAAAGGTAGGGTTGAGCAAAAAATCAAAAAAACCAAACCGGACGTGAAAACCCGATGAAAACAAAACGAAAAAAACCAAATCGATAAAAAACCAAAAATAACGAAATAGAGAAAAAAACAAACCGAAAATATTGGTTCTGTTTCGGTTTCATGTCTATTAAGAACCGAACCGAACCGTTGTAAAAACCGAACCGAACCAAGAGAAAAATGTGTGAATTAACATGTTAGGAGGACACATTGTAAATTTTTGAACCTTAATTTATATTTTTAAGTTAACGCTAAACACTTAACGTTAAAAGTTTTAGTAACCCTTGTTCCCTTAATTTATATTTTAAGTTAACACTTAATAGTTCACGATAAGATCTTTAGTGTTAGAAGTTTTTAAATATAATGTTACTTTGTATTTTGTATGGTCACACGATTCACGTGACTGCTTTTTTTTAATTCAATAGTTATGACGGTACTTGTTATTTTTATTTATCTATCTTTTAAGATTAGACATTTAAATATTAAAATTATATAAACAACATATTACAACAACAACAACAAAAAAACCGAAAAAAACCGATCGAATCCAAACGTTTTTTTCTTAGAAACAGAAAATTTCGGTTTCGGTTCGGTTAGAGCCAAAAACCGAACCGAACCGAACCAAACCATGCTCACCCCTAATTAAAGGCGAGTTCTCTTCATCTCTGTATTCTATCTAGCTTCCGTTTTAAGGTTTAGTTCTAAGATTTCTAATAAGGTATATACATCTCTATGAATAAACTTTTTATTCAAGAAGGCAAAAAAAAAAAAACGTTCCACCTTGTATTTTATTCTAGAGTTTATTTGATTAAAAGTTTAAAACAAAATCATTGTATATATTTTGCTTAAAACTTATATTGATTTTTGTTTGAATAATTGTAATTTGCTTAGAACTTTATTAAAGTTTTTTTTTTTTTTTTTGACATTTATAAAATTTGAAAGTTTGAATGGTCAATTCGGTTCGACCTTCCGGGTCAACCGGTTGAACTTTTTTTTTACATAAACTCTGGCCCGTTTTTAAAAAATCCAGTTTTATAACATTGTATGCAAGTAAACCGCGGGTGTAAAAAAATAAGAAAATATAATAAAAAACGTTAATTTAAATGTTTCAAGGCAACTTGCACGAGACGACTACGGAACAATTATAAGATGGTACTATTTTTCTACGGCATGGGACTAATTTGCATCCCCCGACAAGTTGTCACTGGTAAGTTAATGTTGTTATTAATGATTGATTTTCAACTACATTTTTGCTGTTAAACCAATAACTTCTAAACGTATTCTGAATTCTGAACCGCAGGAAATACTTATAAATAATTGAACTTGCACTGGATGCATGATACACTAATCGTTGACATGACAAAGTTAAATATGGCATTATGTAATTGTTTAATAAAGTACCAGAAAAAATCTGTAATTTTATTTAGTGTGTTGTATATCTATTTAATTTTGAAGGGGGAGAATAATAATGGGTTATAACTTACAATACAATACTAGAAAAATATTATTTTTCTTCCAATTCTTGGTTTATGACTTTGATTTTGCCGTCTACGGAGTCAGATGAAAGACATTTTTTTTTTATAAAAGTTAGTTGTCTGGGAGAAATTATATGTTTTCTTTTATGTACAAAAAGTTCTTTAGCTTAGTCTGTGTACATATATATTAGTTTGAAATAAAAATTTTAATTCAAATTTTTAATGCACTAACCATTCACCAGAATTCGATTTTATAAACGAGAAAAAAGGCCACCATGTTCGTGAGCCAACTCACGGCCTCCTATCTCGCACGACCCTCTCAGAGAAGAGTCTCATGATCATGAGCGGCTCACGCATTTTCCTCGCAATGATTACCGCACGTTCTAAATAACTCTTTTCGGGTTTATACATAATGGGCTTATGCTGTTGTTCTGGAGTCCGGACGTGTAAGTTGGGCTTTTGCATACTGGGCTCTCTTTTTTTTGTTGTTGATGGGCTGGTTCAATGTTTCTAATAGGTATGAGATATTGAGATCGTTCACTTGTCAGTTGTCGATATCACCTTCGTAAATGACGGTAATATCATTTGAAAAATATATTTCTAATATCTAAAACTGGATTCTAACTATTATAAAATTTTATGTACATAACATATTCTATTTAAGCATAAACAATATATGATCTTAACTAGATTAGGGCCCGGCTTTTTGAAAGGGATAGGCTATTCGTACCCCCCCTTAGTTACTTGTTGCACTCTGCACTCCCCCCCCCCCCCCCCCCCCGAGATGTTATTTTAAAAATTATCATATTCCACCCCTATAAAATTATGTTTATAAAGATAGTTTATTTTAAACAATTTTTTAAAAATAAAATAAAAAAACGATAATCATTTTCCAAAACTGTTAAAAAAAACGTTTTAATAAGAGTTCTTTTTTTAAATAGTTTTTTCAACAGTTTTTTTTAACTTTTTTTAAAGAGCTTTTTTCAGTTTAGAAAAAAAAACGTTTTAAACAATTTTTTTATAAAAACGTTTTTATAAATATTTTTTTAAAACGTTTTTTAAACAATTTAAAAAAACGCTTTTTAAACAATTAAAAAATATTATTTTAACAGTTTTATTTTTAATTGTAAAACCGATAATCATTTTTTAAAACTGTTTAAAAACATTTTTAACACTGTTGTTTTTAAAAAAAACGTTTTTTATAGCTTTTTTAAAGTGTTTTAAGCAGTTTTGTAAAAAATACTTTTTAAGCGTTTTAAACAGTTTTCTTTTAATATTTTAAAAGAACGCTCGTTTTTTAGACGTTTTTAAAAAAAATGTTTTTTAAAGAGTTTTACTTTTTTTTATAATTTTTAAGCGTTTTAAACAGATTTCTTTTAATATTTTTAAAAGAACGCTCGTTTTTTAGACGTTTTAAAAAAAAATGTTTTTTAAAGAGTTTTACTTTTTTATAATTTTTTGTAAAAAAAAATTATTGGTTCAAATATACCAAAATAAAATCAAAAGGTTTGAATAGTAATTATCTATAAATTAGGGGAGGGGGTGCAACAAGTAAAAATCAATTATAAGGGGGTACGAATAGTAGCACCCTTTTGAAAAGCCCAGAAAGTTTTAAAAATTTGTTATATATAAGTTTTTTTATCTTTATTTATAAATCCTTTGGCAAACAATATTAAATTTCCTATAGTTCAGTTGGTAAGCAGGCGTGAAATTAAATGTAGGTCGCAGGTTCGATTCGATTCTTAGGTCCTCATATTCATGGTTTTTCCAGATTATTTGAAGTATTTTACATCTTCTCTTTTCTTAAATCATTTTATATGTTTTTCCAACTCAAAAAATCAAGAGTTTACTAGAGAAATTCAATTTCTACGGTCGTTTCAGGCAAAACAAGGCCAATGAGTTTATTAGAGAAACTCAATTTCTACGGTCGTTTCAGGCAAAACGAGGCGACGTGTCTCAACGACGACAACCTTAAAATTCAGAGGGCCCCCCTTTTCCACAAATCGTATTGATGTCCTTTTGTTTGAAACGATCGTTTTGGGGTCGTTTCACATGAAACGATCGTGAGAAATAGGTGAATATATTAATTTGGTGGGTGGATATATCTACAGCCAAAATCAATTACATTCTTCCTTCAATTCATAAATCATATATATTACATGTTTATCCAATTTATTAAAAATAACACATTATATGACTATTATACCCAAATTTGCATTTACATATTTCACGTTTTTAATATCCTACATATTTCTTCAAGCCAAAAATCAATACATATTTTGTTATTTTTTTTGGGACATTCTGTTTGACATATTCAGGCGGGCTGGGATCTCGGCCAGGAAGGAGGCTCATGTTGACTTCCTGTCTGACCTCATGGATGGGCGCTCAACTCTCCGGTCGGCCGACATACTTGTTTTTGGGTGGCAGAATGGGAAACACGTTTGTGTCGATTTGACAGGGGTTTCCTCTCTTGTGGGGCAGAGGGCCAGCACCTTCATAGCGGGTCAGGCGGTGCCCATGGCAGCTGCTGGAAAGGTTAACAAACATGAGAAAACGTGTATTGAAAATCAACATGTGTTTGTTCCTTTCGCTTCCGATACATTCGGCCATCTTGAGACAGGGGCGGTGGCCATGTTGAACCGGATCCAAAAAGTCATGCGTGGGAATAGTGCGACCTCCAGATTGAAGAATGTTGGTTTTATACGGCTAAGGTTTGTTATTCAAAAGGGGTTGGCGGTGCAGCTTGTTGCCCGTCTTCCCTGCGTATTGACTTAAGTCGTGTATGTTACCTTTCGGTATAAATAAAGATTCATGATTGTGGTTATATATATATATATATATATATATATATATATATATATATATATAGGAATGAGAACTAATAATAACCCCCTCTTATAGTAATAACCAAATAACTCCATCTTAGTGGTTGGATCAAAAAGTTGGTGCTATGGATGAGTGCCAAGTGGCACTGACTTGTTTTCTTTTTCTTTTTTAATTGAAAGGGTATAAGTGGTATTTTAACCAAAAGAAAAAGTACCACCCCCATTTTTAAAACGGCTATAACACTTTTATCCGAAGTCGGTTTTTTATAAAAATTATACCATTAAACTCGCCTCATTTTTACCTTTAATTCGGATGTGGTCTCGACTTTTTTTGAAACTTTTTTTTTCAAACGTCCGTATTAACATCAATGCTACAAAAAAGGGCAGCAGCGCCACAAAAAAAGGCACCAGTGCTACTTTTTGTAACATTACATGTCAGTACGAACGTTTGGGAAAAAATATCAAAAAAAGTCGGGACCACATCTGAATTAAAGATAAAATTACAACGAGTCCAACCGTATTTTTTTTTATAAAAAACCGACTTCAGATAAAAAAGTATAGCCGTTTTAAAATGGAGGGGGTACCTTTTTGTTGGGTTAAATGTCTAAAATACCCTCCCTGGAAAGATAAAGAGGGTGACACTTGTCATGATTTTAGTGGTTCAAATGGGTTATTTGGTTATTGCTCCAAGGAAGGGTTATTAATAGTTTCACACCCTATATATATATATATATATATATAATTATAATTAATTTATTAAATAACTAATTCCAAAAAAAAAAACACACACTAATATTTATAAAAAAAAAACATTAACATACATATAAGCGAGTGTTGTGGTATCTTAAAAGTCTGAACATGAGAAGTGATAAAAAAAAATCCGTCTACCTTTATGCTGTTTAATATTGAAAAAAAAAATACTGCTTTAAATTGAAATAATCAAACGTTGAAAGAGTGACCAAAAGAGTACATACAAGAGTGATGAAACCCAATTCCCCAATTTCTCCCGCTCCCATCTCCCGATTACGTACATACAAGAGTGGTGAAACCCAATTCCCTAATTTTCTTTTGTTGTTTTTTTGGGTTTAATGACTAATGAGTTAATTATTGGGCTTACCCATTTTTTTTATTTGGGTTTAATATTAATTATTAGTAGATTATTTTGTCTTGTTTTTTAGTTTTCTTTTCGTTTTTTTAGTTTATTAATTATTAGTGATTTGAAAAAAAAAACATATTTTTTTCTTTTCTTTAAGTTGAGAGTCGGTTTAAAATTTTATGGGGTTTAGTGATAAAATTTCTTGGAGTTTATCGTAAAATATCAAAAATTTAGCACACCGTATAAAAAATTCATGGTGTCGGGCGAAGCCGTACCCTTATACCTCAGTCCGTCACTGTGTACTATTATCCTTAAAATTTTATTATTTTGATGGTAGGTTATATATACTACAACAAAAAGGTTATCTGTTTAAATTTTATAAAATACAACTTGCAATAAATAGAAGAATCTAAAAACGAATAAAATATTCCATGACAATATATAGTAGTGAAGTGGTGGGGTTCTGGGAAGAAAAGGAGTCAAAAAGTGACTAACTATCAATGCCTCCAGAAACTGAAGCAAACCATGGTATCTATTTTCAGTCAAATATATAGTTAAGTGGTGCCAATTACATGTTGTTGGAGTTGTTAAGGTGATGTTGTTAGAGTTGTTAAGGTGATCACTTACTGTCTAAGTGACTTAGGTTTTATCTTTGCTCCCAGCATTATTTGTTCTGAAGCATTGGGGCTCTATAAAGGAAAACCAGGATTTTGTTGTCTCTGTTTCGATCCTGAGAGCGGCCGGGTTTTACCACCAGTGGCCTTTGGGTGGGTGGTTTTTCTCCGGAACTGGAGATAACTTGGGTGTGCTTAAAGGCTCTGTGCGGTTGAATTGTACCAACTGGCGGTGGCATTTTGTAGAAATCAAAGTCGATCGGGTCGGACCAATCAAATCGAACTTCTAATATGTACCAGCCGATGGTAGTTATAACAATCCTATAGCGTGAGAACCAATAACTCAAGCGAGTGTATGTGATTAGGGTTTTAGAGAGAAAGAGATAACATAGAGAAGAAACATACCTCCAAACGGCTGTATTTGTAGGTATTGGAATTAGGGTTTAATCCTGCCAGGATGGCGTCAGCGCACATAAGGACACGCACGTGTGTACCTTGTTGATAGAAACCATTCCTAATTTGAAGAGGAGTCTGATTGGTTTGTTATCTCATGCAATCTGGGCATCAGTTATGTGAGATAACCATCTAACTACGGACTCTCGGATCATGCATACCTGACTTGACTCGCCACAAGGGTGAAGTGTGGGTATGACCCGGCCCGCGGAAGGCCTAGTGCGAATAGATTTATCAATCCTCTTCAATAAGTAATAAGGTATTTTATCTTAATCCTAATAAAGCACTAAAATGATTACCACAGTCTTCATTTTAGATGATCCACAACACCACTCCCCACATGTTAAACTCACAATTAATTACAAATTTAGTAAATCACCAATTAAACTAATTACCAATTTCGTCCAAAATAAACTTTTATTTCAAAATTAATACAGATTTGATAAAGTTACTAAATAATTTGAGTGTTTATAAAAAAATTAATCAACAATTTATTAAAACATAATAAATTTTTCTTCAATTTATTAAATTATCATTCACAGTTTTATAAGAATTTTACGTTAATCAGAATTTTCAATTATCTTAATCGGTTTTTTTTATTTGTTTTATATTATGAACCTAAATTCAGCCCGTGTAGTACACAAGTTACTAACCTAGTTACAGTATATTTAAGTTAACCTTGTCGGAGAAATAATAGGATCGAAGACAATTCAAAATTAGAACAAAATCGAATGTATCCCTTTCAAATTGGTGTTAGGCCGATTGTCACAGACTCGTAGCATCTAACTTCAAATTCCAATTTTCAAATCTAAATTCCGAATTCCCGTTGTTACAACAATATTTATAAGACAATATTCATAAGGATTACGATCATAAGGATTACAGGAGTGAGAGGTTGGGGGTTTATAAAAAGGGTAACAAATGATTAGACATTGGATTATAAAAATTAGTTATTTTGCCTATTGGGTTATAAAATTAGTTTGCCTTTTACCACGTGTAGAAAATAAAACACAATATATACAATAACATGACCATACATACATACATACACACGTACACTTACATATATGGGATGGATAAAATAAAAACTCATCCGAGTTTAAAAAACCATAAAAACTCTTCAAAATCGAGGTCAAAATAGTTTTTTTTTATGGTGGATCTTTAAGTTATAGCGGACCCTAAGATGAAAAAAACAAACAAAAACGCCGAGTAGTTTTTAAAAAAATATATCTAAAAACTGAATTTTTAAACGGCAAATGTAAAATCGGCCATAAACAAGGTCAACATTTTGTTTTTTGTTTTATAGAATTTTCATTTTTGGTGAAAAAAACGCCGAGCACATTTTTTATAAAAATTAATAAAAAAATATTAAATGTGTAACGGACATGTTAAATACGTAACATAGACATGTTACATACGTAATATAGACATATTACATACGTAACATGTCTGACGGGACTCTATTTTTGGATATATTTTTGGAAAAATGGATTTTAATAATACAACTTTTACCTTTTTGCCGGATAATAATACGAGTTTTGAAATTTCCTCACAATAATACGAATTTTGTGGGTATTGGATTCTAATGATACACCGTTAGTTTTTCACTAACGGTGTTAGTCTGTTGTCTACGTGGCAGGTGCCACGTCATGTGCCACGTAGGAGGAAAACAGTCTATGTCAGGTGACACGTAGGCAACAGACTAACACGGCCGTTAGTGAAAAACTAACGGTGTATCATTAGAATCCAGTACCCAAAAAACTCGTATTATTATGAAGAAGTTTCAAAACTCGTATTATTATCCGCCAACAAGATAAAACTTGTATTATTAAAATCCATTTTTCCTATATTTTCTTTAAAACTACTCACCGTTTTTTTTGTTTTTTTTTTCATCTAGGAGTCCGCTATAACCTAGAGAACCACCATAATAATTTAGAAAAAAAATAACTTTTTTACCTTGAATTTAAAGGATTTTTAGGGTTTTACAAACTCGAATGAGTTTTTATTTTACCTTTGACATATATAAATTTTTGTTTCATTATTATACAGGGTACGTATGAGCCCACTTGAATAATATAAACAAATTATTGCCTACTAAAGTTAAATATTGACCAGAAATGTGTACTACTGTATTAAGTTCATAGTATCACTTTCATTGATGCGGTAAGGTGTTCACACTTCACAATTTCACATATCCCTCAATATTATATATTTAAATCATGTTTTACAAAATATATGCAAACTAGAACTTTAGGCTAGAGGTAAACGTCTTATATATGTTATTTCACTGGAACTTGAATTAAATGATAAATGGTACAGGACTTCTTATTATTAAAGAATATTGTTATTCATGGTAGAGGAGATAATAACAATATCGGTAAGAATACGTGAAACCTTGGGTGCCTTAAGGTCTCAATCTTTATTTGGAGAGCTCTTTTAGATTGAACCCCTAACTCATGTTACGCTTCTGAAAAGACACATTGTGTTGAATTCATTGCTTGGTAGTTTGTTGGGTGTGGGAGGATACGTGTTAATGGCTACCTATCCGTGCATTTGAACGGTGAGAAATGATATGGTTTTCAATCATAAAAATCTTGATTTGTATAATCTAGTGGCAAACATGCATATATGCGACGGCTTATAGATGGGTACAAAGTCAGGGGCGGAACTAGAAATTTGTTTAAGGGGTAGCACATTTTTTTAGTAGGGGTCGGACGTAGCGCCTCCGATAGAGTGGGGTCCAAGAGAAGGCAACCCGTAGCTGGGTTTGATCTTTGAGCCTAAATTCTAGACCCTATAATAATAATATTAGTACAAACTGCTTGATGAAAAGAGCAACAAAAATTAATTTGGACAAAACTAACCTATGATTTTCTTCGAAGTTTTATAACTAGTTGTTTATAAGCCGTGCATTGTGACGACGGTATCATTGTACCAAAAAAATAAATCAATGAGTTTCATTACGTCTCACTCTAAAACTAAATATATACCACAATGTCTAAAGCCTAAATCATAAACCAAACGTTCTACAACCTTCATGTCTAAATATTAGCACAAGGTGCTCTATATCTTTTGTTTAGTATGAGAGTTAACTTATTATCTACTTAAGAAGTATCGATGAAAATTTAATCCGATGGTATGCTAGCGTGTAATTAGTGTTGCCTTCTTTGGATGTTGATTATTCAAATCATGCAATAGGCATATAAAGTAAATTTAGTAGTAGAATATAAACCGTTTTTTAAAAAGAAAAAAGAAAAACACTTATCGAGTAAGATAGTTATTTTAAATCTTAATAATTCTCGAAGACCTTTATATTAAGAGATAGTTATATCAATGTTTTTAAGTACGACCTCCAAAAGTCTAAAGATTATAATTAATAATGATTTTTCTCAACAAAAATAAAAATTAAATTGGCAATTGGGCTTGAAGGCCCACATCATAATACACAAAAATAATGACAGAATTGAGAAGTGAGGGAGGACGGAAGAAGCACCAGCCATCCAGCTCCTCTTAAAAAAATATATTAAAAACGACAAATTTCTTGCCGGGAATCGAACCCAACACCTCCTTGTGATGATATATAACCCTTGCCAGCTGCATTGCAAAGCTTCTTATTAAATCCCTTAAACTAAATGTATTTAAGGGGTAGCACACATGCATAAAATGATAAAAAACCGAAAAATCTAAAAAAAATTCTAGTTCACGTACGAGGTTAAGGGGTAGCACGGGCTACCCCTGGCACCACTAAATGTGAACCGGAGCAAATGGTGCAGATGGCCCATCTCTATGTATTTAGCTTGCTGCTAGATGTTGGTGTAATGTTCTTTTCCGATGAATAAAATTTGCCCATTTAGCGTTAAAAATATTATAAATTAAATAATTTACCTTAATCACTTAATGTATAATTAAGGGCTATACAAATACATTACTTATATATACTGATAATACAAATTCATTTTAATTATCGATGTGATATAATTAATATGATTATGCATTAGTACGAACTACTAGTCAGAAACCCGCGCGCGACGCTACGATAATGATCATTTATTGTTTCTATATATGAATTTAGACCATTTATCGAATTTGACTTATTATTTATTTTATTTATATAAATCACTAAATGTTAATGATCATTAAATAGATTTTTAGTTTTTTTAGTTTTCATAAAAAAGTAATTTAATTCTTTGTTTAAAAGACTACCTTTTACTTAAAACTTTTAATTTTATAAGTAATTGAAAATTTTATCCTCCTTAAATGTATTTTATAATATAATATAGATGAAAAGGAATGTTAAAAGAATCGAAATTATAAAGACTAATTTCGTACATAAATTTCAAAAGCTAGAATGGAATGAACCTATAACTAATGGTACTTATTCATAGTTAATTGATAGTTTAAATGCTTTCTATTTTTTTTTATTATTTTTTTTTTTGTGTTTTCTGTTATTATAAATGGAGATAAGCAATTTGGATCGAGTTGGATTAGCTGGGCTCATGAGAGAAACGCAAGGAACATCTGCTGAGCTCTTACTACATGCATGCTGGATCGATGTTGAAAGTAAAGGATGCGGCTATGCTAAACTAAAACATAAGATACACTTCATATATTCGTAAGCCACAACACATAGTTGATCATCTTTGATCCGCCTAGATCTCGTATCTCTACTAGGGTTTACTCATTTTCTTCTTGGTTCAATTTAGTTCATGAAATTTTGTGATTTTGGTTCTTAGAGTTTTCATCATATATAATGATAGAAATTTAGGTGGCGTTTAGTTCATGAAAGTCAATAGAATTGGAATTGATAATTTTTTATTTCAAAATTGTTCTTGGTTGGATAAGGAAAGAATTTGAAATGTAATGAATTCATTTAATCAATCGAATTTGAGACTGTGTAAATTTCATTCGTTAAAATGAAGGTTTTTTAAGGAATGTTGAAATAGTACAATATTCTATTGATTAAAGGAACTCGTTGCATTTCAAATTCTTTTTTACACAATCAAGAACAATTTTAAAATGAAAAATATCAATTTCAATTCTATTGAATTCAATGAACCAAACGTCACCTTAGTTTTGTCTAAATATGTATTCGTATTCTCATGCTAAGATTTTTCTAAGTTAGGTTTTCGTTCAAAATCATCTCTAATTAGTACGTTGTTTCATTTTATTTTATTTTTAGGTTTGTGTGTTTTTTCTTTGGGAGGTGATATTTTGATTATGTATACTCAACTATTTATAATCTTATTGTGTTCATCAAATTTTGGTTTAGAAATTAATCATAGATTCGCAATAAAATCTGTAAGTTATTTTGATCTTATGCTTAGATTTCTACTGGTTCATATTCTCGACACGAACCAACGTCTTGTGAGAGAGTATTATTGAAGTGTGAGGGCGTAAATATAACAATGTTGGATTGGTTTTATTCTTAATTGATATTATTATTTTAATAATATATTTATTAAGAATCTAATATAATTTTTGTAGCTCTTGCTTTTTTTAATAGCAATTAGTATTTAGTAGATTTTTAAAGATAAATATGTTTGTGCTTTTTAAAGAAACAAAGTAAGAATAATGACAAGAGGTGAAACCATTCGATTTAGGTGATGTTTTGGAATGTCGTCTGACCGAGTCACCAATACCAAATCTGCTTTTTTGACCCACACGTGCATTTTTCTCGTTTGAAAATCCCACTAACTTCAATATTTTCAACTCTCCATACAGTTTTCTTCATATATATATAACCACCATATAAAACCTTCTTCTCCAACATGCATCCACCAAACTAACACCAAAACTCAAGTTATCATACACTCACCTCATTGCATCTTATTAGAGCCCAAAAACATCACTTTTTTTTAACTAATGGACTCTTCATTCTTTAATTACAACACTACTTCAAATCAATACCTTCCTTTCAATGAGAATGATTCCCAAGAGATGCTCCTCTATGGAATGCTCCCCGAGTCATCTTACGATCATAACCCGACCGCCACGTCCACTTCACCCGAAAAGACGAGCTACCGAGGGGTACGTGCACGGAACTGGGGAAAGTACGCAGCCGAAATACGGGATTCAACAAGGAATGGTGCGCGGGTATGGCTGGGTACATTTGACACCCCTGAAGATGCCGCTTTAGCATACGACCAAGCGGCATATGCCACCCGGGGTTCGATGGCTGTTCTTAACTTCCCGTTGGAAACAGTTTACGAGTCTCTTCGGGCGATGGATTACAGGTGTGAGGAAGGGGATTCCCCGGTTTTGGCGTTGAAAAGGAGTTATTTGATGAGAAGGAAAGCGGTTATTAGAGAAAAGAAAAGGAAAGAGATGAAGTTGGATGAAGATAGTAAGAATGTGGTGGTGTTTGAGGACTTGGGTGCTGATTATTTGGAGGAGATTTTGAGTTTATCTGAGAGTTCTGAGAGTTTTGGTTCTTGGTGATCGATGAGAACACACAAAAAGAACAAGAAGAACATAATGATGATATACGGACAGTAGATATAAGCTCAGTGTGTGTGTTTAGTCGCTTATTGGTTATGATGGATGATGTTTTTGTGTTTCAACTTTTTTCGTATGTTTGTTTGTAAAGTTAAAAGTTGTTGATAAGTCAATTTTTGACGTGGGATGTTTTTTTCTTACGTGACAACATGCTCGTTATTGGACTAGGATAAGTTAAATTAAATCTGAGAAGTCAAAAGTTTTATGATTATTTTTATATTTGATCACCCTAAAACCACATCAGCCAATCACATAGCCGTCATGGCGTCATGGATGATACATGTACCGTGAAAAGGTAAGTAATTAAAAATATATTTTCTATTGATTATTATAATGCTAAACGAATTGTTGAATTGTTTTTATATTTTAAAGTTTTTTAGACGAATTGAATGGCTTAGGACTTTCAAAGTTTTTTTTTTTCCTTTTAGATGATGAATTGAGTAAGACTGGCAGTGTGAGATGTGCTAGTTTGAAGATTGACTGGCGGATGTAGTTATTCGAAGTTAAACTAGCGGATCTAACCAAAACCCCCTAGCCAAACTAAAAAACACTTCAAAGACACCAATAACCCACTTGCAAAATCTAATTAGAGTGACTAAAACAAAATAAAAAATCTACTAATAATTGTATAATATAATAAATTTAAAAATTCATATACACTACAGAAAGTATAATACAAACCAAACTAGAAGCAACACATATTGTGAATAAGTACATGACTATGTCATATTAATTTAGGCCTTCAATACTGAAGTCTATCATTTCTATAAACGGTCTTCATTAAAATGTCATATCAGTCATATCAGTTTTTTATCTATCAAAGCATTCAGGGCTATTTCTCAGTAAATATTGTGCTTCGTTCGTCCTGTTATACGTTGCCACGTGTCTTGTGTGACATGTGGCGTCATAGTATTTAGTTTTTTTCTTTTTACGCTTTTCCTTTGTCGTTATATATGTAACATTTGCTTATCTGACATAGTGGTTGAAGTGTTCAGCCAGTTTTGTGTTTGGTTTCTGAGTAAAAGCTTATCTATTCGACTCTCGCCACAACCCGTTTTTCCTTTGTCATTTTTTGTTTTTTTAACACGTGTCCTCTCTGCCACGTGTGCTTTAAATCTTTCCAACAAACAGATTCTGCACTTTTCACAAACACATATTTATTTCCGTATCATCATTTTATTTCTATTTTTATTTAAGAAATATTTAATTATAATTATATAATTAATGAGTTAAATAATAGAAATAATGAGATAAATATTTAAAAACTAAACAAAAAATGTTAATTTATTAAATAAATATTAAAAAAATAAACAAAAATATTAAATTTATTAAATAAATATTAAAAAAATAGTTGTTATTGCTTTTAACGGCTATAATTCTAAGGACTATAATTCTATAACAGCTATATTTAACCTTATAAATATTAACTTTTGAGATACAATTCATGAATCATGTCAAATATACTTACTCGACAATTCCACAATTCTACGATGTCAACACCTCTATGAGATGTGCTGGAACACTATGCACCAAGGATGCCAAACTATAATCTATCTATGGGTTGGACAACCTCCATCGGCTCCACTTCAACCTCCACCTCCGGCTTATGTGGATGAACTTTGGGAGGATGAAACATTTTAGAATTGGGCATTCGACTAGTGGTAAAAATTGATAATGCAAGAAAGAAGAAGAACCGATGGATGAAGATTGGCCGGAGTACAAGTACATGTCTCGTGATGATGAACTGATGACACAACCAATATCACCGATGTTACTCCCATAGGATGGTGATACCAGTTCCCATATTGTTTTATGTTATTAGTTGTAGTATTTTAGATTTAATTAGGTGGATGTTGTAGTATTTTAGATTTAATTAGGTGTATGTTGTAGTATTTTACATTTAGTTTGGTATATGTTTAATGAGCGAGGTTATAATAAGAAGTATGATAAATTAATCTAAGAAGGCTAAAAAAGATTCGAGACCATTAGATTATCTAATCAATTGTTGAGATTAAATTGTTTTAAACATTCATAACTCTTACATAGGACGTTATTTTTTTTTTAAATTACACAATAAAAATAGGAGTTTAATTTTTTAATTGTGTTTAATACTCGTCATTGTGCCTTTTTACTTGTTATTTGTATCTTTCTATTGGTTATTATGTATTTTTTTAGAATTAAAAAACAAAATAGTTTTCAATGTAGTCTTTGTATTGTTCAATTTTTTTTATATATGTTCATTATCCTACGATACTTAAGCGTGTAAAACAATTGAGCTCCCTCTATATATCCTCAAAAACTGTGTACAAATTTTTGATTCATAATAAGGGTGAGCGGTATGCTTACCGAATTCATCGGCATAGGAGCGGAATATACGAAGCCGAAATCGGCATGCATATACCGTTTTCGTCAGCGTCCTAGGCATCGGCATATTTCACACGATTTTCGGCAATGAAAAGCCGATTCATACCGAGAGATTTGACCGTTCAACGGTTATATTTTTGACCGTTTGTAACTTTTTTTTTTTAAATCAATTCAAAACAATATATGCCTAAACTATGCCTTAGGCAAGCATACCCTCCACCAAATCATTAATTCTACATATTTCTTCTCTCTCCTGTTGGCATCACCTGATTAGGTAAAAAAGTAAGTCTAAACCATGCCTTAGATAAGCATACCACACCCTAAGATAAAAACCATGTACCCATAAAAACAAATTTAAAAAAGAAATTAAGCTTTACATTAAAGTTACTAATCCCCCACTCCGCTGAAATCAGTAACGTTTGAAATTTGACTCGTAAAAATTGATAATGCAAGAAAGAAAAATGTTGACTGAAATTGATAGTTACCTGTAATGATGTATTATTGTGTTCACATTCTCAAAAGTTCATCTCCAATGCAGCCCTACTAGAAATCAACATCTTGGTCCCACAGTGTAGTGAGTAGTTACTGTTAATTTCAAATTTCAATATAAAAAATTGCCCAAAATAACGAGGATTAGAAACGGAATGTCATATGCGATATTGAATTTTCATGTGCTAATTTTGCTATTAAAACCGTCCCAACTCCCAAGCTTCGTTGCTAATAAAAGTTAAATTTATATAAGAATTTGCTAAAATCTTTTCTGATGAAAAATTAAATAAATTTGAGAATAAGTAATAAGTACGTTACCATTCTATTGAATATATATGTTACTTTAGTGCAAATCCTTACATGATACAATGAGGCTCTTTTTGTAAAAAAAAATAAAAAATAAAATAAAGGATTTGGCCAATAATAATATGAGTTTTTGAGTTGGTCTGTAATAATACCAGTTTTCGAACTATTGGACTGTAATAGTATGCCATTAGTTTTTACTTAACGGGGTTAAATCCCTGCCTACATGGCTGTCCACGTGGCTTCATTAATCATACGTGGCATTTTTAAGTGGGGGTTTTAAAAGGAAAATTGGTCTGTAATAATACAAGTTTTCACTCTTTGGCCAATAATAATATGAGTTTTTGAGTTGGTCTGTAATAATACCAGTTTTCAAACTATTGGACTGTAATAGTATGTCGTTAGTTCTTACGGGGTTAAATCCTTGCCTATGTGGCTGCCCACGTGGCTTCAATGTATTTCTTTTAACAAAAGACTATAGTATAAGGACTAGTTTTGTAATATTTCTAAACTTCATTTTTGTTTTTTATTAAGATATAAAGAAAAAAAAAGAAAAGGAAAACAGGAAGAACAAACAGCCGCAACCACCCTCCGTCGCCATCGCACCTGCCGCCACCCACCGGTCCGCCGCCATCGCCACCGGCCGCAATCGACCCCTCCGCCGCCATCGCCACCGGCCGCCATCGGCGGAGCTAATGTAACAGCCCCCGCAAAGAGGGAGAAAAGGGGAAAAGTTCAGATCTAGGTTTGAAGAAGAAATCGGAATCCACATAGGCAGAGCTAATGTAACAGCCCCCACTAAAGTCTTTTCTTAGTCTTTTGTTAAAAGAAATACATTGAAGCCACGTGGGCAGCCACATAGGCAGGGATTTAACCCCGTTAAGTAAGAACTAACGACATACTATTACAGTCCAATAGTTCGAAAACTGGTATTATTACAGACCAACTCAAAAACTCATATTATTATTGGCCAAAGAGTGGAAACTTGTATTATTACAGGCCAATTTTCCTTTTTAAAACCCCCACTTAAAAATGCCACGTATGATTAATGAAGCCACGTGGACAGCCACGTAGGCAGGGATTTAACCCCGTTAAGTAAAAACTAACGGCATACTATTACAGTCCAATAGTTCGAAAACTGGTATTATTACAGACCAACTCAAAAACTCATATTATTATTGGCCAAAGAGTGGAAACTTGTATTATTACAGGCCAATTTTCCTAAAATAAATAACGGGTTTTCGTTTTCATCGTAGAAATCATTGTAAAAGTGGCTAGCTAGAATATGATTTATTATATAGATCAAATCCATATATAGTAAATTCGTCGCAATTATTTGTGGCATTTTGATCTATTCATTAGAATGAGGTTATTGTGAGAAGTTTAGTTTGGAAAGAAGGATAAGAAATAATCATAAATATTAGATCTTCAATTAAATGAAGATCTATGGTTCAAAATTTTCTTAGACATAATTAAAGAGAAAAACTAAAGAAAAAACAATATATAGAAATGTATTTTTGACTTTTTTATTAAACACCCCTCATTTTTTTTTTTGGAACGGCGGTATTTGTATAAAAAAAGCTCAAAAAGAGCAAAAAGTTACATGTAAAGGATGGGATTCATCATCCAATTATTCCACACAACTACTTGCTTATCTCATTTTTTTTAATTTTCATAACTCTTAAATACGACATTTTTTTTTTAAATTACACCATAAAAACGAACGTTTTTTATCTTTAAATCGTGTACAGTGTTGTTATATATAAAATTAAAAAAAATTACTCTTTCGATTATATCAAAATGTTCAAATCATTGTGTCATTGTGTCATATTATGTTAAAATGTTCAGATCATTGTTTCATATGGTGTTAAAAACCGAAAGAATATTTAATTTTATATATAGCAACACTATATATAATTTTAACACGACAACACAATGACACAATGATATGAACATTTTGACACAATGACACAATGATCTGAACATTGTGTCAAAAATCGAAAGAGTAATTTTTTTCATTTTTTATATAGCAACACTATACGCGTTTTAAGATTAAAAAATGCTCATTTTTATGGTGTAATTTTTTTTTAAAAAATAATATCGTATGCGAAAGATATGAATGTTTAAAAAAAGAGGGAAATAGATAAAGAGTCATTAAAAGTGGCTAAGACTAAAATACCCCTCCTTTCTTTTTTACTAGATCAAGATGTAATGGCTGAAATTCCTTCTTACCCAAAACAAACTTCTCATTTAGACATCTTCCCAATTCATTATTGCAAATAGTTGATCTTTCAATTTATGTTTGAAGTACATTTTACTACCCGTGCGTGTCGTGGGATAACGTGTATACAAAACAATTGTATTAGTTAAAGTGCGGCGTAAAGAAAAAGAAAAAAAGTACAATGACGTTAAAATAAGAAATTTTGGTTAAATATAACATGCACTACAAATAATTTGATACATAAAGAAACGGTGTGAAGCGTGTTGTTACATGGTTAATGCATACACACAAAACGGTCGCATTGCTATAACACCATATAAAAAAACTAAAAAAAGAAAACGTGTAACAAGCAAAGCGCTTAAATTTATAAACTATCTTAAATTACTAGTCTGTACTTATTATACCATCAACTTTTATGCTAAATTATTGAGATTAGAATAAAAAAATGAATAAAATGTATATCTACCTATTACACTAGTAACAAAACACCAAACTCATTTGATGAACTCAAATGACTATACCAATTTGACAATTATATAACCAAATCAATGAATCGTATGTTAAATTACTTTCGTTTAGATAAGAAATAGAAAAATAAGTTATTTTTATTCTCGTCACGTAATGCCCAGCAAAACAGCCACGTCACATGCTGCTATTGACCAACTGTTACTGAAGCTAGATGGTTTTAATTTGTTTATATATAAAATTGAAAGATGCATTGTATTTGCTTAGTTAATCACCTTATTATTAGAAAGACACACCAAAGGCGAAGACTGAGGTGAAATCATGCTACAGGGAGCAAGATTTAGAAGAGCCACCACTTCTACTTTTTTGACCCACACGTGCATCCATCAACCAATTCCTTTGAAAATCCCACTTACACCCAATATCCCCTCTATATATTTATATAATAATCCCATCTGTCTACCTGCCTATATATATAAACCTTCTCGAACCTTAATTACACACCAACTTAAACTTAAACTTGCATGATAGATATCAACCCAACTACATACATACATTCGCCAACTTACTCATCCCACATCAAAAACTAATCAACCTCCATGGATCATTCTTCATTCTTCACATACACTTCAAACCAAATCCTTCCTTTCAACGAAAACGACTCCGACGAAATGCTTCTCTTCGAAATGCTGCAAGCCGAGTCCTCCTCTGACCATGAGCCTCATTTCTCGAACCAGACCGCATCTGGTCCCGCACACAAGAATATTAACAACTACAGAGGGGTGCGTCCTCGGCGGTGGGGCAAGTACGCAGCCGAAATAAGGGATTCGACGAGAAACGGGGCTAGGGTTTGGTTGGGTACGTTTAATACGCCTGAGGAAGCTGCGTTGGCTTACGACCAAGCGGCATTTGTGGCCAGGGGTTCAATGGCGGTTCTGAACTTTCCGGTGGAGACGGTTTACGAGTCGCTTAGGGCAATGGATTATAGGTTTGAGGAAGGGAGTTCGCCTGTTTTGGCACTGAAAAAGAGTCACACCATGAGGAGAAAAGCCTTGGTTAGAGAGAATAAGAGGAAAGAGATGAAGTTAGATGATATTGAAAATGAATGTGACAAGAATGTGGTGGTGTTTGAGGATCTGGGTGCTGATTATTTGGAAGAGATTTTAAGATTGTCAGAGAGTTCAGGTGGTTGTTGGTGAGAATAGTTAACGACCAGAAGATACAGTTGAACTGGAGATGAGTGGCTAATTAGCTCAGTGAGTTTGTATGCTTGTGCTTTTTGGTTATATATTTGATGAGTCTTTCAACTTCTTTTTTTTCTTTTTAATGATTGTTTCGTTGTAAAGTTAAATGGAAGTTAATGGATGAGTCAATTTTTTAATAAATCTTGCTGTTTCAAAAAAAAAAAAAAGTCAATTTGTTATGTGTTGCTCACTCTTGGATAACTTGGGTCTACCATTTGCCTAATTATAATTTTATAACTTATTTTTTGAATAAAGTAAATTAAAAAGTAACGATACAGTCCTAGAAAAAAAGTGACGAAAATTACAATTTTATAACTTAGTGTTATTATAAACAATAATTTTATGAAGATTTGTTTATTAGATGTCATTAACCATTTGTGAGATAAGAAATAATGAATATTTAAAAATTATTAAATAAAAACTAATAAAGATTAAGCAATATAACATTATATTTTACATAAAATATAACTAAAGGCTTGGCGGCGCAGCTTGTTGCCTGCCTCCCTGGTGCTAGGTAATGTGGTGACCTCTGGTGCTAGGGATGTTGTTTTCACGAGGCTTAGTTTTGCTATCCAGAAAGGCTTGGCGGCGCAGCTTGTTGCCCGCCTCCCTTGCCCGTCAGGGTGATTGTCCGCTTGTACTTGTATCCCCTTTTTATTTCAGTTAAAACTTTCCTGAAATCTTATTTTAATTTATTAAGTTTAAATAAATTATTAGAATAAGAAGATTTATATTTTTATATTTAATTATATAATATAACTATTTATAATTATTATTATTTAATAGATAAGAAAGTTGATATTTAATAAGAGAAAGAAGCCAGAAAAATAAGATGAAAATGAATGTGAAACATGTGGCAACAATGTAATCATTTATTATAATAGGTAGAGGTAGATTTCTCCGCATTCTTTTATATTTGTTTTGCAAGCATCTTAGCTTGGAGAAAGGGGGAAAAAAGAAGGTTGACTTGCGACAAAAATCCAGAATTAAATATTTAAATGGTCAATAGATGGGACGAGAACTCCGTCTTTTTTCACGGAATCATTCGAAATTGCGTTGCAAAGAACAGAATCAGTAGAATTTTGCACAATGGTTTTTGGATAACTAATCCTAATAAAATTAAGGATCTGTTTTTGGATAACTAATCCTAATAAAATTAAGGATCTTGCTTTTGATTTTATAAAAAACAGGCCTAGAATTGAAAAACCTAACCCATCACCAACAAATTATATAAAATTCTTATAACTACGTCCAAGTAATGTTGAGTTTATTATTTTTCTATTAAGCAAACCCATAGATACTCTTAGTTTTTTCCAATAGTGAGTATGCATGCATATATGGCAAGTGATCGTTTCATCATGTGTCTATCCATTTGGTCGATGATCAACAACAACATGTGACATGCGTGAATGAAAAAGAACATATCTCCCTTTGTTGTATATATCCAAACTGTTTCAACTTGTGATGATGCCGAAAAAGAATTGTGCCAAGAGACTACATTCATCTAGTGATGTAAAATAGATAATAGTCCAATGAACTAAAAATTAACACCCGTTTAGAATAAATTTAATCCGATCCCGTAACAATTAAACTAACAAACCTTTCTCTAATAAAATAAAAAACTATATTTTTTGTCACATGTCAGTATGTCACCCTCCTATTCATTATCTTCTCTATTTTTCCACCTCTCTCTCTATTTAATCCTAAAAAGTAATTATCTTAAATAATTAAATATCAAAAATAGAAATCTTCCTATTCTAATAATTTATAAAGCTTAATAAGTTAGGATTAAGCCACTTTATATGCACACACCACAAATAACTATTTTAATTAGTTAGAGGGAAGAGAAGTAGTTTCGGTTGAAATCAATGGAAATGTTTTAGAGTAAATTACACAGAAGGTCCTTTACGTTTTAGGTAAATTTCGAATTGGGTCCTTTATGTAAGGTAACTACACCACACATCCTTTATGTTATAAATATGTTTCATGATAGGTCCTTTACCACGAACACCGTTAAAAACCTCAGTTAAGTAAGGGGTAATTTAGACATTTTATAAACCATTTAATAGAATATATAAAATCAAAATCCCCCCTAATAAAAAAAAGATCAGATTGCGATTCTATTCCCCTTAATAAAAAAAAACACATAGTCGCTGGCATCTCCCTCCCCAGGTTTCAAAAAATCAGATCGTCGTTGTTGCTCGTCTTCTCCATCTGTTCGTTGTTAAACTTATTAGATAGTAGAGTATATTTTAGTCAATCTCCAATCTTTTTTTGGCAGTTGACTCATTGATTTTATGAAACATTTTTACCCGATTGTGTATGAAAAAACTGTGTAGAAAGTTAATTCAACAAAAAAAAAAATAGTATTTTAGTAGTTTATTTTATTTAAAAATAAATAGACAAAAAATAAATAAACCCGTTTTTACTTTTTAGTACAAGTAGGCTAGAAAATTTTTATCCATTTGCTAAGCCCAACAATAAATACTCATTGAAACAAGCCCATATACTCATAACCATGAACAAAAATACCAAATTTCTTACTTTCCTAATGAACCTAATTACCTAGATAGAAAAATGATTAGCAGTACTTCTACTAGATTTTACCTCTTCTTCTTCTTCTTCTTTTTTTTTTTTTTTTTTGAAACTTTAGTCATAAGAAGTAATACCTATATTTTAGGATAAATTCATCATATATGTAACATACAGATTTTGTATCCACAGATATACAGTTAAGGAGCACACCATTTACTATCATATTGTTCCCCTAAAACCGATAGTAATTTTACCTATTAACTCTAATTCTTGTGGAAAACATGTTAACCAAACTTTGATTCTATTTCAGATGGAAATTTTGTGTTATAATGTACTTTATAGTTTATATGGTGTTGTTCTTATTATACAAAAATTCTAACATGGGCTTGTCATAATTTAGGGTTATGCAAGAAAAAATAAAACCGTAAAGAAGAAACCAAATCCACATTGTGAATTTAGCATACTATAAGTATCATAATATTGTCTAAACGAAATCACTTATATATACGAACCACGATAGACCTGTTAACCATTTGTAGAGATCAAGGATGGTTGGGCTGATCCGATCTGACCGGAAATCTAATAAGCTCTTCGGATCATCATTATCGGAGTTAGATCTTTGAACACCGAGGAGAGGATTGCACTTGAAACTTGAAAGCCTGCACACTAAACAAACCATTAGGACAGTAAACGGAGAGAAGGGTTTCTGTAACGGCACTCCGGTGTGAGAATTGGTAACTCAATGAGGAGTTTTGTGATTATGAAGTTAGAGAGAAGATGAGAGCATATTATGAAGAAAAATGATACCTTTTGAGCCGATATTTATAGACTATGTATTAGGGTTTGTATACCTGGGGTGATGTCAGCACATGTGATTCAATGCACATGAACCAATTTTCAGATGGAAATATTTCTTTTGTAAAGAGAAATCTGATTGGCTAGATCACATACAAAAAGTTAATTTGTTACTTGTGGGTCCTTATTTTAGAATTACCATTTAATAAGTAGAGCGAATGTGAACCCCACTTGCTGGCCTGTTGGAATGTGGGCTTGACCCGACCCAGCCATAGAGAGCCCAGATGGTAGAATCTCTATACTCTTCACCATTTTTAGCTCATTGAATCTGAAATCAATTAAGCAGCTTTGTGTAGTTTTCGAAGATATTTTCTTGCAACAACCAAATTTCTTGAAATTTCAAACCCGATCAATTAAGGAAAAATAATTATAATAACGAACTAGATTTTGATCAAATAGCTCGTCACTTTCAGTTTAGCAATTTAACATTGATTTTTTTTAGTTTTTTTACTATTGTTTTTAAAGTCTTTAATTTAATCCTAATAAAGCACTAAAATGAGTGCTACATATCTCATTTCTAGGATGTCCATATAAGCATTGTCAAATGTCAAAATCGCATTCAAACATCAATTTATTAGATTATCAATTAAGTATAATTACCAATTTTATCAAACTAAATTACCATTTAAAAAAAGTTGACAAACTTAATGTGAATTTGATAAATTAATCAATAATTGATTATTTTAAGAAAACTAATCAACAATTTGTCAAACATAATAAGTTTGATTATTTTAACCGTGTTTTTTATATGTATCTAATATTATGAACTCAACTCGTGTAATACACGGATTACTAACTTAGTTTCTTATACATAAATAAACTTAGTTTTTAGTTTCTAAAATTTGGTTTTGGTTTTATTATTTTTTATAATTTCGTTTATTATTTTGTTTAAATAAATATCAGTTCTAAATTATTCTACAATCCTTCTTTGGTGCAGAAAGTGAATTTCTAACCAGCTGTTAGACGATTTGAAACGGACAATTAAAAAAATTCGGTTAAAGAACAAGAGGTTACCCCCCCCCCCCCCCCACGCATCCAGACCTCTTTCGCATGGAGTTCTCTACGTGAAAACCCACACACATATTTACATTTTACTCTCTGAAAATTACCATTTACCCCTTGTAACAGCTTACCTTTTAAACAGAGTTTCAATTAATACCCCCTCCCCGTGGAACGGTAATATTACCGCTTTTAACTAAAAACATATTTAACTCTTATTAATACAAGTTATATTTAACACGCATTTCACATCAAAAACATCAAAACAAAATCTTATCTATTTCACTCACAAACTCTTTCAAAATCATGAGTTTTTCATCTGACTGAAAGAATAACCAAAGTTCAATATCGGTTTTACAAATGGTTGTAGCTGCTACATCCACTATCTTAGAGGAAGAAACTGATCCTCCCTACTTTTTTTTTGAACGGCGACTTCATTAAAAACACCCGACCCCTAGCAAGAAACTAAGGGCGGGAAAAGCGACAAGGAACATTACATATGAAAGTTAAAATCAGTCCAATCTCCCCAACTAATAGAACAATTCTTAATCCTATTAGTGACCCATAAGAAACTTAGAGACTTGACTTCGAGGAAGAGGTTTAGAGCGTTGGTCCTCCGTCGGTTGTAAGTCACGTCATTCCTTGCCTTCCAAATGCACCAGCACGCCGTGTGGATGATAGCTTGATCCTCCCTACTAAATGACAAGAAGAGCTGCTTTAAGCAGAATCGTGAACGGAGGCACGAATGTCATATTTCTTGTTGAGGAGTGGTCTAATTGTGCAATTGCATGGAAGGGTCAATACACTAGAGGCAATCATCTGCATCTAACTATGATGTTAGAAGTGGTCGCTTCAAACGATCTATGGATATGACACTCTTTTTTTGGAGTAACTGGTTCGAATACCGACATAAACGTTCTTGATAGGTCACATATATTCGACCACGTCATTAAAGGCCTTGCACCTGATACATCTTTTCAACTACGTGGAGTGACTTGGAAGTATGGTTATTATCTGGTTGATGATATTTATCCTGAATGAGCAACGTTTGTTAAAACGTATAGTCAACCGACAGGCTCAATACGACAAAATTCTGCACGTAAACAAGAAGGTGAAAGAAATGACATGGAATGAGCACTCGGTGGGCTTCAAAAGGAGTGGCATATGATCACAAATACGACACGAGTTTGGGAACTAACCAAACTACAAAACGTAATGTATGTCGTTCTTATAATTTTATAATTCACAATATGATGGCGAAACAGATTGCCAGAAATATATGTTTTTACTTCCCATCCAATTTTCGATCAAAGTAGTCGACAATACCGAAAAAGAAGTCATTAACTAAGAAATTCATGACGTACAAGTACATCACCACCTCAAGACCAATTTTACAGATCATATTTTTTCACTTAATTAATCATATGATTTTTTTTCTATCAAAGGATCTGCATTATGAAAGTGTGTTTTTTAATTATGTTCTGATTTTATTAATTTTTAATTATACAGTGTTTTTTCATTAGTAAAAAGTGTATTTTTTTTTATATTTTGATTAGTAAATTTATTTTTAACCCTAGAGTGAAAAAGTAGTTCATAATCGTGGTTTAGAGTGGAGTGAAATAGAAGAGAAAGAAAGCTGACGTGACTGCTGAAATAACACTAAGTAAACGAGTAAGGAGTTAGGGTGTTTTTTTGAATCTCTTAATCTCATATTTATAAATCGGACATCTAAGAGAGGAAACTTTAATGTGTATCATTGAGTGATTAAGTTCATTAGTTAACTAGTCTAATTAGTTTAGAGAATAATAAGCCTATTAATTCAGGTTTAATTTACATCGATAAGAAAGCATCAAGACCGGAGTGAAAAAGCAGAACTACTTATCTAGTCTCTCATGCATGAAAACAGCTCTTAACCAACTTACTGGATATATGTTTACAAATTAGGATTAGCCAGTGGCAAACACATAAAAAAATTTTGGTGGCTCGGAATTTTTTAAGAGTCGATTATGTAACACTAAACATTAGTTTTTTCTCAGTCTGATTCGGGTCGGGTCGGGTCATATTATCAAATTTAAGCCCAAGTAAAATCATTAACTGACACACTAATATAAAATTAATAAAATATTTAATTAACAATCTAGTATCCCGGAAGATAATCAACAAGTTAACATTTAGCAATTAATTAAATCATCAAATAATAAAGTAATATGTAACATGAGATACCAAAAAAAAAAACTTGTGGCTCTTTAAAATCAAATTTGAGAGGGAGGCGGCGTCGATAGTAACAAAGTGCTAATATAATTGTATGAAATATGTTTGTTTAAAAAACTAATGAATAGACTAAAATCTAAATGTGAGCTAAATTTTTAAATAATTATTGAGTATTTGAGTCATGTTTAATAAATTTGATAATTGGGCTAAACTATAAATATAGGCTTAAAGTATTATTATAGTTATTTATTATTTAGGCAACTAGTTTTGTTTATAACTCTAAAGAATTAATAAATAAATGAACTTAATTATTTGAATTTGGTTTATATTTTGCAAAACTTGAAAGTTTAAAGCAAATTTTTTATTTGCTCTGATCAAAATTTTATGGGGTCGGTCTGAAATTTTCATGGAGGTCGGTGTCAAAATTTGTTGGGGTCAGCCGGATTGAATTGTACATATCCTATAAAAAAATCACGGGTTACGGTTGATCTCCATCCCATCAACGTGGGTACGCCACTAACCAAAAAGATGAATTGTGTCATGGCCATTTGAAGGCTACCACGTGATTTTCACTATTATTTTTTTCTTTTGCCTGTGTTTTTTTAGAGTTTTGTCATACAGTAATTTTTTTTTGTACAATAGCTAGAGTCATGTAACTTAACTTTAATGTGATATACTCAATACTTTAAATATGTGTTTTTTTTATTTTAACATTTTTACTTTGTTTTTTAATTTTCGTATACTTTACGTGGTGTTATAGCAATGTAACTGAATGCGGTGTTTAAGTCGCTACGTAACTTTTTTTATTTTCTTCTTATTTAAATGACATTATAGCAATTCTAACTGTTTTATGCGTGTTGACGAATCTTAGTTATATAAACACGGTGATTCTATTCAGACACCCCAAAATTCTATTTTTACACCCCAAACCGCTCCCGTTTGATCAAACCGCCCCCGTTTGAATAAAGACAAACCCAAACCGCCCCGGTTTGATCAAACCGCCCCGGTTTAACCTTTTTTTTTTTTTTTTTTGATCACAAAATGAAATGAAATTAAAATTAAGTGTGTACGATTATGTTAAAATATAAAAAAGTTACAGTCTTTCACCCTTTGTATTGATATTATAATTATAATTAGTTTATAAAAAAGTTGGGTTTGGTTAGGTTGTTTAATTAACGTGATATTTTACCGAGTTCCGTTTAAGTTATAGAATTATTTGACAAAGAAATTGTTATACTATAAAAATGAGTAAATAAATGTTGCAAAACGTTAATATTTAAAAAAATGACCCTTTTTTGTATTTAAACTTTGTATCTTTTTATAAGGGCTATTAAAAAAATACCAATTCAGAAAAGAAAAGAAAAAAAAAAGGAAGAACAAACCGGGGCGGTTTGCCCGTAAAGCCCCGGTTTAAACCTCGTATTCTGGGTTCTGACGTGAAATGACTTTTTTGTCTTTTTCGAACTGGGCCTGTTCGGCCAATCAGCCCCGGTTTGGGGTGTAAAATTTGGAGAAGGGTGTCTGTAGCCATACAAGACAACGTACATCTTATCCTTTCTCAACATACTAAGTTGTACCATATGCAGCTTTGTTTGCACCTCCCAAAACAGGAAACTGCTGATAGTCAGTTGAGGAGAAAGTACGTAGCAAGAAACATCATCTCCGGAAATCTGGTACGGGTTGCACAGTTCAGGCCTTTTTGGTGCCACAAATATTGGAGAGAACAAATCACGTGACGGAAAAAACAAAACATGTGACAAAAGTTGTCGTATATGATGCGATATGTCATGCATGAGCGACTAGATAAGTAGTTGTGCTTCTTCACCTTGCTTTCTTATCCATACAAACGCGTTTTATTCTTCAATTGGAAAATAATACTTCGATTTTATATTTATACGAGTGTACAAGACTTATCCACAACACATGTCCTTGTGTTTCTCCGAATTGGTTCTGCATGGAGCTTATTTAAATAGTAGACTGGATTTTAAACATTTAAATAGGGGTTCTGTCTTAGTATATATTTTTTTTGAAATGAGCAAAAGAAAATTTAACACTACTAGACGACATGGGGAACTGGGCCCTAAAGAGGATCCTCTCATGGAGCCAAAGATATTTTGAATTGCACTGGGTTCATGTCGTTTGAAACAAATCCAAAACTTGGACTACCCGCAACGCTCACATAAATATTTTTCGCAAACATTCTTAGTCAGCATGTCATATCGACTTTTTACTCATCTTTCACAATCATTTTCATAAACATATTTTAGCCACAATGCTAAAAATATTTGTTCTTTTCACATGTAACCCAATTAAATAATACACCGTGAGAGGAAAAAAAAAGGAATGAACTCCCATCCGCTAGGCCGTGCGGGAGCGATGACAAGCGATGGACAAACAAGCACATCGTTGTTTGCCCCACAAACAAAAACATACATCGTCCACGTCAACGGACGAACACAAAAAAAGGAACAATGGAGCTAGTCTTATGCCCTTTAGTTAAGGTTGCTGGTTTGCTGCAAAGATGTTGGCCCCAAGTAAAAGAAAAAAGCATTTTTATTTAATTAGTATCGGTGACGGATAGATGATAATGTAAAAATTTTAAAAAGTTAAGAATATTTATAGGGATGAAAATGAAATGAGGATGAGGTTCTCTAAAATTTTTATAAAAGTTAAACAAGTTTGATGTAGCATATATAAGGGGCTTTTAGAGACGTCCAAAAGTCCTATATATATATTACCGGTACTAGCTAGCTGAAAGTGTTAAAATGAAGTCCTCTACAAGATGTTGAATGCCCAAGTTTTGTAGTAAATAAAGATCTAAAGTTATCATCTCTTATGTTTAGAGCGTTTACATCCTACTTGGTATATTGATATTCTTATAATTAACTAAAAATTATCATCTCTTATATTAAATCTCTCTTTTTTAAACACCCCCCCCCCCCCCCCCCCCCCATATTGAGTCTACATACGTCAATATAATAGCATTCAGATCATTCACAATAAAAATCTCTATATCTATTATTTTACTAAGGGGTCCCTTTAACTAAATATTATAATTTTTTATGTTTTTATTAAATTTTGTTGAACCCATCACATTTCATTCTCCATCTCCATCTCACACACAAACATTTATTTTATTATATTTTTTCTTCCTTAAACACTCACAAACATTACTTTAGAATTTATGAATATGCTTCTTCATGTTTACATAAGAAACCATTCACCAAACTCTAAATTTTAGGGATGTAGATGGAGATAAAAATTCCAATGGAGACAAAAATAAAAAGAAAACTATAAACTTCAAAGATGGAGTTGAAGATGAGGAATAATACATTGTGAATGCTCTCATAACCACTTTCTATCTCTATAATTTAACTAAATAACATTATTTTATAGATTTATCACTTATGTTTTAAAAATATCCTACATCTCATTCAACATCTCTATCTCTATTCAATTGAATAATTCTTCTTTATTCCTCTTTAATTTTTTTTTCTTTTCTATCACTCATAAAAAATATAAAATAATATAATTGATAGAGAATTGAATAGTAAAACCATAAGTATAGAGAAACATTTTTTATTTTACTTCAAATTACTATTTACCTCTATATTTATTATTTTATATTTGTTGTGAGTGATAAACAGAAAAAACAATAATTTTAAAAACAGTAAAGAAGTATTGTTTAGTTGAATAAAAATAAAGATAGGGAATGAGATTTTGGACATCTTTAAAACTTAAGTGATAAATTTGAAAAATAATGTTATTTAGTTAAATTATAAAGATGAAAAAAGACAATGACTTGTGAATGCTTTTACAAGTTGGATAAAGATTGTATATTAGTCATCTAAAAAAACTCAAAAAAAATTTAAACTCACAACATTTTTACAAGAGACAATAATCAATCCTACTAATTACAATGTCATGGACACAAAAATCAGAAAATATAATTCGCTATTTTAGTATAGATAAATTCTCAAATTGCCTTAGGGTAATGGCAATACTCTCCCCATTTCCCCATTTCCCCAATCTATTTTAGGTGCCACCTCATCATTCCCCACCCCTTCCCACTTTTCCCCAATTTGTAAATAATGGTTTCCTTATTTCCCCATTTCCCCAATCACTTTTTTATAATAAAATATTTAAAATAAAATACTAATAAAAACAAATACATTTTATAAATAAAAATTAAATCCTAACATTACAAATAAAGAAAAACTCCTAAAATTACTTATTTAATCCTAAAATTACTTATTAAATCCTAAAATTACAAATTAAAAAAAAATCCTAAAAAATAAAATTACTCGTTGGGTTTTGAGGCTTGAGCTTGGGTCTCCGCTCGCCATTTAGGGGACGATCGAGCAACTTCCCAACAATCAAACTTATCAAAGGAGGCACCATTATTTTCCAATTTAAAACGATGTTGTGCCATCTTCAAAATGTCGGAAACACTTTGGTCACTTCTGCGTTGCGAGGAGATGTTGATGAAAATGTTGTTGAACTTTTGCATTTTCGGGTTCACATCTTGGCTCCACTTTGCAATTAACTGGTGTTTCGATCGGGTGTCGGGATTGAGGTTCAACTCTTTATGCCAATTTTTGGTAATTGTTTGCCATAAATTATTTCTCTCCGGTTTTTCGGAGGCGTCGACCCAACAACGTGTTAGTACCAACTCTTGCGTTTCATCCCAACGTATACACACTCGGGGGCCTTGAAAAGAAGGGGTTGAAGGAGGTTGTTCAATGTGGTTGGGGTTCATTTTTTTAAAGAGAGTGATAGAGAGTGGGTATTTATAAAAAGTGTGAGAAAAAGGTTGGAAGGAGTGAATATTTATAGGGTTTAAAATAGTGGGTTTTTAAAAAAAAAGTGGAAATAGCCGTTTGGGGGGGGGGGGGGGGGCACCACCAACGCCTCTCTCCCGTTTCTTTTTCTTCGGCCTCGGCACCCCAAACCCCTCTCCCGATCGGTGACCCCGACCACTCGGCGATGGTGTTCCCGATCACCCCGATCACCCCGAAGCCTCCCATTTCCCCTCTCCCGATTGTATTACTTTTAACCTTAGGTTGAATGATATCTTGGTAGTTGATGAAGCTGTCTTTTCAAGTATTGAGGATTTAAACTTTACAAAAAATTTACGTTCAAAAAAAGTTTATATAATTTATATCAATATTTAAAGCAAGTTACTAATAAATTAATTAATTAATTTAAACTTTTAGCTAGCTTTATATTTTAGAGTGAAACTAATGGCTTGAATTCCCCACATATTAACACATAATTTTTTTTGAATGATAAGTTTTAATCACTGACGGGTCATTTAGTTATCAAATCATCTTCATTCTTCAAGTACATGACTCAAAGACCACACTCTAGGAAACTTATTATATGTGAAAAAAAACTCTTTTTTTTATCATAGATAAACTTAAACCTAATTAGGGGTGTTCATGGCTTGGTTTCAAACCGTCCAAACCGTTATAAACGGTTCGGTTTGGTTCGGTTTCAAATGTTAACGGTTTGGTTTCGGTTTTAGATACTCATAAACCGCAACGAACGGTTTGGCTTCGGTTTTAAAAATTTAAAACCGTATAAAACCAAACCGGACCGTATAATAATTTATATTTAATTTTTAGTTTATTTTCTATTAGATATATTTATTTTTTATTTTGTATAATACTTACGTAGATCAATTGTGTTTGGCTTGGTTGTATTTTATAATTCACTAAATCGAGTAGGTTGTGTCAAATATTTATTTGTATAGATACAAAGTATTATATTAACCTATCATCTTGTGAATAAAGCATATAAAAATTTATGCTTATGTGATATCATATTGAACCTTTTGAAAATTTATGGTTCTTTTAATACGTAAGAGTTTTGAACATAAAAAATCCTTACGACTGTTTTGAACGTAGAAACCGTGAAACCAAACCGAAACCAAACCGTTTCAAATGGTTTGGTTTGGTTTGGTTTTAAATTTTAACGGGTTGGTTTTAGTTTTCAATATTTAAAAACCATTACTAACGGTTTGGTTTCGACTTAACCTAAAAACCATTCAAATCGGACCGTAAACACCCATAAACCTAATATCTCTCACTTTAATCACTTTAAGAGGATATCAGGGTACTAACACAAATAAATATAACTATATCAGTTGTTTTTGATAAAGTCTTCTCAATTATTGCACAAAAAAGTCTTGTCGTTTGCGAAACATAAGTCAAGTCGTCTTTTAGTTCTAGAGAATTATTTATTTGATAACAATAATAATTTTATATCAGCTTAGAAACAATAAATAAGTCTTAGGTTTGAGAGAACATGCGAAAGAAGACCATGTGCCATGCGAATGAAATGGAAAGTGATATGTGACCTGACTGATCCTTCAAAATAACTTTAAAGTTAGTTTAAGTCCCTTAAATTTGTTTAGAAACTAAGTTACATTTTTACGGTCTTATTTTCATACTTAATGTATTTAAACAAACTTACGTCCCTCTTTCTTATAACGGAAACTTAAGTGATGTGATGAAAAAGTGGTACTTTACTCATCAAGGAATAAAATTGTTAAAACTAAGTAATAAAATATCTCTCTCTTAATCAAACATCTTCACCACCACCACCGTTAAATCTGTGGGTATCTTCTTGTTAATCCTTCAAAATCAAACTTGCTACTGGAATGGTGGGAGTGAACCTAAATAAACCGTGAGCTACCGGCAACAATCACATGAAAATGCCCAAAATTCAAAAAAGATAGAGTCTGCCTGTAGATTGGTTTTAAATTAGCGTTCGAGACACGCCTGAGGCGTTGAGGAAGCGCCTCATGCACATCTAGCTCAAAACTTGTCGACATTTGGGTCTATAGAAAAGGAGATATGTAGAAACAACGAAACGGATAAAGAGATTATGATGATTTACATGATAAATAAGGCCAATATGTATATATGATAAGATATATATATATATAACTTTTGTTTATACATAAGGTTTATTTGGTTGTACAAAGAGTAGCGTCTCGCGTAGAGCCTAGATGATCCGACAAACATATTAAGCAACAAAACACCTTCATCATTATTGTATCCACAAAACAATCCATGAAATAAAAGAGGATCGAGTATAAATGGAAGATAAAAGGAAGATACACTACAACCACTAGCTTAGTCTAGTATAAAGATATATGTCCTCATCTTATGGATGTTATGTTCTATTCTTATCGGAGAAATAAAATGAAGAATATTTAGCCGTTTAAAAAATAAATAAATAAAAAGGAAGATAAGTTGTATCTGGAGATGTATAATAAATGTTTCATTATTTATGATAGATCATGTGTATTACACTGAATAAATTATTAAAAAAATTAATAATTCACTTCTTCTTAATGAAATTACGTTTTACATAACTTTAACAATTAAATAAGTTTTATTTATGATGTTTATGATTATTGAATGGGTTTAGATTATTGAACGAATGATGTATACCGATGAATAAAGAAGTGAAATCAGATCATTTAAATTTTGGTTTTAAAAAAATAAATATGATCGGACTAATGATTAAAATTTGAGATGATAGGGTCTTGGTGAAAAAAAATATTATGAGGTGAAATATGTTGACAAGTGTCTATTTTCGTATTTATTTATTAGATGATAGATATATAGATTCACGATGAGAAGGGAAATAGTTTGATCTCATATGTACCTTCAGTTATAAATATAGGTTTGAACTTAACCGAACAGTCTAACAAATACATGAAACAATGCCTATTTTTGCAACAATAATTATTCAAATAGATGAAATTAAAAAATATATATATTATCATTAAAACAAACATATAAATTAATTCATACAAAAAGGTTAATGAATTAGTGTGTTACACTGGTACTTTACATTATAGCGATATATACGTGATTCCACATTGGTTTGCACTTTTGCTCTCATGCTAAAGGGGAAGGATATGATGATGGTGCTTGTCTATTATTCATTCTTATATATATATACAAGCCCCACTTCAACTGTATACCTACCATAAAAACATGATATTCCCTGGCTTTGCTCGTTATGTGCTACTCATTTGGGGTTGAGTTAACAGATTTTATAACAAGTGTTAGTCAGGAAGACAAAAGGTGTTAAAATTCAAAATGTGAGTTTTATAAGTTTTGATTTTGGCGAAACCTTTTTTTTTAAACTAAACTTCATCGACAAAAATTATATTTTACTCATTTTCTTAATGTTGTATAATTTATATATTATTTTTAATAATAAACTAGATTTTTCTAAACTGCACGTTATCATAGAGATAACGCAGGTACAAAGAAAAAAGTTATATTGCTATAACACTAGTCGCTACATAAAGATATCGGAAATACAAAAAACTACGTAACAACGTTAAATTAAAAGCTAAACATTCCAAGTATTGCTCGTAATACCTAAAAATTATGGTATACGACTGTATTTATTACACATCTAACTCATATACAAAATTCAATTTGTTAAAAGAAAATTAAAAATTGATGATGCAACGTGGCATCCACCAAGGACAGCCACGTAGCCCAACAAAAATACGTCATTGTTCCTGCTAACTTCAATTTGTATTGATTATAAAGAACTAGAATTTTTGAACCTTTTAGTTATATTTGAGATTTTGATTTATCAAATGTTCGTGAGCTATTTGATTACCTCCTTTCCTACATCACACAAACCAAACCAAGATAGTCTAAAACAAGTCTTCTTAGACAAAAGGAAGAAACCTCCAAATAGCTACTTGTCAGTCAAATAGTGTCTTAGTTTCCAGGTCCAGTGTATTTAACTGCTGAAAGGAACATTTGTACTTAGAATCAATTTGAGAAAATATTCTTCATTCAGATAATTGAGAAAACACTTTTTTTAATATCCAAAATCGTTAATGGTTTTATGAATGATAAAATATGATAGTGATCTTCAAACAACCCTTGTTTATCTTCTTAACTTTTTTAAAAATGGCTAATTTATTCCCCTTTTAGTACTACATCTAAATTTGTATATTTTCCCTGTTACAGAAACAACCATCTACAAAGAAACGTAACTTCTTAACATCTTGCTATTATACCTAGGCCAGATCCCCTTTTACTTCCATCTTTATAAAATATTACATAAAAACCGTCTGTTACTTAAAATATTAGTATATAAATTAATGTGTATTGTTTAAATAAGCTACTTTAAATAATAAATGATGAATATTCTTATAAACCAGAGATGCAGCCATGCAGGAAAGAGGAATCATCAACTAAAATAGAGAAATAAACAAAGGGAAATATATAAAGTAATACCTATTTGTTATATTATTTTGGGTTATTGGATTTAAATAATCCCAACTATCAGTAATTGGCCGATAATAATCCCAACTTAGGAAATGTTTTCTAACGAGCCAAACTTTCACCCTATTTTCTTTTAGCAGTCCCAAACTAACAGAATGTTAACGGTTTTAACTTTTGATGACGTGGCATGATGAGGTGGCGAGATAAGGAGCATTTGTGAAAATTAATAAAAGATGAGGGACCATATAAGAAAATTGAATAAAAACATTTAAAAATCTTACCCACCCACCTGCACTTCGTCATCCCCGACTAATACTTCACCGGTGACCTCCACCGCCGACCATCACCAACCTCATTACAGCAACCACCACCAACCTCAGATCTAAGCATCATGTCTCCGTCACCATCGTGAGTTCCCATCGCCATCTCGTTCCAGTCGCTATTCTCAGATTTGTTCAATCAATTGGTGGTGGTGCCGAGTTGCAGGTCGCCAGAGTTGCAGGTCACGCGTGAAAGTGTCTGATATCGCCGGATCTGGCATCGGCTTTCAACATCACGCCGGAGCCTCATCGGAAATGCTTGAAACGACACCATTCGGAGAGATGGAGATGTCGAAATATTCGATGAGCTGTTAGTGGTGATGTCGATGGGTTGTGGTGGTGGTGCCGGAGCTGTGGTGGTGATGGTGTCGGAGCCTGTGGTGGTGCCGGAGCTGTGGTGGTGATGGTGTCGGAGTCGGTGGTGGTGTCGGAGCCGGTGGTGGTGTCGGAACGGTGGTGGTGCCGGTGGTGAATTGTCAAGGAAGATGATGGTGGTGATGTTTGTATAAACTGTATATATATGTGTGTGTGTATTATATATATATATAATATAATAATAATAATTTAGTAATTGTATTAAATGTTTTTATTAAATTTTCTTATGTGATCCCTCATCTTTTATTAATTTTCGTAAAGCATCAAAAGTTAACACCGTTAATATTCTGTTAGTTTGGGACTGCTAGAAGAAAATAAGGTGAAAGTTTGGCTCGCTAGAAAACATTTCCTGAGTTGGGATTATTATCGGCCAATTACTAATAGTTGGGATTATTTAAATCCAATAACCCTATTATTTTAAATAACTATTTTAAATAATAAATATAGACTATTTTACAAACCAGTGGTTTGTTTATACATAACACTATTATACTTCTATTAATTAATATATTTTACACATCCATTATTTGGGGCTAGTAGCACAATTTAGTGAATTAAAATCCAATCCAAACTTCCAAAGTTCAAACCAGACGTGATAGATTACGTCATCTCAAATATTGAATAATTTTTTTTAATAAACGTTAAATTTAATTTTTAAAATCTAAAACTTCATAATTAAAAAGGTATTATATTCCAATTATCAGATTCCTATTCAAAATATTCAACCTGCTTGTAGAGTATGAATCCAAACTTTTAACTGCCTTAATTTGTAATCAAATTGTCCTAATTATCATGAGGCTATTTTATATCACTCTGTGAGTTATTCAAATTCAGAAGATGAAGAAAAACAGAGGATAATGGCATCTTTGTACCATGAACATTTACACCAAACACTTCATTCATCAAACTTTCTCTTTACTAAATGTACAGGATCGTTCTACTTACATGATTCTTCATTCATCCTCCAAATAATACTAGCGGGAGAAGAAGAACAATCTCATCTTGATTTCATAAAAAAAGGGGGAAGGAAATAAGTAACTGCAAACATCCTCAACTTCAAAAGATTCATTGAACTTTCGCTCTCTCTCTTCCTTTCTGTTGATTCACAACGATTAAAACCAACAGATGATGAAAAAACCTTTCATCTCATTCTCATGTCAGATCCGCCATAGATCGAGTCTCACCTCCAGTTACAACCCACTGATGCCCTGTAGTTCAATTCACAAATTCACCAAAACGATTTTAGAATATAAGTCTCACTAATCCACCTAACAGATGATGATATTTCATATTATTAATTGATTGATTTGATTGATTTAGAGAAGTTACATACTCATGACTTGTTCTGCAGAAAACCGTCTGGATACATCTTTGCACAGCATTTTCCTCAACAGATCCTTGGCCTCCGGAGAAACAGATCTGAAAAGCTTCGTCGGAAACCTCAAATTCCCCCGCAAAACCGCCTCGAAAGTATCGGCCGGCGATTCGCCGTAAAACGGAGGGACTCCGGCCAACATTATGTACAAAATCACACCGGCGCTCCAGACATCTACCTTCTCGTTATACTCCCTACCGGACAAAACCTCCGGCGCGACATAGTACGGCGTCCCGACGACTCCGGTCATCGTCCCGCGCTCGTTCATCCCAAACCACTCCGCAGATCCAAAGTCCGCGAGCTTCAAATTCCCTCTCGAATCAAACAACACATTATCCGGCTTAACATCCCGATGCGCAATACCTAACCGATGACAGTAACCAATCGACGAAATCAACGGGGAGAAAACCGAAACCGCTTCGGACTCAGAAAAAACTCCGGCGCGTTTCGAGATCCGGTCAAAAAGGTCGTGAGAGTCACAGAGGTCGATAATCATGTGAAGGTAATCCTCCTCCTCGTAGAGACGATGGATCTGGACGATGTTAGGGTTTCCGCCGAGTATGTGGAGGATTTTCGGCTCTTTCTGGAGGCACTCGCGGTCAGTGGGATCGGAAAGGAGGCGTTTGTCGATGGATTTACAGGCAAAACAGTCGCCGGAGACGATGGAGTAGCAACGGTAGACGATCCCGAAGCGGCCTCGGCCGATCTCGTCGCTGATTTGATAGTCGTTGTTTATAACTTCCTTCATGACAGTTTTTTTTTTTTTTGGATGGTGGTGTTTGTTAGTTTAGTTGTGGTTGTTACAGATAGATGGAAGGTGGAGGGGGGTTTTAATACAGAAACCCTGGGCCCCGGATTTGGGTCGTTGGATGCGCATATTCTTATTCATCCGGTTAATAGTATTTTTGTATCTACGTTCTGATTAGTTTATAAATAATAATGGATTAAATTAATTGAAGCTAAACTCACCGGTTTTGCGGCAAGGTTTTTGACATTTTGTTCTAGATTCTACTATTTATTAAAAAAACGTTTATTTTATGGTTATATTAAATAATTAGTTTTTTTTTGGAACGGCATCGATCAGGCGACTTTGGTCTCACGTGTAAACCTACCCTTGCGGGGCTATGTCCAAGGTCGATTACTCGGACCTCCGTGAGAACCAAGACACCCCCTCCTGAAGCTTTCTCCTGGCAGAAACCCCCTCCTGGAACAACATGGGGTAAAACTGCCTCCCCTTGGATTAGAACTTGGGTCACATAGTAACCAAAGCCCTAAGAGCCAAGGGGGTAACCACTAGGACAAGTCCTAGTGGTTATATTAAATAATTAGTTATACACCCAGATCAAAATTTGTGATTTTCTGGGGAAGGATTACTCTCTTAGATTTAAGGCATGGTTTAATATTTTATTAGTGAAGTAATACTTAACAGTTAACAAGAAAATTATTCGTCTTAAATTGATCCGGCATGACGTTATCTTTATTTTTCTTAGTTTAATAAACTAAGGTGCGGTTTCTTGACCCTTTTTCTTGTAGCTTAATTTTTATCATTCGATTTTATAATTGGCCGTTTCATAATGTCGCATATTAGTTGTCAAACCATTTCATTGATTAGTGATCAACTGTTTTATTGTTCGTGTTCGTTTGTTAAGTCGTTCACGAACGCAAACGAACATATGTTATTTAAAAAAAAAAAATTAACATTATTAATTCTAAACAATGCACATAACCCACCTTAAATAAATATATATATATATATTTAAACAGTTTACATAGAATTATAAACATAATTATCTCAAACAAAGCACAAGTTAGAAATAAAATTCATAAACATAATTATCGGATAATGGTACCACAAAGATATAAGTTTTAAATGGTAAAAGTTTAACAAACACATCATCGAGCATAAACGAACACACCTTACCGAACGTTCACAAACACAAATGAACGAACGCGACATGTGTTTATGTTCGTTTGTTTAACTAAACGAACACCATTTCGTATTCATGTTCGTTCATTTACTAAACGAACTTACCGTTGAACGGTTCACAAACTGTTCGTTAAACGTTCGATTCGTTTACAACTTTATTAATAACCTGCGGGTTATAATTAATTCGGTTAAGTGGCTCATTAACCGAATAACCGGCACCGCTACGTTGAAAAAGGTAAGGTTCCGAATATAATCTTTTGGGGAAAAGTCGAAAACACGATGAAAGTTTTGGCGACAGAAAGGAGTACGTACGAAACCGTATTTTGAGCGGTTGATTGAAGTGACCGGTGGGTGGATCACACGTGGTGGGTCACCGCTGAAAATCGTAACCATTCACCCCTCCTACTTTTCCTTAATCTCACATTTAGCCCTTCAGCTAACTGGATTTTGTTTATACCGGTAATTAACGTTGAAGATTCGGATGAAAATTAGTGAAAGTTTCTCATGTGAAAGGACCATGATGCAATTAATATATGGTCACTTGTGGGCTCTGTCGTTAAAATGTCACGTGAGTGACCAATGCAAGTGCTGTACTTACGTTGTAGGAAACTAGGAATTGCTAGACATGTGAATGACGATTTTGTCCTCGTGGTTTCTAGTCAAGTAGGACAGGGCCCTGTTTGTGTGTTCATTGGCTAACCTGTAGGGACATTCAGCAACAACGTTGTGGTCAAGTGTTGGATAGGTTTGGTTGGTTTCTGCAAGCACCGTAACACCACAAATAAGTTGTTGAGATTTTATGCGTAAAATAAATTGACGATCTAACCGAATCAAAGGCGCGGTGAACAGGATGACGAACTGATGGCAGGAATGATCCCTGAAAGTAGAAGACAAGAAAACGAAGGAACCGGGCTTGTGTTTGACACAATTCCCTTAAACAGATTCGCCGTCTGTTCCCAGGGTACACCGGTTCAAAGCAGCGTGTACTGCCGGACTATAATCCTTGCCTGAAACGAAAACGAATGATGTGTGTATGGAGCATATGGTGTAGCCATATGGTGTAGACAATAATAACACCCTGGGGGGAGGGGGGGTGTTAACGTTCTTTTGGGGCGTCATTTTGGGTATTTAATGCCTACTACGTTTAGCCTAACTACTCAAATCTTCTAATTTCATGCACCTTCAAATCTTGAATTTCAAACTCTTTAAATCCCCCTATAAACTTTTAGACGGTATCTAAGATTCGATAGTTAAATCCCGATGCTACTTTATATGTATTTTAGAAAAAAGAATACAAAGAAAAATCTTAAACTTTTGTAATGAATAAATTAAAACGGAACGGTACAGAAATATGAATACTTTTGGAGGATCAGGAAAAAAGAAAAAGAAAAAAAGAAGTGAAGGGAAGCGTATAAGCAATCAACAGATTCCAGAGTATAAGTGATGTGGGATATATTAAATTCAATGAAAAGATGATGTGATAGACGAATAATTTTAATATTTTAGTATTTTAGTTGCCAAATCATCCTTAGTTGCTTTATATTTAATTTTGTTGAAGATGGCATGCCATGTCCGAAACTTCGAATACGGTTCAAATGTTTTAATATATTGTTTTATTAATGCTTTACATTAAAAACCATCATTCAATGACCGTTTTCTATTTTAATCAAACTATATAAAAATAAAGACATAATAAAAGCATAGGGTAGTCCTTGTATTCGGCACATTTTACAGTTTCTCTCGCTAAATTTTACAACTTATAAAAATAGACATGTAGTATGTTAGGATGTTAGGTTATTACACAAATACTCTTCATGTTGGATGACCGTTAACTTTTCTATGTAAATTTATATTTTTAAAGAAATGATCGAAACGCCCTTAAATATTAAAAGTTAACAACCATCTAACGTAAAGATTGACATGTGATAACCTGACATATAAGGTTCATTTATATACTTTCTAAAATTTAGAAACCAAAAGTATAATATACCAATTAAGATGGACCATTCGTGAAATTGACACCCTAGCTAATAAGGAAATTAGAAAATGATGGGCATGAAACAAAGCCTCACTCTCGTATATATACATCATTCTTCATGCGTGCCCACAAATTTCTCACATGCCATTCTCTAACAATCACACAATGTTTAACATGATCCATACTTTTAGAAATTTGCATATTTCTAACGTCAGTACATACATCATAGAGATATAGTAGCAAAAGCAAAGAAAAAGCGTACCATCGTTAATAATACATTCTTTTCTTTTCATCAAATAAGATCTTTTTTTTCTAATAAGATTAAGAAATTAGAAAACTCATATCAAATATTGATTATATTGATTAATGGTTACAACCAACTAATAAAAAATTCCATAATGAAATACACTATTTTTACTTTTTTTTTCGTTAGTAGCAAAATCACCACCACACTTTACATTTAGAGAATTTAAACAGCTGTAGTGACACTTTATGGACTCATGGTTGTGAGTTGTGATAGAAATTGGTGACCGATAGGTTTTTCCAAAAATAGCAGTAGTGAAAGATAAGTAAAAGTGCTCTTGTTACTTAATCTTTTTGAATGTAGTATAACTTTTCTATGAGTATATCTTCCATTTAGGGTTTTACAGCAAGGTATTTATGCTACATTTCTATGATGACATCAGTGGCGAATCCAGAAAATTTACTTATGGGGTTCGGAAATTTTCGGAGTATAAATTTTTTTTGATCGTCATACAATTTTTTTTTATCGTCCACCCTATATACAAATAATTTTTTAGACCGATTCGGTTCGGGTCGGGTCGGTGATGGATCAATCGACATTCGAGAATAAAATTACAAAACAAGACAAAAATATAAAAAACTTAGAAAAACTTCATCATTACCCAACTTAAATGATTACAAAACACTTAAACTTGAGTTTAATAAACAAATAAACAATCAGTGCTTTCTTTAATAAACAAATAAACTTGAGTTTAATAAACAAATAAACAATCGTCTATTCGTCTGTCACATTCTCTCGCTGCTTTCCCTATCTTCCGTGCGTAAGTTGTAAGTTTGTAACCCACCGACCCAATAACCTATTTTTTAAAAGTTTTTTTTGGCTTTCTTTAAGTTTTTTTGGGCTTTAACCTTCTTTGGTTTGAGTTAGTAATAAACTATGATTTGGGCTTTTTTTTTAGTTTTTTTATAAACTTTTTAGTTTATTATTATTAATTAGTAGTGATTAAAAAAAATTAAGTTAAAAAAATTAAGTTAAAAAAATTAAGTTAAAAGATTTAAGTTAAAAAAATAAAATTTTTAAGTTGAGGGTCGGTGTAAAAATTCTATGGGGTTCGGTCATAAAATTTCTTGGGGTTCGGTTCGTAAAAAATTGGAAAATTAACACACCGCGAAAAAAATTGATGGGTGTCGGGCGAACCCGTACCCACCAACCTAAATACGCCACTGGATGACATTATCATGTCATGAGGTAACCGTTTTGATAGTGACTTCTCTCCCCTGATTGGCCACTACTCTCATTCATACCTTTGTAGCAGGATGCGTGGCAGCTTCTTAGTGGGAGGAGTGGAATATCTTGTGCTCTCTTCATGATGTGATATCTTAACCGATTTGCAGAATCATGTGCCAGACACCTGACTATGTTGTCAAACCGGTTTAGATGCTTCCGGACCGGGTCTGGACCGGTTCGTTTAGTCACAGGTCACTCCTCTTCAAGTAGTCTTTGGATTTCTAGGTGACGACAACAAGGTGGTCAATGCTTATGGTTGCGATACCTTACTAGTAAGGAATGACCATGTTAATTACTAGTTATTTCTCTGGCAAAGATACCACCGTAAACTCACATACCTTTTTTTTTCATTGAAAAGTTCTCAACCTTATAATTTTTTATCAAATGGTTTTTGGCTAAGCGGTAACATTTTGTTGGATAAAACTTGGTGTTTTTATATGTTAAAGTTCAAATCCTGTTGGTGATATGTTTATCTATAATTTAATTCGTTAAAAAAACTAATAATTATCTTGTTATTATACATAAAAAATCCATCAAACTAGTTTGCGTATATTACATTCACTAAAATTGTCTAAAATAAATATGATTATGATTTCTGTAGATAATAACGTGTTAACTTAAGATAATAACGTGCTAACTTTTAATTTTGTTAATATTTGACAAAAGTGACAAATCAAAAAAAAAGTATACTGATTTCCTTCATGCTCTCCCCATTAACGGGTTGGGACAGCACATGTCGACCGTCGAGTATTGGGCAATTCTCAAGTACCGGCTCATGATCCTCGTGGATGAGAAATGTCGCGTCTGTAACAAGTCGTGTTTGGATTCGTTCGGAGAGCATGTCGTTCACTGCAGAGAGCTTCCTGGGTTTAAATACTGACATGACGTGGCTCCGGACAATCTGTTTGACATTTTCATGCGGGCTGGGATCTCAGCCAGGAAGGAATGTCGTGTTAATTTTCTGTCTGATCCCTTGGATGGTCGCTCAACTCTCAGGCCAACTGACATTCTTGTTTTCGGGGTGGCAGAATTCGAAGCACGCTTTTATTGATCTTACGGGGGTTTCTCCCCTTGTGGGGCTGAGAGCCAGTACCTTCAAGGCTGGTCAAGCGGCTTCCAGAGCGGCAGCTGGGAATGTGAACAAACATGAGAAAGCATGCATCAAAAATCAACATGTGTTTGTTCCCTTCGTGTTTGATATATTCGGTCATCTTGAATCGGAGGCGGTGGTCACGCTATGTCGGATCCAAAAAGTCATGCACGGGAATATTGTGACTTCAAGATTGAAGAGCGTTGTCTTTATACGTCTAGGTTTTACTATTAAAAAAGGGTTGACGGCGCAGCTTGTTGTCCGCCTTCACTGCATGATGACTTGAGTCGTGTAGGTTACTGTTTCATGTCTAAATATTAATTACAATGTATACTGAATGATTGTAAGAGTTGAGAAGGTTATAAGTTTTGCTTCCTCATCTTTGGAACTTAACTAAAAATTATATTATTTTCTAAATTTATCATTTCTTCTTTTTAAACATCTCACATCAGATCTCATATTTATTCATGTTTCAATTAAATAGTATATTTTTTATTCAATTTTATTATTATTAATTTATTTCACACACAATTACTATTTAAACATATAAGGTTTTATTGATAGTGAAATCTTAGATATAAGAGTTTATTTTAGTTTTTCATATAATTTGAGATATAACGAAATTAATATACACAAAAAAAGTTAGATAAAAGTAGTAATTTCTTTTTTAAATTACGAGGATGAAAATATTAATGAGAATCCTATTAGCTTGTATATCCGCCTTTATCGATTCTTCCTGAAAAAACTTTTAACCTCAATGCTAAAAGTACTCATCATTTCAATACACAACCCACTTAAATATAAATATGTGAGTAAAAAGCTATAAAAAAAAAGTTGAAGAACACGCACGTCGCTACGTGCGGGCAACCATGGGCGGAAACAAACAAACCCTCCACATCGTTGTTTGTCTGACGCGCGACTTCATGTAGGCCCGAGAACAACCCTAAAAACACGCGTTGGAGCAACTCTTATAAATGCTTTTAATTTTTCACTAGCTAGATTCAAAAGTACTTAAAGAATGGAGATGATCGGACGGGTCAGTGAGCCGTCAGTATTCCAAATCTACTGTTAAAAAAAGATTCAAAAGTACACAAACTTTAATAAGTTAGCAATTTTAATATATATAATTTTGGTTTGTAAGTTTTTTATTATTATTTTATGGTTTAAATTAATATAATTTAATTTAAAAAAAAGATAATTTACACTTTTCGTCCTTAGGTTTACCTAAAATTTCAGATTCTATCCTTAAACTAACGAAATAATAAAAATCTTCATTTTTGTTTAAAGTTGGTTTCACGTTAGTGGTATGGGGTGATGGTTAGAGTTTGGAGACCTTGAGGTCTTAAGTTCAAACCTGATTCAAGTGAGTTTTTACCAAGTGGTAGGTTTCTTCCTTGATGGTATTCCTGGGTGAGTCAAGACTCGAGTATCAAATCCAGTATGGACGGGTATGGACGATTGCACTCTCATCTCAGAAAATCTCACTCAGATAGATATTAGAGGTTTGAGGATAATTCCAAACAACGTTAAAGAAAAGAAGGATAATTCTATATAACTCAAGCCGTAACATGTCTTCTTACATAACCGAAAAATGCAAACCACATTTAACCTAAATTGAGTGACTGATAATCAAATAAACCGAAGCACCAATTAAAAGTTTGATTTCGACAATTTTTTTTAACAACGATTTCTCAGTCGAACCTTATGCTCAGCCCATCACAATGACTCAGTGTCTCTGAGAGTGTCTCAAGTCTACGGATGCGAGCGAGTCAGGACACTACCTCCTTATCCCAGTTCAGGGGGAAACCCGGCCTGCGAGCAGCCACCGGTAAATCCCCCCTCCCCAAAGATTCGAACCTGGGTCGTTAAAAGTTTCCCAAGCCCAAAGAGCTTTGAGGGTACCAAAGAACAAATAATGTCATTAGTGAGGTTTGAACTTGAGTCCCTAAGAACCCAAGCCAAAATCCCAACCAACTCCACTGGATGCCTTTGGTTGATTTTGACAGCTAACGAAACGGAACTTACTATTAACTCTCAACCACCAATTTAAACACTTCGGTTAATACTATTTTATTTAATATTTCAAAAGGACTCCATAACAATCTTTCCTCATATTTGGTAATTACTATAATCTTTATCTTTATTGTGGCCAACTTGGTGATTGATAATTATGTTTAGAATTTAACACCAATAATTGTTTTTTTTTTTTTAACGACCAACAAACATTGAATTGTCTAGGTATTCCGTATGGGGTGATCCAATGGAAAAAGGCCACCGCCAGCTGGCCCAACCCAGCTGTACGAAGCCCTTAAGCGCACCAAGTTATCTCTAGTTCCGGGGAAAACCCACCCGCACGAAAGCCCACTGGTGGTAAAACCCGGACGCCCTCAGGATCGAACTGGAGATCACTAAGATCCCAATCTTTCTTCATTAAGCCATCATGCCCCCTTCAAAATGATACCAGTAGGGATTGAACTTGAGTCTCAAATAGAGAACTCAGGCTACCCATCACTACACCACAATGGAAGTTGCAACACCAATAATTGTTAGATAACAAAAGCACACATCTTTTCACCCTAAAATAAAGGATAAGATAAGACCAAATTATCGCATGATATGACTTCACTTGTTAGCTAACATTTTGGAACCAACCACATGTTTCAAGCTCGTGTCTTGTTGACAGACAATTAACGTGTGATTGAAATTGAAAGCCAAATTTACATCGTTGTTGTCATGACACTTGTCGTCGTAAAAAAGAAAGGTTAATAAATAAGGGATCAATGATGTTATCAAAGTTTGATACACGGTATACACTTATACCAATCTTTTATGTTAAAGTCCGTTTCTATTTGTCACCTTTTGTTTATCACAATGATTACATTGTTTCAAATAAGATGTCTTTTTTGCTTGTACAACTATCATGTTTCTCTCTACTCTAATTTAGAAAACAGAAAACTAAACTCAACCACATGATAATCAGGGGCGGACCCTTATTAGGCCCAGGGGATTCCCGTGGACTCCCTCAACCTCGTACGTAAAATAAAAAAAATATGTGAACGGTTTTTTATAAAAAAAGTTTGTGAAGAGGAGTTAATAAATACCAGCCTAGTGGTAAGAACCCTTGTTTGATTTTGAAGGGTGCAAGTTCAAATCTTGTCCGTAACATTTTTTTTCCTCAGCTTTCCACCTCTTTTTTATTTACTTTCATTATAGACCCATTCTTTTTAAATACATTAAATATAGACCCCTTTTATAATGAAATATTACAATATATAAAACTATAGACTTTTTTTAATAGACAAACATTTTGTCATATTATTTTTCTTCACGCGTTATTTTTTCTCTTATCTTCATTTCTAGCCATTTACTATTATCTTTTTACTATTATATCGTTATCAATGTTACGTTATAGATTTTTTTTAGCAAATCATGTAGAGTTTTTTTTAATCAGTTTTTTTTTCTTTACTCGCAATTTTCGTGTCGCAACGCGCGCCTGCATTAAAAACTATTTAGTAAGTAATAGACAAAAAATTTCTTTATGTACGTTTATATGAAACTGAAACATCTAAAACTAGTGACTCCGTAAAAAAAAATTGTGGACCCTCTCAAAAACTTTTCTAGTTCCGCCCTGATGATAATTGTGAATTCATAGACCCAAATGACCTGACTGCTACGAAAACTGATGGTGAATGAATAAAAGTTCCAAGATATTCTTTAGTAGTAAAAACTGTTCCATTCGTAAATCATTTTAATTATATCTATAATCTTCTATCTTCTATAACTAATAAACACTTTCATCATTATCTTTATTTTTACATTCTAATAAACAAATAACTCGGGTGCCATATCTTAATTGTGATGGTTTAGAGAATTCTCAAGATTTCATTGATTTGTTTGTAATGAATAATACAATCACGTAGGAACTTAAAATAGACCTACCAAGCCACTAAACAAGGAAAGGAAATATATGATTGACCAAGAAATAAGGAGGAGATATGCACTAAATAAAATTAAAATCCTATACTCCCCCTCAAGATGGAGCATGTAAATCTTTAATGCCCATCTTGCTTAACAAAGAATGTAGTTGTTCGGCTCCAAGACCCTTGGTGAGTAAATCGGCAAGTTGCAATTTGCTTTCAATAGCCATTGGCAGAATTTCTTTAGAGTCGACTCTCTCACGAACAAAAAAACAATCCATCTCAACATGCTTTGTTCGTTCATGATAGACTGGATTATTTGCAATATGACGAGCCGCTTGATTATCACAAAATAGGCAAGTGGGAGTCGTGATGTAAACCTGCAGGTCTTTGAGTAACCAACGTACCCAAAGAATTTCGCTAACAGTAGAAGCCATTGCCCTATATTCTGCTTCTGCTGAAGAACGAGATACAACCGATTGTTTCTTTGTCTTCCAAGATATAGGGGCACCACCTAAAAGAAGCAAATACCCAGTTCTTGATCGTCTAGTAAAAGGACACCCAAGCCAGTCAGAGTCACAATACGCAGTCAAAATCAGTGGTCCATCTTTTGGTAGGAGGATACCTTGCCCCGGTGTCCCTTTCAAGTATCTTAGGACCCGGTTTGCGGCTTCGAAGTGATTCCGACGTGGATCCGCAACAAATTGACTCAATACGTTAACCGCATATGTAATGTCGGGTCTCGTGGCCTGTAAGTATAGTAATCTTCCAACCAACCTTCGATATTGAGTTTCATCAACTTTAGCCTCCCCCTCCCCTTTGTCAAGTTTTATTCCTTGCTCAAATGGAAACGCACTTGGCCGACACCCCAACATCCCACTATCCTTTAGGATGTCCAAGGTGTATTTGCGTTGACTTAGGACCAACCCTTCATTCGTTTTAGCCACCTCAATACCAAGAAAATATTTTAATGGGCCAAGGTCTTTGATGCTAAATTCGCCATCAAGTTGTTTCTTTGTCTGTTGAATCTTGTCAGTATTGTTTCCAACTATGATAACATCATCTACGTAAATGAGTATGGCAACATAAATGCTTTCCTTTTGGTAAGTAAATAATGAATAATCAGCCTTTGATTGCTTGAAATCTAAAAAGAGAAGGAACTTGGTGAATTTATGATACCAGTTTCTCGATGCTTGTTTAAGTCCGTAAAGGGATTTTCGAAGACGACAAACTCTAGTTTCACCTTCCTTTGAAAACCCCTTTGGAATTTTCATGTAAACTTCTTCATCCAAGTCTCCATGTAGGAAGGCATTGTTGACGTCTAGTTGGTGAATAACCCAGTTTTTCTTTATTGCAATCGCCAATAGGGTTCTAACTGTCACGAGTTTAGCCACAGGAGCAAAGGTCTCATGATAATCGATTCCTTCCATTTGGGTAAAGCCTTTAGCTACAAGTCTAGCCTTGAATCTCTCAACTTCTCCATTTGATTTATACTTTGTCTTGTAAACCCATTTCGAGTCTATAGCACGTTTTCCTTCCGGCAACTTTTCTAAGGTCCACGTCCCATTTTTCTCAAGTGCATTTATTTCCTTTTGCATGGCTTCTTTCCACCGTTTGTCCTGTGAAGCCTTTTCAAAACAATTTGGCTCATCATTTGAGTTGATGGCCGCTAAAAAAGCTTTATGAGAATCAGAAAATTTTTCATACGAGACAAAATGAGAAATAGGGTGTACCGTTGAGGAGACTTGCTCGGATGCGGGTTGTGAGTGATCAACCGAAGGGGGGAGGTTGACAATGAAGTCTTTGAGACGAGTCGACTGTGACCGTATCCTTTTGCCTCTGAACTCAATTCTATTTGTTTCACTATTCGAACCCAAATTATCATCTTCGTGCGGATCCAAGTCCGATCCATCAACATGATCGTTGTTATTTCCTTCTTGGGGATCCAAATCCATTTGACTATTTGAACTTGGATAAGGTTGAATATTTGGCATGGGCTCATTAATGCACTCAGAAGCTGGGTCCTTTTCAAGATTGTCTTCAACCGTTTGAGCATAATTTGGCTCATGATTAGCCAAAACATTCAACAATTTAGTTGGCTCGTGAACGTCACCGACTTGGGTACTTTTTATGTTTTTAAACGGAAAGAAATTTTCACAAAAAAACACATCTCTACTTAATATTATTTTCTTGGTTTCCATGTCATAAATCTTATATCCTTTAGTTCCCTGAGGATATCCTAAGAGTACCCCCGACCTACCCCTTTCCTCAAATTTATCTCCTTTGGTGTTGTTATTTTTGAAATAAGTCAAACACCCAAAAATTCTCATATGATCATATTCAGGTTTTTTATTCCAGATCAATTCATAAGGGGTTTTATTTTTAATAATCTTTGAAGGAAGACGGTTTATTATGTACGCAGCGGTTAAAATACATTCTCCCCAAAACCTCTTTGGAATATTTGCTTCAAATCTTAGCGCTCGGGCCGTTTCAAGAAGGTGTCTATGTTTCCTTTCCACAACCCCATTCTGCTGAGGGGTATGGGGACAAGTGGTTTCCAACAAAATCCCATTTTTATTATAAAAATCAAGCATAGAGTTGGATGTAAACTCCCCACCGTTGTCACATCTAACCCTTTTAATTTGCTTTCCGAATTGAACCTCAACCATTTTATGAAAATTCATTAAACACGTACTGGCATCACTTTTGTGTTTTATGAGGAAAACCCATACACATCTGCTATAATCATCAACTATGGTGAGGAAAAAATTGGCTCGTGTGTATGACGGTATTCGATACCCTCCCCAAATATCACAGTGAATAAGTTCAAAACAACCACTAGTTTTGATAAAACTGATAGGAAAACGAGTTCTAGCATGTTTAGCCTTAACACAAGAATCACAAAAACCAGTATCAAGTTTAATGGAATTACTTTTGAGGAAATCAAAAACTGAAAGTTTTTCCTTTGAAGCATGACCCAATCTTTTATGCCAAAGATCAACTGTAGTCATCATCGCCCTTTTATTCTCTTTTCTCATCTCCATGCGATATAACCCCCCTTGGCATCTACCCGCACCAATCAAGCTCCTCGTGCGTAACCCCTGTATTACAAAAAAATCAGGGAAAAACGTTATAGCACAATCCAATTCTTTGCTCAATCGGCTTACTGAAAGTAGATTGCAATTAAAATTAGGAACGTAAAGAACGTCGTTAATTTTAACTCCCTCTCGAAGTGTATGCTCGCCTCTTCCCTTAACGGGAATGGCGTCACCGTTTGGTATCACAACCGGTGCTTCGTAAGAGGGTCGTTTCTTATTTTCAATGAGTTCGGGTTGGTGTGTTATATGTTCAGTGCAACCCGAATCAACAACCCATGCACCATCCCTTTTACCTACCATGTTTGCCACTGGTTTTGTTTCATTATTGTTATCTGAACTTGAGAAGAAGTTCATAAACTTCTGATAGTGTTCATCGCTTAAACCGGGTATAGGGCTTGTCCCGATTTCAACACGTGCGGCTTTTGGCCTCACTTTGTCACCTTTCTTCCCGGGCCACCAATCTGGATAACCAACCAACTTAAAACAACCTTCACGTTTATGACCGTCCCTTCCGCAGAAAGTGCAATGATCGCTTTCTTTTCCATCCTTCCCTTGCTTCGGACCCTTTTCTTTCCATTGGTTAGAGTTGTTTTCACGTCTTTGGAAGGCCTTAAACGCAGCGGGCTCGGGAGCAGCTCTGCTTTCGTTTGAGATTGCCCTTTGCCTTTCGTCTTCAGCCACCATGTGATAAGCCTCTCCTAAACTGGGAGTGGGTTTTGTTGCTAAGATTTGAGTTTTGATAACATTAAAGTCGTTATCTAACCCCATGAGGAACTCATAAAGCCGCTCCTTTTCAAGATGTTCAACGATCTTCTTTCCTAGATCACACGTACATTTATTGCAAGAACAACGTGGAAAGGACTGATTCGATTGTGCTTCGTCCCATAAAGCCCTGAGACGTGTGTAGTATGTCGAAACGTTGGATCCATCTTGGCGAGTGATGGCTATCTTTTGCTTCAACTCAAAAGCCCTTGGTGCACTTTCCTTTCCAAATCTTTCTTGTAAATCTGACCATATCTCCGCGGATGTGGCAGCGTACTTCACACTGTCACGAATATTCTTCTCCATGGCTGTAGAGAGCCATCCCTTTATCATTGCATCACACCTCATCCACCGTTTGTATTCAGGAGACGTGGCTTCTGGCTTTTTGATGGTTCCGTCAACGAAATCCATCTTGTTTTTGGCGAAGAAAAAATTGGACATCTCTTGTGCCCAATTGGCATAGTTTCCATCGGTGAGAACTTCATTGACGTGCTGTTGTCTAGGAAGATCCGAAGGGTGTAAGTAATATGGCGATGAGGGATCGATCGTATTACTAGAGTTACCTCCAGTGCTTTTTGGATCGTCTTCTCCAGCCATGAGTGTAGGCAATGATGGTTTAGGTTTAGAACCGCTCTGATGCCATCTTAATTGTGATGGTTTAGAGAATTCTCAAGATTTCATTGATTTGTTTGTAATGAATAATACAATCACGTAGGAACTTAAAATAGACCTACCAAGCCACTAAACAAGGAAAGGAAATATATGATTGACCAAGAAATAAGGAGGAGATATGCACTAAATAAAATTAAAATCCTATACCATATGACATATAGAGTGTGCACCTAAGATTTGTCCACTTGGCACCACCATAATCAACATTAATTTTTACCTTAATTATTGAATATAACCATGTCAAACTGTCAAATTAAAACAAAATTTTAAAATTAACTTCATTCAATCAATCATGTCAAACTTTACAAATTTGATAAGAATTTATGACATCAGAAACGTTCAAACATCAATATCAATTTTTGGGTACATATAGTTCATGTTTGTTTTGTAATATTACTTGTATACATTTCGTTAGATAATAATATGAACATAACCGTCTACTTGGCATTGTATCACTTATTCAACCCATGTAGTACAAGAGTTACTAATCTAGTTAGTTGTATAGTAACTGGTTATGTAATGTGTCACGATTCCGTAAGCCTAAAAATCTTATTCTTGTTCCTCTTACTCTTATTTCACATAATCATTCACACCTCATCCTTATCCATATCCTAATAATTTATACCTTTATTATTATTTTTTGGAAAATTGGCCTGTAATAATACAAGTTTTCACTCTTTGGCCAATAATAATATGAGTTTTTGAGTTGGTCTGTAATAATACCAGTTTTCGAACTATTGGACTGTAATAGTATGCCATTAGTTTTTACTTAACGGGGTTAAATCCCTGCCTACGTGGCTGTCCACGTGGCTTCATTAATCATACGTGGCATTTTTAAGTGGGGGTTTTAAAAAGGAAAATTGGCCTGTAATAATACAAGTTTTCACTCTTTGGCCAATAATAATATGAGTTTTTGAGTTGGTCTGTAATAATACCAGTTTTCGAACTATTGGACTGTAATCCGTTAGTTCTTACTTAACGGGGTTAAATCCCTGCCTATGTGGCTGCCCACGTGGCTTCAATGTATTTCTTTTAACAAAAGACTATAGTATAAGGACTAGTTTTGTAATATTTGTAAACTTCATTTTTGTTTTTTATTAAGATATAAAGAAAAAAAAGGAAAAGGAAAACAGGAAGAACAAACAGCCGCAACCACCCTCCGTCGCCATTGCACCTGCCGCCACCCACCCGTCCGCCGCCATCGCCACCGGCGGAGCTAATGTAACAGCCCCCGCAAAGAGGGAGAAAATGTGAAAAGTTCAGATCTAGGTTTGAAGAAGAAATCGGAATCCACATAGGCAGAGCTAATGTAACAGCCCCCACTATAGTCTTTTGTTAAAAGAAATACATTGAAGCCACGTGGGCAGCCACATAGGCAGGGATTTAACCCCGTTAAGTAAGAACTAACGACATACTATTACAGTCCAATAGTTCGAAAACTGGTATTATTACAGGACCAACTCAAAAACTCATATTATTATTGGCCAAAGAGTGAAAACTTGTATTATTACAGGCCAATTTTCCTTTTTAAAACCCCCACTTAAAAATGCCACGTATGATTAATGAAGCCACGTGGACAGCCACGTAGGCAGGGATTTAACCCCGTTAAGTAAAAACTAACGGCATACTATTACAGTCCAATAGTTCAAAAACTGGTATTATTACAGACCAACTCAAAAACTCATATTATTATTGGCTAAAGAGTGAAAATTTGTATTATTACAGGCCAATTTTCCTTATTTTTTCTCTCTTTCACTCACAACCACAATTAAATAATATATTTTTATATCATTTTCTCTGTCTTCCACTTATAACCAAACCTCAAATTATACAATACAGAATTCACACTTTTCTGTTAGATATACAAATTTTCAATATTTTTTCTCCCCCCCCCCCCCCCCCTACTCACAACCACTTACAATTAAACCTTAAATTTTAAGGACTACAGTCACATAAATTATTTAAGTCGGATTTTATCTCAAAATATTATTTTATAATAACTAAACCCTCATTATTAACTATATAATATTTCTTTTAGTTAATTCATGAAATATATGAGTTTCTAACCTATAAAATATATAAATTTCTAACCGTTAGATATATAAATATTTGTACGGATCTACGCTAAATTGCAACTTTGGGGGTTTTTGAAGTGGACTTTAGGCTCCCAGTTCAAGTCCAACATCAAAATTCTTCTGAGCTGAAACTATAATGGAGGTTGAGCTGAAGCTATAATGGAGGTTGTGCCTGTGGCCATCTTTGAGGAGATGAAAGCTTGTAAAGATGTGATTTCAGGGGACGATATGATTGGAAGATATGGCGATATGCAAAGGCGGCCTTAACATAAGAGCTACTAATAAAGCCAACATACACACCATTCGTATCAGTGATATGTAGAGGCGACCTTCCAACGATTTGGTTCAAACACACACGACATTCGTATTAGCTTCACAATATGGTTGATGATTCCGGTTGAGGTTGAACATCTGGCCACTTGAACCTGATAAGACAGTGTAGGGTGCCTTATCAGGTATTTGCAACTGAAATTTATACAGTCACCATCTCTTTTTTTATAGTTCTGAATTCGTATTTCGCCAAGATTCAGATTGTACATATTTCCCTTCAACCCAGTTATAGCTCTTGCAATTTAAAATCTTACATATAGGATTTAAGACTAACAAAATTCTTTGATGGGAGTAGAATGATAGTTGCAATGTATGTCACCGGATTCATCTACTTATCTGTAATATGACGCCATGAAGTACAAACTTATAGAAGTTGCAGCAGTCACGATGACTTCCTGCACATACCATGGAATTTATCAAATTACGGTTAAAACTAAAAAGCTTTTCTTTAATATTGCAAGAAAAAACACCGAGGCTGCAGCAATTTTTGTATAAAAGAATAGTTGGGCGTACCTGGTTGTTATACAAGGCAACAGGGACATAACCGCGGAAATATTCAATCAAATTGACGATACCTGTATATCCCTGAAATACAAGAAGAGTAAACAAGGTCAATGGTTGTCTAACCATAACGAAAGAACTTGTTTTGAAATGAAAAACGTATACAATTTCACATACCAAAGATGCAAATGCTATACATCCAAAAGCCAGTGCGAGGGAACGTAGCAATCGTTTCCCCAATCGCATCATGCGCCCTTCATCTTCACCTTCTTCCTGCGTCCAAAATCAGCTAAACCATAAATTTAAAAAGAAAACAAAATGAAGAAAAGAAAATGATGGGTGAGACTTGGCGTACGGTAAATGTCGTGGGTGCAGGCGATTCAAATGATTTTAGCTTTTCAAAGATTCTGTATACAAACACAAAGGATAAAAACTGCACAGGCTTCCACTCGGCATTGCGTGCAATAAAAATCCAAGCAATCTGCAGAAAGAACATGGATAAACTTTTTTCCTCCAAAAAAAAGAAGCTCAAATGTGATGCAATGCCCTTGTAAATTCGGAGTTAATCTTAAGTTTGGGTTCGCTTAAAGTCTTTGATGTCAAAATCCCACAAGGTAGGCGCAGCCTTGTCGCCTTGCTTCAAAAGCCCCATTTTCATGCCCTCGGGCGCATTTTCACGCCAAGGTCAGCCCAAAAATCATATAAACATGTATGAAAAAATTACACTACCCGTAAACAAAACTAAAATCAACCTAAAACAACCCAAACACGCCTAAAAGATGTCTAAAGGCAGTAAAAATGGTATTTTGTATACAATGAGTCTCGCTTAACAAAGCCCTCGCTTTTTAAGTGTCTTGAACCTAGGGCCAAGGCTCACCTTTTGCGCCTTGAGTATGCCTTATGCCTTCGAAAACTATGGAGAAGGTTAAAAGATTGTTGATAATTATTAGTATTTCACCTCGAGTACACCTTATGCCTTCGAAAACTATGGAGAAGGTTAAAAAATTGTTATAATTATTAGTATTTGGTTTATTTCGAATCTAGATATTTTGATTTTTTTTCCTAGTCTAAATCCTTTAGAAGCCTTGGTTTACAAGTTACATTTAGTATAAATAGGGGCTATTTACTTGAGTTTCATTGTGGGTTTTTGCTTAATAAATCTGAGAAAGATTCATGACCAATTATTCCAGCAGTAAAGCTCAAAGAAAGTAGAGTATACCATCAGTATAAAAAGACTACATGTTACGTATTATTAAGCCAAGTAAGAAAAAAAACTAAACAATATCTACACTTACAAATGCAGCTGATAACGCCATGTTAATCCGAATGTCCTTCACATCAGACTTGGTGAACCTGAGAAAATAAAAACATCCTCCATTATCATCATTCATCAACAACTAGATGATTTATTTCTCACTCTTGCAAGGTTATAGAATCATATTCTGGCATCTTTTAGCAATCCAAGGTATATTAAGCTGGGAATCAAATTCAATAAACCACTAAAGTAGAAACTAGAAAGTTAGTTCAGATGTCGTATGAATATACCTTGGGCCCCAAGGAACAATCGGCTGCTTATCAGCATATCTAATATCCTTTGAAACCTTCACTTATCAAGAAACTATAGTAAGTAAACTGAAATCAAATTACCACTTCTGTGTCTTATACGAGGCAGCAAATTCTATATGAGACCTAATTTAAGTATAACAGTCAAGCAAAACACACCTACATATCTAATTATAAAACAGTTCAAATCATCTCATGATTACTACTAAAGTGGCTTAAAAGATGCAAAATATACCTGAAACGAACCATATGTGACTCCCTTCTTTCGGTTCGATAACTGGGCCATCATGAGCTTGTCATATGCCTTCTCCAACTGAAGATAACAGGTTTAATTTAACCAAATGTGTTCATTACAATTACTAAAACCCTAACTTTTTATCAAAAAACTACTAGAAGCAAGATCACAACTTTAACAAAAAGAAAGCACAATAAGGTGTGAAATCGGACATACACGGGCTGCAGCCGCCTCGTCCCCTCTTCTCTCGGCATCCTTGAGCTTTCTTGTATAAGCTGCCTTCACCATATCAAACCCCTCAATAGGGTTCACCCCAAGGACCTGTGAATTGTAAAGATTATCTTTTTATTACTTCCATAAATCCATAGAGCAGCATTCAAAGCTAATATGAAGAAATTACAAAACAGTTAACGCTATAGAGTACTACCTCGTATGGATTTAACTCATTGTCTGAACTAGGGCTTCCAGCAGCCGAGGAAGCAGCACAAACTATCCTCTGATTCACGCGAGCTGAAGAAAGCCTGCAATTACGACAAAGGGTCGTTGTAATTATCTTATACCAATCAAAATCATGATTAAATTTGGAGTAAAAACTAAAATTGAGTTGGAAATTAAGGAAAAAGAAACGCTAATAGTTGGGGATTAGGACAAATTACGGAAATTTGAAAGGCTTTTTTCTTTTTACCTTGCAAATGACGGAGAAAGATTGGGAAGTGAGGTGTGATTGAAGCGATTCTTGTTGAAAGACAAACGAGAATTGGGAAACTGTAAGACGTTGGATATAGCGAAAGCCATTATTGAGGGGAGGATGTTGTTGTGATCCTTTTAGGGTTCACTCCGGTTTTAGCCGATAGCTTCCCAAAGGGGTCTTGAATCTTGATACAAACAAAAAACATAGACATTAGCTTAATCATAACTATATAATCCAATAAAAATTTACCACCTCATTTTTACAAGTAACCGGAAAAGTACTCTACAAGTAGTCTGAGGGTGAAAGCTTCAAACTAGCTTCAAGTTTTTTTAACAATTTGATTAAAGTAACTAAGAACACCATATATTCTTTTAAAAACAATACATTAAAAAAACAACAAACTTAAATAAAATCAAATCAAACATAAAAATACAATGAAAAATTATTTGTTTTTCTCGTCCGTTAAATGAACGTTCATAGTTACGGCTACGTGTTCCGCAAGATCAAATCTAAGTCGGAAATGGATGTTTTAATCTTGCAACTCCAAATGATGTTGTCATCGATAACCAGATTGGTTGGAGGATCTCAGATGTGTACTAGTGATGTTATTTTAGATTTATCTTTTAAGATAGTGTTGTGTAATGTCAAAGATGTGTACATAACTTTGACGATCTTTTCTCGAATCATCACCTGGGTCGTTCGGTTAATTATTATCCATCGAACCTTTAAAGCACCAAATACTCGTTCGTCGTATTTTCTTGTCGCCTCTTGAATCTCCTTAAATTTATTTCCCTTGAAGTCGACCAGGTGACAAGAATGCTTTGACAAAAGTAAACCAAGGTGGGTAGATCCCGTCGGCAAGGTGATGGCCCCGCTTGTACTCCGACCATTAACTTGAAATGGACACCTCTGTGCAATCACATGCATCTCGTTAGTAAACAAAAGATATTGATTAAGAACATTGATGTTGTTGTTCTAACCGGCAACACCAAAGTACCCATGCCAAATCCATAAATCTTGTGAGGCTATTGCTTCCGGAATGATCGCTGGGTATTGGTGATATCCCCGATGAAATGGCCTCGATATTTCTTTGAACGCTTTTTCCAAACCCAATGCTATAGTTGATGCTACCGAGCATCTCTGAAATGCCATGACTTTTTAAATGTGTCTCATACAAAAGTGTAAAGTCGTGGCTAGTAGGTGCACGTAAAAATTCTTTATGATACAATATATAAATAACATTACAAAAATAGTCTAGGGATTCACGTGAGGTCCTACCAGACATAGCTAAATATTCATCATATTCATTGGAAACATTACCGTATGAGAGATGACGAACGGCGGATATGCATTTTGTAACGACAATAAACTTTCATTCATCCTCGCGTCGAACCCTTCTTGAAACCATTCAAAATTTCCAGTTATGTCAGAAACAATTTTTTAGAAATGAACACCTTAACATTTAGAATCTCACTACTAACGTTTCTTCATTGTACACGAGATCTTCGCCAAATTAATCCCTTATTAGTCGATCTTTAGCCTCTAGACGATCACATGGAATATATCTATTTTCTCTAACGGATCGTATCTTCTAGTTCGGTTGTAGAGGTGGAAACTCTCGAAAGAAACTCGAAATCGGCATCATCAACGGAATCCGAAACCCTTGAAGATGGCAGAAAAATCGGTGGAAGAATAACGTTGCGTCATACCTTTTAGAATAAGACAAACTATAAAAGTATTGAGAAGAAATGAATTTTTGGTGTCAATTAATTGTGTGAAATGGTTGTGTATTTACACCGTTAACGATTGTCAAAACCCATCCAACGTACATATTAACATTGCACAACAGCTATTTGTAGCCGATAATAGAAGCCAAATAAGTAGCTAAAAATTGCGACATAGTCACCAAAACCGCATGGTATCTGTCCTACTAGCCACAACCCACCATGCGTGCCCTCATTTTCCCACTCATAAACCATAACATAGTTTTTCTTTAAAACTATAAAAATAATTTATTCAAAGAGGCTATTAAGTGACTAAAACTTTCGACCAAAAACAAATATAAACATAAAGAAAATGAAAATACAAACGTCGTCTGAGACACCCAAACACAAATAACAGCTCTAGAAAACAAGTTGGGCGTTATTATCCAAAGTCAAAGTTACACCATTAAGTCCAATGTATTTTCCACTTGATGTCTCTACTTCTCACTCAGAAAGTTTCACACCGTTACAAAAATGCACATCTATAATTAGTCAATTAGCATATTGTAATGTTTGTGACGAATATAAAGAATATTTAGCTATGTCTGCTAGAACCTCACGTGAATGCCTACATTTTGCAATTTATAAATTTTGCAAAGTCGAGTTTCTATGTGCACCTACTAGCCACGTCATCATACTTTTTTACGATGCACATTTAGAAAGACATGGTAATCCAGGGATGATCGGTAGCGTCGATTGTACTAGTTGGGTTTGAAGAAATCGTCCAACTGAATATTGAGGCCAGTTTCACCGTGGTGATGAATATTGAGGCCAGTTGTCTTGTGAGATTAAGAGACACATTTTCAACTTAGATTAGCCGATGTACTTTCATGGCTTTGAAAAGCAAGAAACAAAAAGATTTTGCAGAAGAGAAATACATGTGAGACAAGACAACTCGAGGAAATCAAATCGTGTACATTCGTTTGGGCTAAACATCGAGCAAAATTCAAGGTCTTGACTAGAAAAAGTGGATAGATTCCGCCTCTTATCTTATTTTTAGTTGTTTACAAATTGTTTTTATTTTTTTCTATCATTTTTCCTCTCTTGTAAATTTGTAATGCTTTTGTATAGCTTCTTTCTAATCGTTTTTCTTTTATAAAAGCTTCTTGCTATTTTTTTTTTTTCAAGTCCTACAAATTTTTTTTTTTTTTTTTATTAAACACTTATCTTTATTGAAGAGTACAAGACTCAAGTAACTACGCGGGGAAGGCGAGCAACAAGCTGCGCCGCCAACCCTTTTTGAATGGCAAACCCTAGACGTATGAATACAACATTTTTCGATCTAGAAGTTGCGACATTCCCATACATGACTTTTTGAATCCGTCCCAGCATGGCAGCTGCTTCTGCTTCAAGGTGACCAAAAGTGTCAAAAGCGAAGGGAACAAACACATGTTGATTTTCGATGCACGCTTTCTCGTGTTTGTTCACCTTCCCAGCAGCCGCTCTGGACACCGCCTGGCCCGCCGTGAAAGTACTGGCCCTCAACCCCACGAGGGGAGAAACCCCCGTTAAATCCACACATGCATGCTTTCCATTCTGCCACCCAAAAACAAGTATGTCGGCAGGTCTGAGGGTTGAGCGCCCATCCAAGGGGTCAGTCAGAAAGTTAACTGGAGCTTCCTTCCTGGCCGATATCCCAGCCCTCCTGAAAATGTCAAACAGAACGTCCCGGACTACATCGTGTCGATATTTAAACCCCGGGAGCTCTTTGCAGTGGGCGGCGTGCTCCCCAAACGAGTCCATACACGCCTTCTTGCTATTAAAAAAGTAATAATTAATCTACAAAAATTGCAGTCTTTATTTGATGTTTTTATATTTAATATTAAAATGTTATTTTATTAAAAAAAACATTTTACTTTAAATTTACTACCACCACTTCCATTCTACTACATTTTTACCTCAAACTCTTTTTTTTCTTTTCTTTTGAAACTGTTATTAAAAAAATAATTAATTAATAAAAAATGCAAAAAGTGGGGGAATGCAGGTCTGCATGCATGTGTGATGTGGCCAGCTAGCAGCTTGCCAACTACAATTCTACTGAGCTTTCTCGTGAGCCATCAATTCACCTTTCTCTCTTATTATTATTGCGACGTTTTTGTTTTCGATTCTTTCCATCTCACACAACTTCTGGTGATGATGTAACTTCATTTGGTGTCGTGTTTGATTTTGATTCAAACAATCAGTTCTCAATTCCTTAAATTCCCCTTTCAATCAATTCGATTCCGTGGATTCAATTTCCTCATTTGCTTGCCTTTTCTACATCCCGGATAAATTCGTTCAAAATCGTGCCGACTTGAAGGTAATCAGAAAGAATTTCGATCAAGGTACGCTCTGTTCTCGTCTGATTTCATGAATCTCGTTTTCAAACATATTTAGGGCATGAGTTTTGACTACAGCAGCCTTATAGTCCTGGTAATCAGGATCAGACTATCAGTCATCCATAAAATTAGGGAAATCGATTACTTAATTTGTGAATTTATTTGTTTGTTGTATTTTACCTTTTTCCGGCAGCCATGGTGACCAGAACGATAGATCTCCGCTCCGATACGGTGACGAAACCCACCGAAACCATGAGACTGGCGATGGCGAAGGCTGACGTCGATGATGACGTATTGATTTACGATCCCACGGCTCGACAGCTCGAGACCGAAATGGCTCGAATTACAGGCAAAGAGGCCGCGCTCTTTGTTCCTTCCGGGACCATGGGTAACCTAATCAGTGTTCTCGTACATTGTGAGATTAGAGGAAGCGAAGTGATCCTCGGTAACAATTCTCACATCCACATATATGAAAACGGAGGGATTTCAACGATTGGGGGTGTTCATCCTAGACCTGTAAAGAATAATGTGGACGGGACTATCGATATCGATCTGATCAAGTCTGCGATTCGAAACCCTGACTTTGAGATTTGTTACCCGAAAAGTAGGCTTATTTGTCTTGAGAATTCGCATGCTAAGTATGAATCTGGATGACTGGATACTGTTTTTTTCTAATGCTCTCCAGGTGTATGATGAAATGTCTAACAGAGGTAACTTGATGATGCAGCTCTGGTGGTAGATGTCTTTCTGTAGAGTACACAGATCAGGTTGGGGAGCTTGCGAAAAAGCACGGCTTAAAGCTTCATATCGATGGGGCTCGCATCTTTAATGCATCTCTTGTGAGTTGAAAGAAATCCTTTCATCTGCTTTAATAAACTTTAAGATGAAACTTAGTAGGCTAATAATATTTTGAAGCTTGAAACTTTTAGTAAATTTTTGTTTCAGGCTCTTAGTGTTCCTGTTGATAGGCTTTTACAAGCTGCTGATTCGGCTTCGGTAGGGGCTATGCTTTCTTACATTTGAAATACTTTCATATACCCATAGGGAAACCAGAATTATAGTATAGAGAATATAGAGAATCATTGGTTTAAGTATTAGGTATGCTTGTCGAAAGGGCTTGGTGCACCGGTGGGAAGTGTTATTGTTGGGACGAAAAGCTTCATCGCCAGGGTACCCTCTACTGCTTCTTGAAACATTTGTTTTGGACTTTTGAGTAATTATGTCTCTTTGAATTTACAAAATTTGGAGCTTTTTTTCTTCAGGCAAGGATTCTGAGGAAAACCTTAGGGGGTGGGATGAGACAAGTTGGCATCTTATGCGCTGCCGCTCTTGTCGCTTTACAAGAAAATGTTCAAAAGCTTGTGATTGATCACAAGAACGCTAAGGCCTTAGCCGGTAACAAAATACTCTACTTCTCTTAATAGGATTATGAAAACCTTGTCAAATATTATATATTATTGATATCGAAACCTAATCAAATCATATCTTTGAACTATGGTAAAGATTATGACAATGAACCTTAACTAATACATTCGCTCTAATACGACTTTAAAAAGTGATGTCTTTCTTATTCCTCAATGAGGTTTATAAAATCTTTCTTCATAGACTTTGTTTATATCTCAATCAGGAGAAATCTAATATTTGAGTGTGATTCTTGTTTTCCAGAAGGGCTAAATAAAATCAAGGGTCTGAGTGTGGATGTAGCTTCTGTGGAGACAAACATTGTATGCAGCATAGGATAATATCTTAGCGTTCCTAACTCCTTAAGTGTTGCTTCATGATCACATGATCTAAGTAATGTTGGTTCTTGAGCAGGTCTATTTTGAGATCTTAAAAGGGTCACATATTACAGCACTGAAGTTAGGCAAAATTATGGGTGATCATGGTATACTTTTGATGCCAGATAGCTCATCAAGGTGTGAATCAATCTATTAATTGTTCAAACTTCAAAGTCATGAACCTGGGGCATTAGATTAACTTATTTTAATAACATTGATAACTTTAATACAGTTCTTGATAAGTTTAAGGTGAGTGAAGTTTATAGAAAATAATATGGTGCAGGGTAAGGATTGTGATCCACCACCAAGTATCTGCAAGTGATGTGCAGTACACATTGCAATGCATAAAGGTACAATATGTCACTGCGTAAACTATCTTTTTGGTCTGTTCTTTATGCTCACTTGTTGCCCTTGTCTTTCAGCAAGCTATGGCTGGAGTGACGGAGGCAAATGGTGGCAACTGACTGGCTCAGAAAATCTTTCACCTTCGTGAAGACCACCATCACTTCCGGTTGTAAATTTTCTTTGAAATTGTGTTGATATCAATTTCCTGTTGACAATTTAGCTATTTTACAATTAGAAAAGCAAAATAAGACACATATAACTCACCTTATCAAAAGAATCCTGTGAGAATTTATTTCACAATCATTTAGTTACAACTGTGCAAGGAACTATAAAGCTTGCATACACACCAACCTCAACCTATATCTTTCTTTTTTTTTTCCTTCTCAAAACTCTTTCTGAATCAAAAACTTCACATACATACAAAAAAATCAAATGCTACAACTGCAAGGAATCATTGTTGATCAATCAACAAACCTGCAGTATATACATCAACAGAGAGCCACTTTTCCTCATAATTTCTATAAACTCAAGAGCCTTTGATGTTTGATTATGAAGCAGAAATCCCCTCACTATTGCGTTATACGTCTGAGCATCAAGCAAACAACCAAACAACCAACCTTCTTCATTTCCAAAAGCAACTCGTTTTCTTCATTCAGTTTCCCTTCTTACAAAATCCATTGATCATGTGGCCTCTAGGGCCCAATCCTGGGCACTTCAGGACCACATCTTATGGGAGAGCGGGGTTTGTGACATGGACTCAGAATATGAGAGTGCTATGGCCGGTCTTCATGATATAATTTCGGGCTTTGATCTAAGCGGTTTCACTAACAAGTACACCGCCCCACCAAAAGCCCAACATGTTTTGGCGAGTGCCCTCTTTAGTAAAACTATACGAGAAATGGAAGCTACTTTTGAGATGACAGTTAGACAAAGAGGCGTATGGGATTGCCTTCGACAACCGCATGCTCAGGATTTTCTCCTTGCCCTCCCCATTGACGGACTGGGCAGCACATGTCGCCGGTCGAGTACCGGGCAACACTCAAATATCGTCTTTGACACCCTGTTTCCCGCGGATGAGAAATGCCCCATATGTAGCAAGGCATGTTTGGACTCTTTGGGGGAGCACGCCCTTCACTGTAGAGAGCTGCCTGGATTCAAGTACCGACATGACATGGTGCGGGACGTTCTGTTGACATCTTCAAGAGGGCAGGGATCTCGGCCAAGAAAAGAAGCCCCGGTTAATTTTTTGTCTGATCCCTTGGACGACCGCTCAACTCTTAGACCAATTGATATTCTCGTTTTTTGGTGGCAGAGTGGGAAGCACGCCTGTGTGGATCTCACGGGGGGTTTCCCCCTTGTGGGGCTGAGGCCCAGTGCGTTCAAGGCTGACTAGGCGGCTTCCAGAGCGGTACCTTGGAAGGTGAACAAACACGAGGAAGCGTGTCTCGAAAATCAATATGTGTTTGTTTCCTTTGCGTTTGATACCTTGAATCGGAGACTGTGGCTACACTGAGTCGGATCCAAAAAGTCATGCATGAGAATACTGTGACCTCTAGGTCGAAGAACATTATCTTTATACGGCTAGGATTTGCTATTCAGATAGGGTTGGCGGCACAACTTATTGCTCGCCTTCCTTGCATGATGACTTGAGTCGTGTATGCTCTTTTATTTACGATGAAAAAAATGCAAATTTAATTCACATACATGCCATCAAACAGACTCAAAGCCTCATCTATCCGTCCACTTTTACAATACCCGTCAATCAAAATGCTGTAACTGCTGACCGACGACCACAATCGTTATAAATCATCAAATCAAATAACTTTCTCGCGTCATCTACTCTGCGAATCAAACAGTATCCATCCATCCATCAACGTATTATACGTAATAGTATTAGTCCTTCGGTTGCTCTTTATCATCAATGCTAGAAGATCACGTGCTTCTGTTACCCTTCCATCTTTAGACAACGCATCAACTAATATGCTAAACGTATGCACATTGGGTGAGATTTTTCGACTTAACATATCCTCTATCATGATCTTTACTTCTTTCCATAACTTACAGTTACATAACCCTTGAATCAAGCAACTATAAGTCACAATATCAGGAGGATTGTTGGTTTCAATCATTTCATAAAAGAGATTAAAAGCCTCATTCACTTGTTTATCCTTGCAGAGATACCAAAACTGCGACCCTATCATCTCCATCTTCGTGTAGTCGCGAGGGGGGGGGGGGGTTCCCCTCCAGTAAGCAGCAGCCTACGACTCATGTATTACGCATGCTATATTGGCTATTAAAACTGAAAGTAAAAATCAGTTCGGGGACCAAAAATGGGTTTAAAAATGAAACCGACTTGAAAAGGAACTGGTTACTGAGAAGCCGATCCGATTTCTAAACCAAACCAAAAAGGTTTGACAATATTCTAAGCTACAAAATCGATTCCAAATTGGTTTTTCACAAACCAGTTGTCAAAATCCGATTCCAACCTGGTTTAAAACCAATTTGTCTGAGTTTCACATATTTTTACCTAAATCCAGTTTGAAATCAAATCGGTTATTGTATAAACCATTTTTGACAAAGCATTGACCAAACTAAAATCAATTTGGGAACAAAAACTAGTTTGTGCACCTCTGCTTTACATCTTGTTCATACATTAAATTTTAAGTGTGATCGTTAGGGGGTGTGTTCCTACTCTTCCGTTCATAAACTTAGGGGCGTTTGGTTCGTGGAATTAAATAAAATTGGATTTGTAAACTTTTTCTTTAAAAGTTGTGCTTAGTTGGGTAACGAAGTAATTTGAAATGCAATTAAATCTTTTAATTAATGAAATTTATTACTATTTTAACATTACTTAGAAATCATTCACTTGAATGAAAGAAAGTTACATGACCTCAAATTCTATTGATTAAATGAATTTTTATCTCAATCAAAATTTGTTTATAACCCAACTAAACATAACTTAAAAAAAAAAAACTTTACAATTCTAATTTCATTATATTTCATGAACTAAACTCCTCTTAGCTTAATGTGACGATGTCTAGTCACAACGACAATGGGAATGGGAAAGTCCACCAAAGCTATTTACATCACTTTCACCTTCATAATTCGGCTAAAACAAAAAAACTTTACATACTTTAACAATTCGATTTCAATCCGAACTAATTTTTTGTTTATTAAACAAAAATGAATCATGATTATTTTTCATTCTATAAAAATATTAGAAATATTAAAAGAATATTATTTTATTATAAACGCATGTCAATAAAGAGCAAATTATGTAATGTTTTTAAGGGTTGGGTTCTATAGGAAACAAATATTTTACAAAAAAACTAGAAAACCAAGAAAAAATTTTTTTTTTAAACTTTTTTATATGTTTCTTTCATGATTTTAGGAATACTGGAAAAAGAAAAAACTTTAAAAACATTTTCGAGTTTTTTTTAAAATAAAATAAGAATCGGATTTTAGCTTGAAATTAATAATGCATTATACAACAATAATATAAAATTGGTTTATGAATGCCAATTCTTTGTTTTTTTACATTATTCGCATATACCACGTCCATATTAAGTTAAGTTTATTCTTTTTAAGTAGTTTTAATTATAATGCATTATGCAATAGTATTAGTACTATTGCATGATGCACTAATAAAAAATCACTAAACTTTTTATTTTTTAAAACTTTTTTTCCCATTCATAAAGCTAATAAAATTACAGACTTTTTAATGAAATTCTTTTTAAAAATTATTTATATATGAAGAAGTTATAGAGAAAAAAAGTTAGTTTTTTATTTTCTAGATAATTGTTGGTAATCTGTAGATCTTTTCCCATGTTTTTAAACCGAATATTTAAGATTTTCAAGATAATAAGTTTTCTCAAAAATAAAATTTACAAAGCAATAAAAAAGTTCAAGTATCAAATAACATAAAAAGAAAAAGGTGAAAGTGACGATGTAGGTTGTTTGAGACCGGGTTGTAAGGTTGGGTTGTAAATCATCAGTGATCCAATCCAACCTATTATATTAAAAGGGGTTTTCTAATATGTGCGATAGGGTACACATAAGGTGTAATAAATGCACCTTGAAAACTGAAAAAAATAGCGAGATTTTTTTTTAAATTGAAAAAGATATCAAGATTCATCTTAAAAATTGTATTTTTCAATTTTCAAGATTCATATATTGCAATTTTTTCAATTTTAAAATGCATTTATTACACCTTATGTGTGCCCTTATGAGCACACATTAGAAAACCCCATATTAAAAATCTAATTTATCTAACTTTTATACAAACAACCTAACTAAACTAAAATTTTCATTCACATTCATAATCATACCCAAACTAAAACTTTATAATATAAAAAACTATTTATTGTAAATTTAAATTTTAAATTTATATAAAAAAACAGAAACATTAACATTCATTAAATGATCAATATTTATTTCACTAACTACATATTCATCATTTGAGTCTCCAACAATTATTCCAATAACTACATATTCGATTTGCCCTATGCACGAATATGCAAGCATATGTTTCATGCGTGTTTGAGTAATAGCAATGAGAATCCCCAATATCATGCTAAGAATAACTAGGATTTTCAGAAGAAGATGTCATTCGTTTGATGAGAAATAAAAAGGATATCGAAAATTCGAGTGGCTGAAGCTGAAGCAGCTACTTTCGAAGTAACATAAAGAAAAGAAACCACTGGAGTGGGAGAGTTAGAGTCGAAAAGAGGATTCCTCACTTCTTTCTCTCATTCAAACCTGTTCATGAGACTTTCATCTCACACGGCTCCTAAGTGATAAAAGAAAGAAGAACTTCTCTTCTTTCTTTTTTAATTACCTTCCTCGCGTATGTATAAGACCGAATCCATTCGACTTCTAAAAAAGATTACTAATCCTTAACTTTTCGAGGAATCATTCATCAGTGGTTGTGAATAACTAATTTTTTTTTTATCTTTTTGATCTTGGTTCCGTAGGAGCAAGTCAGAAAGTAGAACCATCTGATTTGATTCGGTCTTAATAGCCATGAGATGATCATCTTAGGGTGATCAACTTACTATCACACCACACCATCACACAATGTATACCAAACCTGATGTTATCAAATGGTGTTATCCAGTCAGTTGTCACGTGTCATGATAACACCACCCACAACATCATGGATACCACATGTCCCCTAACGGGATAAAATTTTTTTGAGAAAAAAAAATAAATGAAACCTTAAATTAAATATGAAAAGAAATAGGAATGTAAAAGATGGGCTGTCTAAGTAATTAGTGGCCCAAGAAAACAAGAGGAGATGTGCGACCAGAAGGCTTAGTTTTCGTTTCATCTAATTTTTATTGCAACCCAACTGGTCACTAGTTTTCTTGAGCTACTAAGATTTCTTTTTTTTCTTAATAGATGGCCCACCAAACAAAAAAATACAAAGACCGAGCGTAACGGGCCATAAGGCATCATCTCCATCGCGTCTCCCCCACACGTCTTCTTGAAATCTGATTGGACCAGAGAGGGTTAAGGAGATTTATAAAAAAAAAATATTAATAATAAAAGGGAGGTTATGAAGAGGTTACGAAGTGATTACGACTACACACCTCAAGTGTTGTGACTAGATTATTCACGCATCGAATAACGCCCCTCTATAGAGTTATTTATACATATACTAGTTTTTTTTATCCCCGTGTATTACACGGCTGAGTTAAAAAAAACTCTAAATATAATCATAATCTACGACAATTATGTATTTTTTTAACAATCTAAAAATTTCTCAGTAATTATAGGAGGGTCAGGGCATTTAGACAGTGAGTTTCCTATGGATGGATGTGCGACACAGAGGGTCTTGATTACTCGCACGGATTGAGGTTGTAACGTGTCGCGAGTAACATCGTTTGCTATGATGAGACCCCGGGTAACCGGATTTTGCAGTTAAAAATAAAAGAAATCTAGACACAGAATATAAGGATTTTGTTTATTATATTGAAGTGAAATACTTAGTAAATTTGAATTTAAACTTAATTAAAGTAAAAATATATATATAATTAAATAAAATAAAATATTTTATATTACATGTAGAATATTTAATTAAAATATTAAATGAATAAAGTATTAGAAGCATTACATATATATTAATATATTAAGGTATATGCAATAAAATATATTATTTTAATAAAATATAATATATTTTAATAAAATATAATATATATGTAATAAAATATTAACCTTAAATTAAAAAAATTTAGTATTTGGATAATTACTAACCTTAATATAAAAATTTGTATTTGAATAATTATTTATTGGATAATTGTTTATTAAAAGTTTAAACTAAATAACCTCTAATATGGAAATTTAGTATTTGGATAATTATTTATTAATATTTTGACTTAATCTAAAATTTTGTGGTGATGACAAGTGTCCATTTTTACTAACTAAAGTATAACAAAACTTTTTATTTATTATATAGTATAGATAGATATAGATCTAGATATAATTAAAATATTATTATGAATAAAGTATTATAAGCATTACATTAAATTATTAATTAAAGTATATGTAATAAAATATATTATTTTAATAAAATATAATATATATGAAATAAAAATATTATCTTGAATAAAATATTAACCTTAATATTAAAAATTAGTATTTGGATAATTACTAACTTTAATATAAATATTTGTATTTGAATAATTTTTTATTGGATAATTACTTATTAAAAGTTTAAACAAAATATACCTAATATGGAAATTTAGTATTTGGATAATTATTTATTAAAATTTTAATTTAATCTAAAATTTTGTGGTGATGACAAGTGTCCCTTTTTACTAATTATAGTATCACCAAACTTTTTGTTTATTATATAGTTTAGATTACATTTCCAAATGCAAAGGCATAGTATACTTTTGAACTTTGGCCACCAACATTTTTTAGTTTTTTTTTTTTGCTTTTAAGTTTTTTGGTCTTTTACTTTGAACATGAAACTTTTACAATTTTACGTTTTAAACTTTGTGTGGCCATACTTTTAGGATTTCATAGTTTGGCCACACATGTTTCACATTTTTACGTTTTCAACTCTCTAACTTTGAAATTTTATTTTTGTTTTGTTTTAAGTTTTGTGGTATTCTAGTTTGTCACGAAACTTTCACAATTTTAAGTTTTAAGACATAGTGGGATTTTATAGTTTTATTTTTTGCCCACATAAGTTTAATACTTTTAGGTTTTGTGAGTGTGCAGATTAAATGCAACATAATCTTGTGAGTGTGCAGATTAAAGTTGCATTTTTCTTATATATTTGAATAGCATAAGCATTGTTCTATGGCCTATTATTTGGAGTTTCTAAAAAATAAAATAAAATTCAGAGTGCCCAACAGTTGAAAAGAACAATCTGTGTTTCGTTTACTTCGTATATTCTTGATTTCTTGTGTCTTCATTTCATTGTATAGAAAACTAAATAAAGCTGATTCTATCTTTAGGGTTTTTTATACAATCACTCTATTGCATATTTTTATCTTTATTGCATTTGTTTGATTGTGATGATCAGTTTAAACATCGCAAACGTTAGTGATTTTAAGAGTTCTTAATGCATGAATGAAATTTGGTTTATGCAAAAAAAAAATCATTAGTTTTAATCACACATTTAAATTCTTTACTAAAATCGTTACGATTGGATAAAAAAATAATAATAAAAGAAAAAAAAAGTAAAAGACAAGATTTATAAATATATGAAATATTATATTTCAATTTAATAACCAATACTAATATTATATTTCAATTTAATAACCCACACAATATTATGTTCAAATTTATTAATGAAACCAATATAATATTTCAATTTAATCATCTACAACTTGTATTTCATTTATATACTAAATTTTACCATCGCACATTGTCGATAGTCATAAAAAATACTTGAATTGTTATAACGTCACGTACATAAATGAAATAAAAAACGTATAACGATCCAGACTTTTAAAATATCTATTCTACGACCTAAAAACTCTCTTAGACGACTTTATTATACAATAAACTCTATTGCTAAGTTCATTTAGATTGAAAATAGAATAATAACAAATATTCTATGCCACATGACTTTATATAACGACCTAAAAACTATCTTGGACTACTTTATTATATAATAAACTCTATTGCTAAGTTAATTGAGAATGAAAACCAATATCTATATCTAAATTATATAATAAACAAAATGTTTTATCATACTTTAATTAGTAAAAAAAAGACACTTGTAATCACCATAAAATTTTGGATTAAGTTAATATTTTAATAAATAATTATCCAAATACTAAATTTTTATATTAGGTTTATTTAGTTTAAACTTTTAATAAGTAATTATCCAATAAGTAATTAATTAAATACAATTTTTTTATATTAAGGTTAATAATTATCCAAATACTAAATTTTAATATTAAGGTTAATATTTTATTACATATATATTATATTTTATTGCATATACCTTAATATTTTAATATATATAATGCTTATAATACTTTATTCTTAATAATATTTTAATTAAATATTATACATGTAATATAATATATTTTATTTTGTTTAGTTTTAATATATTTTTTATATTAAGGTTAATAATTATCCAAATACTAAACACACCGCCTAAATGCCCACTGTCGTAAAACCTCTGACCCACCTATAACTACTGACAAATTTTTAGATAGTTATAAAAAATACATAATTGTGGTAGACTATGATTGTATTTATAGTTTTTTTTTCTCTTCTCTTTTTGTTCGGCCATCGGTGTGCGGCCACTTGTTTCTGAGTTGGGGGTCTCTCTAGAAGCAACCTCTTCACCCTTTCGGGTAGATGTATGGTTTGTCTACATCATACCCCTCCCAGACCCTACTAATAGTAATACTATTAGCAGGACTTTACTAGGTATGTTTGTTGTTGTTGTTGTTATAGTTTCTTTTTTCAAACTCAGTCGTGTAACACACGAGGATAAAAAATTAATAGAATAATAAAATATATTCTATGCCACATGACTTTATATATAAATCACGGGACTTATAAAACTTTTTTTTCTTTTCTTTCAATCTATACTTTTATAACCTTTAATTAACTAATTAATCAATTACTTAATTATAAACTTAACAGGTGATGCTATCAAGCAAAGTTGGTGTAGTGGTTAAAATTCTAAGCTTGTGGTTGAAGAGACCCAAGTTCTAGTCTCACTCACACCACTTTGTAAGATATTGGTGGGCAATGAAGGATTGAGCTTGATTGATCCTGAGTCATAAGGGAGGGTTTACGGGCTTGTCCAGTTCCCGCCCGATGGTGCAAATGGGGGCGCTCCCGGGTTCACTCGCTATGAGGTTTGGACTCGGGACAGTGGGTAGGTCCAGGGTAACCAGTCCCGATACACCGCTGAGCCAAATTGCCGTTAAAAAAAAACAGGTGATGCTAATTAATTAATTATACTACTAATAGATGTGCAATCAATTTATAGTTTTAGTTAGGCGTGGATACGATGAGTTCATAACTCATAAGCTAGAAATGTGTAACAAAGAGCCGTCTATATGACATATTGCATGACATCTCAACCACACGCTATTAAATGTAAATTAAAATTAGAAATAACTACGACGTGCATGCTAATTAAGCCTAGATTATGATTTTGGTCCGGTCCAAAACTGTGGGTTTGATTCCAGACCCCTACCCTAATTTCTTCATATCTTGTTTCGATCCCGAGAAGACGACCGCCACCGTTCGGATTAATTAAGGAACCACCTGCTCGAACCATTCATCTTCACTTCTTCAGGTCCATGTGTGGTCTGGTGTGGTGTGTTGGTGATCATCATGCATGATTTTTTTTTTTAAATTATGTATTTTTTTTGTTGATCATCATGCATGATTTTTTTTTTTAATTTAAATTATGTATATTTTTTGGTGGTATATAATTAAGTTTAATTTTGTCAATTCAATTGTCCAATGAACTTGCTAGGATGTCTTAATTTCCATTCACGGGTTTCAACTAATTTGAATCCTAACCCTTGTATGTCACGAGGACAAACACATAACAAATAACAATTAACAAGAAACAAAAACAAATTGGACTACAACATGCATGCTAGTGACAAATTAACACCAAATAATTTGATGGTTAAATTGATTAATCGACATCATAGTACCATATATGTCAACAAGTATTTATTGATGGTTCTTGCAGGTTTGTTAATGGCGGTAAATAAGAGAAGAGAGGCTAAGTAAATAGCAAAAAAAAGTTTCATATTATATAAATGCACTAATAAATATGCTTCTAGTAACGTTGATCAAGTTTTGGAGGTAAACCGCCAACTAACCGACAATGGTTTTGGAGATAACTTCCTTCTTCCTTAGCTAACCAACCTATCAACCGGCATAAACTAACTTAATCTATAATCGGATGTACATCGTTTATTTATGTACAAACACTAATAAATATGCTTCTAGTAATGTTGATCTAAGTTTAGGGTTTCAACATTGCCTCCCCTAGACTTTATCTTGCTTCTTCAAATCTTCTAGTTTGGCAAGATCACAATGTTGCCAGGGGCGAACCCATGTGGATCCATGTGGATACTATTGGGGTCACCTGACACCATGAATTTTTTTTTGATACTAGGATATATATGATTTGATCTCGATTCACCTCTGAGAAATCTGATCACTGACCTCCATAAAAATTTAACACCGACCCTAAACGTAAAAAAAAGAAAAATCAATTTTTATCGTAAAGACCATGGATCAACAAATATTATATGCGAACAGATTCAAACACCTTTAACAAAAAACATTAACTCGTAGAATATACGAGACATGTATATTGAGTAACAATCGGCAGTAGACACTCAAAGATCAATATGATCTCAGAACTCACACTCTGTATATACAACATATTAGACATTAGATTAGAGTTAATTAGTATGAATCTACAAGCCCATTAGGTATTTAAGGTTTAGAATTCATTATCTATATATTGTAACCCGATTATTCAATAATAACATTTAGTATTCTATTATCTTGCATGGTATCAGGGCCAGATGGCCTGGGCCACCATAGGCTCTGATAAATCCGTTGATCTAAAAAGGAAAAAAAGAATAATCTAACCAAACCATAGTTTGAAATTTGAGGCATGGATCATAGATCTAGCCAATGTTGGAGCCAAAATTTAGAAACGAACCAAGAGAATGATGGTGAATGGGTAAAAGATATAACCCAACAAAATTGGTGATAATTTTGAAAGATCAATGCTTAATAAGTCGACCGTGTCAAATTCACCCTGGAACAACCTGCTTTTGAAGATCAAGACTATGGTCCATTGTTATGAATTGTTTTGAAGAATATGGATGGCAAAATCAAGCACACTATGGATTGGTAGATAGCATGTAGGAATTCGGCGTCGAGAACCGAAATTAAAGCAAGTTTTCTTTAGTTTATGTTTTATTTTTTTCAGTCATTAGCGTTCGATTTTCTTCCACTAAGACTGTGGAGAAGTGTTAGATATTAGATTATGGTTAATTTAGATAATTTTACAAGCCCATTAGGTATTTAGGGTTTAGAATTAATTCTTTATATATTGTAACTCGATCATTCAATAATATCATTCAGTATTCTATTATCTTACACAACAGTATAAGAGCTTTAATTCGGTATGAAACCCTAAGAATTTAAACAAAGATGATAGAACTTTGTAATGGTGGCATGCCATATACAACCCCATCTTGACCTCAACTTGGAGAGAAAAGATGTTTGTATATGCAGCTCCTCTAACCCTAGCACCGTTTAACTTTTTAGAATTGCAACATAACACATCCGACCCCTTTACTTCTATAAATGATGGAATAGGCACTAAACATCACAAAACAATTAAACATAAAAATTAAATAAACAGAGTTACAATAACAAATACTATCAACCACTAGTTGAAGTGTACATTTTAAAATTTATAAAATTACAGTTTTATAAAAATTTGAACATATTATTAACTAATTTATAAAAATAAAACTAATCTATAATAAAACTTATTAAATTACTATCAAATACATATAATCGAAGTATCTAACAATGATAAAGTCTAATAATATTGATACTCCAACAATGGTTACTCATAAAATCTTATGTGAATTAAGATTTGAGTATAGTTTTGAAAGTTAAATTGAACCCCTAGACAGCAACTCAGGTATATTATATTTCTATTTTCAAACGACGATTAACGTATTTGCTACTTTTATTTTCCTTTGAGATTTTATTTGATTTTTTATCATGTGACACGGCCCAACTGGTATAACAATTTTTTATGTATATAGCGATACATAGCCGAACTCAAAGCATTTTCGATCCCCATGAAAAAAATTCAATGGGTTCGCCACTGAATGTGGCGGCCAGTCACGTGACAGCGGATGTCGTAGTTCATTTTAAAAACCTAAATAACCTATAGTATAGGCAAGTAAGGTATCGTATCCGAAGGAATTCATGGATAATGATAGTTCTAATGGTTGCGTTCACTTGAATTGAAAATGCAGTTAAATTAACGTAAACTACAATTGCTTTTTGAGTTGTGAATTGAATTACCAAAAACCCAAATTTGTGCAAAGTATAATTAAGCAAAGTAAACTAGAATTGGGTTGTGAAAATCAGTTATGTAAAGAGGTGATTACTACGGGATACAAGTTAAGTAGTTTATAAGTCAATTCCAATTACCCAAGTCTAAAAATCACATAGACATGATTATGTTTAAACTATTCAACCTAACCCTTGATACCAGACATCTACATAGTGCCAAATATTTCTAGCGCCAAAAAACGATGACAGGTGTGTATTTGAAAAGCAAACCAAGTTGTTTAAATTAATCAGCAAACAGTTGAATCCAAAGGACTTAAAGGGTCCACAAAATTCAATCTAGACTAGACTAATTGAAATCAAATTGACAAATACTAACTGTTCACCCAAAGTAATCACACGAATGGTTTAGCCGGACATGTTCATCATTGCAATACAAGATTCGATTGAAGAAAACATTAAAATCTTTAAAGCCGAATGATTTGCAAATCATTCCAGAAGAAAACATTAAAATCTTCATCGTCTCTTTCCATAAGTCCAAAATTGTCTCTAAAGCTCTCTAGACGGGTGAGAAGCTGAGAAGAACCATATTGTGACCTAAACCCTAAACTTATATCAAAGAATTTATTTTTTTTGGGATTTCCAACCCCTCACGTGTCGCAAGGGTCTCTTGTTGCTGTCTTTGCGTGGGGCGGCAGACAAAATAGTCGGGCCAGTTTCGTCCACACGTGTTGCGAAACCATTTCTTCCTCTCTCACGTGTCGTGAGACCTCCAAGCTTTGTATTTCCTCATTATTCCTTGTAATTTTATCGTCCCGACACATTCAAACTCCTTTTAATCTTACAAAAACAATACACAAACATGTAATGAGATTCTATAATGATATTGCAATTAAAAACAAACGATTACACTTGATAAACACTACAATTTCATAATCCCATCAGGCCATCATCATGAATCACGAATGGTCTGAGGTTTTTGCTTCTTTGTAGGCAGTGGCGAACCCAGAAATTATATTTATGGGGGTCGGAAAGTTTTGAAAGCCAACTATTTATCGTTAAATATTAACTTTTTTTAACCCATTCGAGTTGGGTCGGGTCACATAATACATACTTTTATATTGACATATGTATACAATGAGATTATTTAACTACTATTAGCTTAGTTAGTCAAGTATTAATCAAATAATTATTATTTTGTTCGTGCAAACAAGATAACCAAAATTTTAAATTTTTATATATTTAACTTCTTTTTCACTTATTTAAGTGTACAAAAGAACAACAAGAACTTGATGAGTCCGGATTTAATATTTTTTTGCTCTTTTTAAAAGCCAACAAATAATACCCGTAAACGTACTATGATAAAACATGAAAACTTTAGAAATCAAACTGACGACCAAACTGACGACCTAAGCCAACAAGCTAACCCTTTCATCACCAATAATTACTTAGACAAACTCTCATAGTCTAATATTTTTTGTTACAATATATTAAAAGAAAACAAAACAAAATAATGTTCGATGAATTGAAAATTAAAATTCTATAATTTAATAAATAAATTTAATTATTCGAGAATTAGACTTCTTTTCCTGACACATTTAAGTTGTATAGTACAAATTTACAAAAGGTAAAGATAACAGATGAGAAAAGACAAATTGTTTTTCTTTTTTCTATTTTCTTTTTGTTTCTTTTTGTTTCTTTTCTCCTTCTTCTCTATCATCTCTTTCTCCATTAAACCTGCAACTCCAAACACAAAACAGCGAAAAAGTCTAGTAATAAAAACATGATTCTTCACATCTAACCATTCAATATCTTTTATGGGGGTCGGTGATAAAATTTCTTGGGGGTCGATCGAAATAAAACCATATATATAACAATAAAAAGAGAAAATTCATGGGTGTCGGACGAACCCCATACTCAAGCCCTAGATCCGCCACTGTTTGTAGGTTCTCCATCTTTAGCTTCCTTTTCATCATACTTTCTTTTGGCTTCCTTTTCTTGGTTACTCGGTTCTCTTATCTTGAACATGCCATCCAAGATCTTGACTTGATTTTCTTTTATCAACTTGTAATGCCACTCCAAAAGTTCCAAATACATAGAAATAAACAATTTCAAGACTTCCCGCCAGATTCCGGTTAAAAACCAAGTTATGTGTGATTAACGGCCAAGCTTGTTATCTGTTGCTCTGTCACTCAAACCAAACTTTTTTTATAATCATTTCCTAATGTATATAAAGTTGGTGTATCTATAAGTTATTTCTTTTGTGACGAAAAAAAAACAAAAAAAAAACATATCCAACTTAAATGATAATTGCAGTTATGCACTCAACAATCCAGGTATTACTCTTGTTCTTCGTATCTAAAATAAGGAAAAAAAATTGACACATTTTTAAGCATGGATTATATACAATCGTACAATCAGTACAACCTTAAAATTGGCCTTCCAACTTACATATATGTACAGTGGCGGATCCATCGGAGCCAGTGGGGTCCTAAACACTCACTCAATTTGAAAATTTTAGTGTTAATTTCTTGAACCGAATGACTAAAACACCCAAGGTTTTTTTCGAGGCATCCAAAGTTATTGAAAATGGTTTTTTTTAATTGTTTTTGGCACCCAAGACACCCAAGATTTATAAAAATAGCTTGTTTTTAGCGGCTTTTGGCATCCAAGACGCCCAAAGTTATCAAATTCTATAAAATAACTTATTTCAATGTTTTATTTATGTATTTATGTTATCTTTTACTGATTTTTTTTTGCACTCACTAAACAAATTTTCTGGATCCGGCTGTATATATATGTAGATTTTTAACATGCATCCACCAAACATGTTACAATATATAAAAAGGATCACACCAATATTTTTTTTAAATGGAACCAAAAGCACACCTGAGCGATCAAGTAATTTAGTTAAAACAAAACCCCGCTTAGACCATCTCCGATGCAATGATCTAAATGCAATGTCACATATGCAACCTCTCTCATACTCTTTCCTCATGTTTATTCTCTTTTGTACTTTTGGAAGGATTTTTCTAGTCTTTCTCCTCTTTCTCTCACTTCCACATCATCATCCATGTCACAAATACACTCTAAATATGATGCATTGGTGATGGTCTTACAAATGATTGCTCGTACCATCGTCTTAAACATGTGGTCCAGTCATTACATCCCCAGTCCAGTGGTTTAATTAGAGTGTGGTCCTAGTGTCCACTTGACCACACACATCACAATATGAAGGACCATAATTCTACATCATAGTAACCATGATGTTTTTAGACTTCCTAACATTCATTAACATACCATATGTATTTCCTATCTTTCTTTCAACTGATATGAGACGGCTAACCAATTCTTTTTCAAATTTGTTATTATACTACTTTTCTACTTTTACTAACTAACCATTATTGATTATACATTATAAGCTTTTTTCACGATCAAATTATTTTTCTATTTACTTGAAAATGTATTAGCTGTTCAAAAAGAAATTACTCATTATAAAATTATGTTCGGAAATAACGTAAGTCATAAGATATTGATTATATATGCCACAAGTAACGTAAACTATAACATATCTACTATATAATAAATAAAAAATCTCAATGTCACATGTTATCGTCATATTTACGCTCATCAAAATTTCTCTGTCTCTCTCCTATTATATACCAACTATCTCTTCTATTAAATATTAACGATTTTAAATAATTAAATTATTTAATTAATTAGAAAAAAATATAATTTTTTTTAGTTTAATAATTTTTTAAAACTTAATAAATTTTTAATTTTTGAACCATGATTTCATAAAGCAAGACTCACCTACCAAAAAACTAGGGGGCATAAACACAAACAACAAAAAGACTTGCATACGGAAATAGCACCAATCCTCCCATGTGATTGTTGGAATTTTGGGAGAAAAACTAGTGAAAAATGGGTTTTTTTACTAAGTGTGAAAATGAGTTTTTCACCAACTTTGGACTAAAATAAAATACAGATAACATAGGTTGTTGCCTCTGTATTTTATAGGTTTGTGTAGTACGTTGTGAGGGTTTTCCAACGCATCAAACCACGTTCAAATCCGAGCTCGTATGAATGAGATATCGAAGCTCAAAGTTGAGGTCTCGCAACTAGTGAAGCTACGAAAATTAAAGAGAAAAATGCTAAGTATAGCATGTTAACTCATCCCACATTGGTTGGGGATTGAAACCAAAAGTGGTTTATAAGGTGGGAACCTTACCAACAATTGTTTCCTTTAGTAGGACACATCCCTTGGACCCTGAGTGGTGCGGACCCCTAGCTCGTACTCTCACTAGCACTCACGCGCGCGTGGCGTTGGCGTATGAGGCGCAATGTGGCGCTTTGATGGCGTACTTTGCACTTCGCATCGCCGAGAGCCGCCTTTATGTTTTTTAAGTTCAACCGGAAGTTGGTCCGGTTGAAGACCAGGCGGATAAGTTCAAGCGGACTGTGAGTTGAACCGGAAAAAGTCAGGTTCGAGCGGATCCAGTTCAAGCGGACCTGGATGGTCCGGGCGGAACCGAGTTCAACCTGAACAGTAGTTCCGGTTGAAGTTCAAGTGGAAAAGGAGCTCCGCTTGGAGTTCAATCGGAAGTTGAACCGGAAGATCAGTTCTTCCGGAAAACAGCTGTTACGCGGAGATTCCTCCGGAATGACAGTTGTAAACGCGTTTTGAGCTAATTAAGGTAATTCCGTGTTAATTAGAAATCAATTTGCATTAAAGACGTTTAATGCAAAGTTTGACTACGAATTATTTTTGTGTGCTCAACAAGTCATTCCCATCACTATAAATATAGCATCATTAGTTGAGGCAAAATACACCAGAATTCACAGAATTCTTTCTCTCTGCCTCTCCTCATTCTTTCTCTCATCTTCTTCATCATTCTTGTTCTTCAAGCTTCAAGGTATTTTCAAGCTTAGAGTTATCCCGGCCGTACAATATGGTCTAGGCAATTGTACCCTGGGAAACAAAACGGATCTTCGGTCGACCCGGAATTTGTTTTAAGGGACTCGGGTTTTGACCCGAAGCCTTCCCCAAAGATTCCTTGGAATCTTCTTCGTTTTTCTTGAACTAATATCAAAAGTGTTTTTCTTAAACCTTTTCTTTGTCATTCAAAACATTTTCTATAACTCTCTGTTTTGTTTTTCTTTCACTCAAAACATTACTATTTTATTTACAAGCATTTGTTAAACTTTGCATTTCATTTCATTTGTATTGTAATTTCATTTCATTGTAATCCTTATTTATTTCCTTGTATTGTATTTCATTTCCGTGTAATCTTTGTTATTTTCTTGTAATTGTAGTAGGAGTAGAATTTCTTTTCAAAGTGAATTGTAATAGATTAGTTTTATTTCTTGTGTTGTAATCGTAATTAAATAAAATATTTATTTTATTTCAAATTTGCGAACGGTTTTCCTACAGTGATCACCCACGACTTGGCTCTATTAGCCACCCATAAAAAAACTAATACATTTTAAATCATTGAACATGCTAGCCACCGAGGGGCGTTTGTTGTTGAAGGCTGCTTCGTTACGTTCTTTTCAAATAATCCAACAAGCAATGAAGATAATCGCATCTTTTCTTTTCAGGTTCGGTCCCGAAAATTCCACAGCTTTGACGAGATCTTCGACCGAGAAAACAAAAAAGTTAGAAATATTACACCATCTTGTCACAAGGTTCCAAAACTGATTAAATCTTCGTTATCTAATATTTATAATTTTAATTTTAAATATTATTATTCTTTATTTCAATTATTTTTATGTTTAATAAATATAATAAGTGTTATACACGTTTATTTTCACTTATGTCATTTTAAATAAAAACATCTAAAGACATCTATGTAAAAATGATAACAAAAATGATAACTATAGTTATATAAAAATGATAATACATGTTCACAGTGGAAGGAAAATTCATTTCTCAACATTTTTTGATATTTTGATATTTTCTACAGTAATGTCATGAGGAACAAAAACCATCAAAAGATTTCGATGAACTTAGAAGGAATGCAACCCATGTGCAATGGACTGTTGACTATTACTGACAAAGATACTTATGTGAAAATCCACTTGATATTTTAGCAACAGATCAATTAAATGAGAACCTTCAATTCCCTAGGAATTTATTTATAAATCGTTTGATAATATTATCTTTTAAGGCTGTCTATAATATTATGAGTTTTATTTTTATGCGTTTTTTGTCATATGACAACCTAATGAGTAAAGGCTTTATGAGATCACAATTTGTGTAAGGTGACTAGTTCTTTAGATTACTCACAACTTTTCCCTATTTATTACCTATTACTACATTCATCAAATTGTATACTTATGGAATTATCACTCCACTAAATTATAAATTGTCACACTTAGATAATAAAATTATCACTCTACTAAATTCTCAATTTGTCAATTGTGAGTTTACTAAATTACAATATTGTCACACCTAAAATTATGAAATTGGCTCATCAAATTGTCTACCTAATTATAAAATTACCACTCTACTAAATTACAAAATTGTCATACCTAATTACAAAATTACCACTCTATATATTGAATTTCAAAACCGACCAATTAAGACTCATCTAAAATACAAAACTATCCCACCTAAATTACAAAATTGTCACCCTACTAAATTATAATATTGTCCCACCCTTTTTTTTTTTGGATAAATCAATTGCATTTTAATATTATAAACATATTAGATCCAGTGTAATTTAGATCCAGTGTAATTGGTTTACAACCCAACATCTCTTATGATAGGCGTGGTGCGGGTTTGATCCTTGCAAGCCCACATTTTTTCCTTCATTTAATAGGAATTAAGATATAAAATAAATAAAAATAATATATATAAACATCTTTTTGAGTTAATTCCATTCGTTTTATCAGTTTATTATTTGTTCATATAAAGGCATGAAGTGTAGCGGTGTGAGTCTGTTACGTAGACAGTGACACATCACCAACGACTAACCCTAGCCATCACACTATACATCAACTAGTGAACTCGGTCCAAAAACACAACAACAAACTATGGGCATTAGACGAGCAATTAACTCTTTCTTGTTACTAACAACCATATTGGCTATGTAGATGGAACAATACCAGTCCACCACTCCACCGATATGGGCATTTTAAAAGTCCCTTGAACGAGGACATTTTTCAAGCTAATGAGTTAAAGAAGGAGCTTATTTTTTATTCGATTGTTCATTTTTTGAATTAATAGGAATAGCAAGGTGAATATAGATCGGCCGGGACACCAGGTCAAGTGGCTTAAAAAACCTTTCTTTCGTTCAGGCATGTAACTCTTTATATGATATTGATTAGCTTAATTTTTCTAACCTATATTCATTTATATTTATATATACCTTACTGTTAAAAAATATGAACCAGTAAACTAGGTGTATAAATCCTACCATTGTCACTGTTATAATTTTTCTAACCTATATTCATTTACAATGACTAGGTCATAAAACTATATATAAAATAAAGTGTGAACAAGTAACTAAAACATAAAATGTGAACAAGTAACTAAAACAGCATGTAGATGCAGGGAAGTAGGTATGTGCATAGACTATTCAAACTTGGTTTGAACTGTGAAGCTTGCATCCACATGAAATGATTGAGAGATTCACCAACCAACAACAACAAATGCATGATCCAACTTGAACCACATGTACCTTAAAATCCAAAAGAAACTTTCAAAACACAATTTAGATATGTTGCACAAATATTGGCAGGTTATAGGTACAAAAGTTGTGCACTTTTCTGTGGAATTTCTTCTTCTTTATTAAGAAAAGACAATAAGTTCCCTTTATGTGGGTGAAATATTGTTGAGATATTACTAACTTTTTAGTTTTATCCAGATCATTCCAAGATGTTGGCCTGAAAGATTCAACCTTTATATGGTTAGATTAAATAATGTTATAAGATTATATTCATGTGTTTTACATGACACGTCAAATAAATAAAAATATTACATAATTAATTGTTTACACTGAGTCGAGTAAATGGTTAAAACTTTTAAGATAAAAGATTCTTACAAGTTACAAATATATATTTTATTTAAGGTTTTTTAAAATATGTTAATATTTTATTGACATACCAAAAGGTCTCTGACCTACTAGTATCTTGGTGTTGGATAAAGTTTTTTCTTACTAAATGGTAAGGGTTCAAACCCTATAGTGGACAAAAAATTTATCGTTTAAAAAAGGATCTATGTAACGTAGTTTACAATGATATAAACATAATTAATTTTTTATAAAAAAGTTTAATATGTTAAATATTATTTATACTATATTATAATATAATACATTTAGGAATGATGACATTGTTTTTTCACTTTAATCACTTTAAAACATTGACAAGACAATAGCTTGCAACAATTTCTTATATTTATTACCAGAAAAAGTGTTGTGGTATATGATAGAGAAAGCAAAAATATGAGGGATGTTACACACCAATAGCTTATACTTGCCAAACTAAAGTTGCAACCATGCCGTGAATAAGTAGTCCGTCAATTCTGAAACATCCACACAAACCGAACATAAGATTTTAATGGTATATTAATAATCTTGTAACGTGAGTACGTATTACCTTTCAATAGTGAGACGTTAAAGAAGATGATCACTATCTTGATTTAATGAGACGTAGAAGATGATCATCACGTACTTCCTTTAAAGAGTGAAATGTTTGTAGAAAGTAATCGTTACTTTAAATAAGACGTTTTTACACGTTTACCCAATTTTAACAACTCTTATTTACTACATTTTGATTGTAATAATTGATTGCTTAACCTGCGTGTTTGTTTACTTGTTTGATTATGTTAATTAGATGCCAATAGACAAAATTTGAATTCACCTACAAATGAAATTCGATGTATGTATTTAGTTTCTAACATAATAATTTTTAACAACTAAATCATAACACTTTATTTTAAAGGATTCATCACTATACCAACAAAAAATATATCATTTAAGACCTGAAGAATAGTATATATTCTGATTATGGAATGTTGTACTAAAAAGTCCCTTTCTCGGGAAATGTACTTGTCTATTTATAGTACAAAGATCCTAACAACCCTAACGGCCTAAAAGCCCAGTAGGCTTTTGCTACTTGGGTCCTGGTAATCCATCCACGTGGCGCATATCCGCGTCATCCTGCTGGGGATAAGTGCGGACATAGGCCACCGCTGGGTTATCATGGGCTCAGGCCCAGGGGCCTGAGCCGAGGCATTGTTTCGAAGCGGGCTTGTTAATATAGAATGGTCCTTGAGGCCTTGGAGCATATACCACCTCTTCATGTCCCCCTAGTCTACTGCACGCGCCTTTTATGGGAAAGTGGGATGTAGACTAGACATCAGCAATGTCGTGGCTTAATCGTGGACCGCGTGTTTTCCGGACAAGACGCTTCGGATGACCGATGGTGACGCATGTTGCTGCAGAGCCGTCTTTCTGTCGTTTGGGTTCCCCATTTCCTTTATAAGTACTTTCTTGATTTCTTTGTATTCCCCTACCGATTTTTACTTACGATCCCATATTTCTCTCCAAGTCTTATTCCTTCCGGCAACCATGGCTTCTTCCTCAGACGAATCTGATTGGAGTAGGATCCCCTGTTCTTTATCTGTAAATGCTTATGCGAATTTGGTAGCGGATCATAGGCTTTTACAATGGAATCCTCTTCATCCTTCTCCGGGTCAAACTGCCGCTAACCCTCCCTCGGGCATGATTACTGTTTATGCAGAATGGTTTTCCCATTGTAACTTCAGGGTTCCTGTGACAGCGTTCTTAGTGCGGCTTCTAAGGTTTTACGGTCTTCACCTGTCCCAGATCCATGCGAACGGGATGCAGAGGGTGATATTTTTTGAGTTTTGCAGCCGTGCCTTAGGCATAGAACCTTCTGTGGCTATGTTCAACACCTTTTTTCGTGCGGTCATTCAGGACTCCTGGTATTCTTTCAATCAACGCCGCGGCGGAGGCGTTCATGCCACCGAGCCTTCTAAAGGTATGCGGGGATGGAAAGGCCGTTTCTTCTACCTTTCCTCCCGGATTGTCCCTTCGGATCTGGTGATGCGATCCGTTCGAACTCCCCTTGTTGATGCTCCTCCTGCGGTGTTGGTTCCGACCGATGATCCGGATTTCACCCGACTGACTGAAACTCCGGTTGCGTACCAGATCCTCAACGAACATGCTTTGTTGAGCGTCGGTATGAGCCGCAACTGGGATGATCCCCAGCGAATCCCTGTTTTTGTTATGGAGGGACAAAGTAAGTTTGTTTTCCTTTGTTTTGTTGTCCTTTTTCTTGGGCATTACTGACTTCTTTGGCCTTTTTGTTTTTGCAGGGGTAAGCCCGTACCATGCGGTCCTATCCCCCACTCCCCGAGGTCTCAAAGCCGTGCGCATGGTCATCGCACCTGGTAGCCCCAGTTATCTTCTTCGCTTCCAAGAAAATTTCTTCCTTCCTCCTCCACCGTCGGGTGACTCTACGAGTGCACCTATTGCTAGTTCGGTACCCTCAGGTGGGGCTATTTTCTTCCCTCCTTCCGATACTTCCATTGTTTTGAGTGATTCTGATTCTGAGGATTCTGCAGCTTTAATTTACCGGAAGCGGCCTGCATCTAGCGCATCCACCGGGTCTTCTCCGAGTTCTGCGTCTGTCTTTATAACTGCGTCAGGCTCCTCTTCGAGCATTGCGCCTGTTCCATCAGCAACTGCTGACTCTTCGTTGAGTGCGGCGTCATCTGATACGGCGGTGGCCTATTCTTCTGCTAGTCCTGCCTCGCTGATGGCGACTGTTCTCATGACTGCGGCCCCTGTTAACTCTTCGCTTTTGGGGGCAACTAATCCTCCTGATGCTACACCCCCTCCCCTACCTTTCTCCGCATCTACGCTGGAGGTAACTTCTTCAATGCCGGTTAACTTTGCTGGGGGTGAAGGAAGTGGCGGTCCTCGTCCGGAGAAAATGTTGTTAACTCCTCCGCATGGGGGAAAAAGGAAAAGTGCTGCGGAGCGATATGAGGCTGCCAAGAAACGTGCTGTTGCTGGAGGTTCAGGAGGACGTATTTCTGGTGAGTCGTTTCGTGGTGTCTTTTCATCCTTATTTATTTCTTTTGCTGTTTTCCAATGTGTAATTGTTGCTTTGGATGTAGTGCCTATAGGTGGCGGCCGAGGCAGAGGCCGCGGAAGCCCTACTGTCGGCGCGAACCAATCGACATTTGTTCCAGAGACTTTCGTGACTCCTCCTGAGAATCAACCTATTACTCCTCCACCGCATGCTTCTCCTGAGCGCCCTGTGTCTCCGCATTCTCCTCACGCGTCAGAAAACGCCAAAGAGGATGAAGGGATAACTTGAAGCCAACTTCCCCTCTGGCTCAGCATGATTCTGCTAAGGGGAAGAAGGCTGCAGATGATGCTATCTCCGAAGTGAAAATTCCCGACCGGCCCTCTTCTGAAACCCGTGGATCTCTCAACCCATCCGCCCGGTACGTCCCAGATTGGACTATAAACAGGGGGACCAAGCTTCGCGATCCGGCCGTTTGCCGGAACTTTTTGGCGAATTGTCTTCCTCCTGCTGAAAGGGAAGAGCGCATGCGGGTTGGGCGTGCGGTGTTGAGTGATGAGATGGTTGTTCATCTGGCGGGTATGGTGAGCGTATCTGTGGAGGTAGCTCGACAATGGACGGAGCTGGAAGATCAGTTGGCTGTTGAGAAGGATGCCAAGGCCAAAATCAAGGATCTTCAAGCGGAATGCGCTCGCCTTGGCCGCCTTCATAAAGAGCAAGTTGATCTCCACACAGAGTCTGTGCAGAAGTGGGAGGAAGGATGCCGCCGTGTTAACGAATCCTTAAGGTTAGAATCTCAAGCTGTGGCCAATTTGAAGGCTAAGCTGGCCCAATCCGAACAAGAAAATCAAAAACGGCTGGAATCCTTACAAGAAGAGTTAGCGAGAGCCCGCGAAGAAGTTGTGACTCAGACTGATGCGGCTAAGCATTACGCGGATGAGTTTGCTAAGGCTCAAACCCACATTACTGATCTTGAGCGAAGTAAGAATCATCTCGAAGGTCGGGTAAGCCTGGCGGAGTCTGGAGCCGACTTGTGGAAGAGCCAGTACACCTGGCTTGCAAAAGAAGGATTGCCTCTGGCCGTAGAGGCCGTGAAGTCCAGTGACGACTTCATGGATAGCGTCTTTGCACTTAATGCCTTAGCGGATATCTCCGGGAAAAACGAAGGCATTGCTATTGGTCATGCTGCTGCCACACAAGGAATCCCTATTGGACAGTGTCCTGGGGTGGATATTACTGCGGCTGCGCGGCTGAGGGACGCGCAAGGTGCTTTTGAGGTGATGAGGTTCCCCATGCTTGATGTATTAGCCTCTATGTCTGACCCTGATGATGCTGCGGGATTAAAAGAGTACTTGCTGCGCTTTAACTCTGAGAAGATGATGACTCCCGGTCATGTGGAAACAGACCAGCTTAACAACTCTCCTGAGAACCGCGACCAAGGTGCCTCTGCTGGTGACGCCGGCCTATGAAGATGATGTCGCCTTGTTGTTTCCTTTTTTACTGTAACTTTGTCACCTGTTTTTGTAATGAAACATCGCTGTTATGACATGTAACTTTCCTTTTGTTTTTATTTTATGAGTGTACTGTTTTACTTATGCGGAAGTTTATGCCGTCTTTTGTTTATGCGGAAATTTAAACCGTCTTTGTTTATGCGGAAATTTATGCCGTCTTTGTCTTCGTGCGAGCCTTTTTGGGTTTAGAAGTGACGCGACATCCATCGCGGGAGTTGGGTCGTCACCCAACAGTTTGTATCACTTAACCAACTCGTCTTAAAATGCCATTTCTCAATGATTACTTTAATAGTGTGGAATCTATTGAGTATTTTTGTGGTCTTTGTGATTCTTTCAAAAGCTAAATTATGCAAAATAAAGGACAGTTTATTTATCATGATCTCAACATAAGTTTGGTAACATTTGCGTATGAGATTAAACTCCACGTCTTACACTTCCCTATTTTTTAAAGGTAACAGCGTCTTAGTTGCGCAGCGTTCCAGGTCCTTGGTATGTCGCTGCCATCTAGCCTCTGCAAGGTGTACGCCCCTTTCCCTAGTACCTCTTTAATGATGTACGGGCCTTCCCATGAGGGTGCGAGTTTTCCCTTGCTCCCTGCATGACTCGCTTCGTTATCCCGCAAGACGTAGTCTCCGGTCCGGAAGGTGCAGGGGTGGACCCTTTTGTTGTAATATTTTGAAAGTTTCTGCTTGTATCGGGCTTCCTTTATAGCCGCTAAAGTTCTTCTTTCTTCTAATGTGTCTAAATTTTCTAGCAGCAGGTTGTCGTTGTCAGGATTTGGAGAAGAACGGATTCTATCCGTGGGAAGAATTATTTCTGCTGGCACTACTGCTTCATGCCCATAGGTGAGAGCAAATGGTGTCTCCTCGTGGCTTGTTTTTGGCGTCGTGCGGTGAGCCCATAGAACATGCGGAAGTGCTTCTACCCATGATACCGCACCCTTGGTTACGCGCCTTTTAATCCCATCCAATATGCTGCGGTTGATCCTCTCCACCTGACCATTGCCTTGCGGGTGGGCTACGGATGCGAACACTTGTTTGATTCCCAAGTCCGCGCACCATCCTTGTATCATTTTGTCCGCGAATTGAGTTTCATTGTCTGTAATAAGATAGAGTGGTAGGCCAAATCGGCACACTATGTTTTCCCATAGGAATCTTTTTACTTGTACTGCGGTGATGGACGCCACTGGTTTGGCCTCAACCCACTTGGTGCAGTAATCAACTGCTACGATCAAAAACTTGATTCGCCCTGGGGACTCTGGGAATGGCCCGACAATGTCCACCCCCCATTTCTGAAAAGGCCATGCCGCAGTGACCGGCACCAAATCATTTTTTGGTCTTAATGCCTTGGGTGCATGCTGCTGACAGCTTGTGCATTTCTTAACAGTTTCGGCGGCCATTGGGTACATCCCTGGCCAGTAAACGCCGATGCTTTTTAACTTTGACACGATCAGGTTTGGGCCGGCATGGATACCGCAGGTTCCCTCATGCACATCTTCTATTAGACGCGCGGCCTCCTTCAAAGTAACACACCGCAGGAGCGGTCCTGTGAATGTCCGCCGGTACAGATGACCATCTTCGATGGTGTATTGAAGGGCTTGCAGCTGAACTTTTCGCGCTTCGCCAGCTTCTTCTGGCAGTTTTCCTTCATCAAGGTAATCATAAATCGGGGTCATCCAGGTGTACCCGGATTCTTTAATGTCCAAGACCTCGGTTTCGCCTACGGAGGGGGTGGTTAAGGTCTCTATTCGTACATCTTTAGCCAGGTGACTGAACTGTACTGATGCAAGTCGGCTGAGTGCATCTGCCTTTTTGTTGTGACTTCGGGGTATATGTTCGATCGTATAATGATCGAATTGATCGAGTAACCGATTAGCCAATGCTAAGTATTGACTCATGTTGGTGCCCTTAGCCTCATAAGTGTTGTTTATCTGATTGACCACTAGAAGCGAATCAACATGTATGCGTATTCTTCTAGCTCCCATATCGTGAGCTAAACGCAGACCTGCCAAAAGGGCTTCGTATTCCGCCCCGTTGTTTGTGCTGTTGAAGTCCAGTCGTATGGCATATGTTACTTCGACCCCCGATGGGTCCGTGAGGATTAAACCTGCGCCACTCCCACCATCATTAGAAGCCCCATCCGTGTAAAGAACCCATTGCTCCTTATTATGCGGCGTGTTTTCCCGTTCTGCTAACCCGGCGTGTACCTCTTGTTCTCTTCCCCTAGGTACTTCTGCTATAAAATCAGCTATGACCTGTCCTTTGACTGAGACCCTTGGTCTGAAGGTGATGTCGTATGTGCTGAGCTCGATGGCCCACTTTACCAATCTCCCTGGCAGTTCAGGCCTGCGTAATAACTGCTGGAGAGGGAAAGTGCTTAGTACCTCTACCTCATGGTCATGAAAAAAGCGCGTCAAGCGACGGGTTGTGTGTACTAGTGCCAAAACCAACTTTTCAAGTGCACTGTACCGGCTCTCAACAGGAGTGAGGACCCTGCTAACGTAATGTAGGGGAGTCTGCACTCCAGCCCTTTCAACGAGCAGTACGGCGCTGACAGCCTGCTCTGCTGCGGCCAAATAAAGTTTTAACTTTTCGCCTCGTTCTGGCGCCGTGAGCGCGGGAAGCCGTGCTAGGTGTTGCTTCATCTCCTGAAAAGCGTTCTCTGCTTCGTCCGTCCACTCGAATCTGTCTTTGGTAGGGCAATTCTTTAGAGTTTGAATAAAAGGGAGCGCTCGCTCGGCATGCTTCGCTAGGAATCTGTTAATTGCTACCAACCGCCCATTAAGAATCTGCACTTGTTTTAGCTTTTTTGGGGACTGCATCTGCATTACTGCACGCACCTTCTCCGGGTTTGCGCGGATGCCATCTTTGGATATTACAACTCCCAGAAAACGCCCCTCTTCCATGCCGAACGAACATTTCGCTGGATTCAACTTGATGTTAGCGGCTTTGAGGTTCAATATTGTTTCTTGAACGTCTGCAAGCATCACTGCTTCCGCACGACTCTTTATGACAAGGTCGTCAACGTACACCTCTACATTCCTTCCTATTTGACCCGCAAATACTTTGTCCATCAGACGCTGGTAAGTGGCGCCTGCATTCTTTAAACCAAAAGGCATTTTGGTGTAGCAAAAAATTCCTTCACGCGTATAGAAGGCGGTCTTTGCCTCATCCTCCACAGCCATCTGCACTTGGTGATAGCCTTTATATGCGTCCAAGAAACATTTGAACTTGTATGGAACGAGGGAATCAATTTTGACGTCAATGTCCGGGAGAGGATACGGATCCTTCGGACATGCCTTATTGAGGTGCGTATAGTCAACGCACATCCTCCATGTGCCGTTTCCTTTTTTTACCAGGACGGGATTTGCCAACCAAACTGGGTATCTCTCCGGCCGTAATATTTTAGCGGTGACTAAGGCCTGGACTTGTTCCTTGACGACCTTTCTTTTGTCTTCTCCCATATGCCTGCGCGGCTGTGTGTACGGACGTGCGGATTCTTTTACATTCAGGGAATGTTCTGCCAATTCTCGCGGAACCCCCGTCATGTCTGAAGGGACCCAAGCAAATACATCGCGGTGTTTGAATAAGAGCTCCTTTAACATTTCCCGCACTCTGCCCGATAAGGTTGATCCCAGGGTGAGGGTCTGGTCTGGGTAACGCGGGTCAAGCACCCATTTTTCTACAGTGTCACCTGGTACCTTTGATGCTAGGGGCGGAAGTAACGAAGGTGAATTTTCCCTCTGTACCATACTGTAGCATTCTTCCTTTGCGTAGACCAGAGCGGGCCCTTTTGGTGTCGGGAACGCCACCGCTCCATGAGCTGTTGAGACGGCCGCTCCGAACGAAGCTAAACCTGGTCGTCCGAGGATTAGGTTGTGCCGAGAGTTGGCCGAAACTACTACGAATCGTATTAATACCGTGCGAACACGATCATCCTGAGATAACGTCACAGGCATCCATATTTGTCCAAGCGGTCGTGCTGCTTCGCCCGAAAAACCTACCAAGATAATATCTGTTGGTTCTAACTGAGCCTGATCTTTAGGATCCAACTGCCGAAAACACCCCTCATACATGACGTCTGTCCCTGCCCCACTATCTACTAAAATGCGCCGTATGTCATATACCCCAACCATTGCCTGAATTACTACTGGGGCCTCCCGCGCGTACCCTCTCAACGGTGGGAATACTACTGGTTTGCACATCCAGGGTTCTAGTCGCGCTCCCCTCCGCTTTTCTCCGTGTGACCGGGTTTGTATCATGTTGACCACCTTGGTCGGCTTCTTGGTTGTGGGGCTTGGTTGTTTAATGGCTTGGAGATCACGGAGCAAATGGGATAGTTTACCTGTTTGCAAAGCTTTATCGATCTGTTGTTGTAGTTGCCAGCAGTCATCCGTGTGATGCCCCACGTCTTTGTGATAATCGCAGAACTTTCCCGGATCCTTGCGTAAACGTGACCGCAGTGGGGGTGGTGGATCTAAATCAAGTTTCTCTGAGGCCAAGACTTCACTAGGGGTTTTGATAAGCCTGTTTACCCAGAGGGGGCGCGGAGGCCTTTCTTTGTGTCGCGGAGCTTCGTTCCGCACGGATGGAACCTGACTATCAGCTGCCTTAGCAGCAGGAATGGCTGGCACCGTCGCTGGCTCCGGCCTATCCCGCTGCCAGCGGTTGCCCTTGTGCCTCTTGCTACCCGTCGGGTGTTGGGAATCCCGTTCTTGTCTACCTTCCTTTTTGTCAAAATCCCTGTGCATGCGGACGGACTTTTCTGCCCGCACAAACGCTTGTGCGGCCGTCATTAACGCAGACATAGTTTGGGGCGGTCCTTCCGTGCCATGTATCCTACGGATCAAATCTTCACATCGCACGCCATTTATGAAGCCGGCTACCCGCAAGTCTTCTCCTGCTCCTGCTATCTGTAGGCTTTCTAAGTTGTACCTTGTAATGAAATCTTCAACGGACTCGTGATCTCGTCTTCTGATGTGCAATATCTCATTGCGGTCTTTCACGTGTCTGCGCTGCTGACTGAAGTGCGTCAGGAACTTGGATTGTAAGTCTTCGAAGCTAGTGATTTGTCCCGTGGGTAAACTTTCATACCATAACCGTGCGGGACCGACCAAAGTCTGTACAAACATGTGACACCAAACAGGGATGGACCAGAGCTCCATGCCCCCCGCACTTGTGAAAACTTTTACATGGTCGTCTGGGTCCGTAGTGCCATCATACTTAGAGACTATGGATGGCATTTTTAGCTTTTGCGGAAAACTTGCGGAGGCTATTGCCGGAATAAATTTCGATTGCTCGACCAGTATAGCCGGCCGATATGGGGCTGTGAGACTCTGGAAATCGCTCCCGGAGTGATTGATTGGTATTGCATGGGGTGCAGAGGTGACGGGTGGCAGAGGGCCGCCTTCCGGACGTGGGAAAGTTGGTACTGGACCCATTTGAGCACGAAGCTCTGCCATCCTTACATTTCGCATGAACTGGTCGTATTCTCGCATGCTTCTCTGCTGCTCCATCCACCATTCGTTTCCACCTATCTGCGGAAGGGGTTGCTGGAAAGGAGGTACGCCTGTATAACCAGCACAAGGATATGCCTGCGGCATAAGGAACGCTCCGTACTGTGGAGGGATGACTGTCTGGTATGGAGGTTGAGTGCTAGGTCCCCAATTTACCATCGGGAGGGACACTCCCTGAGGAGCGGTTGTTACTACTGGGGTCTGCGACGTAACCGGTTCAGTGGCGTCAGAGAACAACGGTTGCCGACCAGTGGCTACTGACCGACCAGTGCGTGCGGTTGCTTGATTACTGACAATGGGGCTACTATCGTTGGTTGGGTGCCTACGTTGGTTTCAGTGGATGTCGAAGGTATCACCCCTGATGGTTGATGAACGGGAGTACGTTCGTTGCTCGGGGTATTCATTTCATCGGGTCGTCTATTCGTTGGCTGAGACCCCTGGGGGGTCGTGGCTGGAATCGAGGGCCTGAATCCCTCCGATTGGGAAGCAAAGTTTTGACGAATACGTCGAGTATAGCCAGGAGGAGATCCCGCATGCTGTTCGTCTTCCTCCGGGTCCGTAAAGTGCCCGTCCTCCTGACGATCTAATGATGTCATCAGGTGACTCTGGGTGTTGTGATTGGTTTTAGCGTAAACGGTGGGCGCCAATGAAGAATAGTATATATTCTGATTATGGAATGTTGTACTAAAAAGTCCCTTTCTCGGGAAATGTACTTGTCTATTTATAGTACAAAGATCCTAACAACCCTAACGGCCTAAAAGCCCAGTAGGCTTTTGCTACTTGGGTCCTGGTAATCCATCCACGTGGCGCATATCCGCGTCATCCTGCTGGGGATAAGTGCGGACATAGGCCACCGCTGGGTTATCATGGGCTCAGGCCCAGGGGCCTGAGCCGAGGCATTGTTTCGAAGCGGGCTTGTTAATATAGAATGGTCCTTGAGGCCTTGGAGCATATACCACCTCTTCAAGACCCTACCTATGGTTAACTAATTTATTATAAATTCTTATAAATACAAGGTTAGTATATTTATAAAAAGAATTGTTGTTAAAAAAATACTAATTTAATTCAGATCGAATCATAAAAATCACAAAAAAAAATAAAAAATAAAAAATAAAAATAAAACTAAGTTATCTTTGAAAGCTACGTTATTTTTATATTGATAAAAGCTAGGAACTTGAGCCACATCAAAGATCCACTAATAGGTCAACTAACTGTTTATGACAAAGAGGAAAAAAACATTTATGAATAAAAGTCAAACTGAAATAGGTCAAATTCATTTTACAAAACATTTCCTTCTCTTTTTCTAGCAACGATTTTTTTAATTATTTCATCAAAAAAATTTATTCTTACTAATTTTAAATCTTGATCTTTATAAAGAAGTGTTACATTTACTATTATGTTACAACACAAGTGGTCAAAAACATTTCATAGTCATAAAAAGTTTTTTTGGGTTCATTGGGTACGTCATGTGTTATAGGGCAAATTCATATGCCACGACACTACACATCGCGCCGTACCATTGAAAGGGGCCTTACCTTACCCATAAAGACGTGACGAGAGCCATGGGCATTAAGTGTTTAATCCGATGGTAGGTAGCGTATAAATGTAACTTTTTATATATCGAATGTCAAATCCTAATGGTGACAAAAACACCCTTTAGAAAAAATAATAATAAAAAAAATTGATTACACTCACCAACTCTAATACTATAATATTTATTAAATGTAAGTGTGAGTGTAATTACGACTTGATATCTATACCTTTTAATCACATTTAGTTTTTTTTTTACCTGTGTTTGCAACTATCCTTAAATCTTTAATATCCGAGTAAGTTTTTCTGAGATGGGATTGCAACTGTCATACTAGATTTGACACTCCATCCTTAACTAACCCAAGAACATCATTTAGAAGGAAACTCATCACTTAAGAAAACCTTCTTTACATCAGGTTTAAATTTCAGACCTTAAGGTTTTTAAGCTCTAATATTAATTATTCTCATACCTCATAAGATTGAATCAAATACCCTTTGATAACCTACAAATATGAAGTTTAATTATGTGACCGTGGATGTTTGTTGTTTCGCACTAACCCATGGGTTACAAGAGCGAGAGTAATAATTGCAGATGTGGTTTGGTGCCTGCACATATCCAGACTGTTATAGTTAATTAGAAAGTGACAGAGAGATGGCCATGGGAAGATGTAATTATTCTTATAACATGCTCACACACTCCAAAGCTTTTATTTTATGTTTTTTTTTTGAACGACGATTTCAATAGAACGGGGACCGACTAGCAAGACGCTAGAACCGGCCAAAAACAAAAAAACGACTTACATTTGAAAATCAAATTTGCACCATTTCTCCCACTCCAACACCCACTTTCTAGCTCTAGAACTAACCCAAAGAAAACTTAGGGACTTAATATCGGTGATAACCCTTTCCGGAGACGTGTTCTTTCCTTGAAAAACTTTCTCGTTCCGCGCCTTCCACAAAACCCAGATCGCCGTTCTATTTACCGCATCCATCAGCCCTTCTTTCTTACCTTGGACAGCCCCTTCCACTTCATACCTCCGCAGATCCGCCACTCCAAAAAGGAATCCTTTATCGTTCCTGCACCACTGGGCGAGCACAGCCCAAACAACTGCGGCCAGCCCACAACCAGTGAAAATATGGTCCACCGTTTCAAGCTCCACGTCGCAGAACGGGCACCCCGGATGGGCCATCGGGACATTCCTTTTCATTAAAGCATCTCTTGTTGGTAGCCGATTAAACAACGTTCTCCAAAAAACTATATTCACCTTTGGAGGGACGAGAGGATTCCATTTGACCACCCCTTCCACTGGAACCGACGATTTCGGGAAAAGCTCCCTTAAACTTTTAACGGAGAACACCCCAGTCCCCCCACCTTTCCAGACCCACCTTCCTTCTTCATTGACCATCATACAGTCCAGCCTAACATCCTTTTTCAGAATGGCATTTTCGGCTTTTGCGATGTTCAGCCACACCCCATAGCAACCTTTTTTTGAAGTAACCAGCCCCTTTGACGCAGCTCCACCATGAAACCCGTCAACCGTCCTCCTCCACAGTCTACCAGCTTCCGTATTGTACCTCCAGAACCACTTCGCCAGCAGAGAGAGGTTCATCTCCTCCAGCGCCGCCAGACCCAACCCTCCTTCATTTATCGGTCTGCACAGAATTTCTTTTCTGACCCAGTGAATTTTTTTCTTTGCCGGAGTACCGCCCCACAAGAACTTAGTGCGTATACTATCCAGCTGCTCAATAACCTTGGCAGGGGCTCTGAACAGGGAGAAGAAATAAATAGGAACACAGTCAAGAACAGCTTTCACCAACACTAATCTGCCTGCGAGGGAGAGAACAGCAGCCTTCCATCCTGATAAGCGTTTTTCAAAAGCTTCGATCACTAGTTTCCAGGCAGAAACCCTGTTCAAATTTTCGCCAACAGGGAGGCCAAGGTGTCTGAACGGCAGAACACCCTGAATACAATGAAGATTAGATGCTGCCACCTGCACTTCCAAAGAGCTGCAGTTTAAACCAAATAAAAAACACTTTTTTAAGTTAACTTTTAACCCCGAGACAATATAAAAAGCCCTCAAGATCCTGGCCAAATTGTTGATATTAGCACCGTTCCAAGCCCCAACCACCAAAGCATCGTCTGCAAAAATGATGGAAGATAAAGTAGGCCCGTTATTGGGGACCGACAACCCCGTAAACAGACCCATATTGGTGGCCTTCTCCATGGTCCAAGAAAAAGCTTCCATAGCCAAAACAAAAAGGAACGGGGAGAGGGGGTCTCCTTGCCTCAAACCTCTCGAGCATTGGAACTCAAGCGTAGGCGAACCGTTCACTAACACCGAGGCCCTCGAGGAATGAAGGCAGCCCCTAATCCATTGTAACCATTTCTCAGGGAAACCCATTTGAGCAAGGATAGACAACAAGAAGCCCCACTCCAACGAATCGTACGCCTTCTCGAAGTCTATCTTGAAAAGCATGAGTTTGGCCTTAGATCTTTTACTCCAAGAGATGATCTCGTTGACCATAAGGGGACCATCAACGATGTTACGGCCCGACACGAAGGCCATTTGATTTTCAGAAATGAGCTTCCCCAAGACCACCTTTATCCGGTTCGCCAGAACTTTTGAAACAACCTTAGAAATACAACCGACCAAGCTAATCGGCCTGTAATCATCCAAAGTAGTCGGGTCCCTAGTTTTCGGAATGAGGCACAAAAACGAGGCACTACACCCTCTACTGAACCTGCCATCCGCATGGAACGACTCCAAAACAGCCATGAAATCCTCTTCGAAAAGATTCCAGAAATGCTTAAAGAAACCAAAGCTAAAACCGTCCGGACCAGGAGATTTCTCGTTACCACACGACCAAACCGCTTCCTTCAACTCTTGCTTCGAAAAAGGTTCCACGAGACGCGCACAATCAGACTCAGAGATATTTTTTAAGCCATCACACCTAATTTCTGGTTTAGCACCTGGACTCCCTTGGAATCGTTTCTTAAAGTATGACCACACTTCCTGCTTGAGTCTAGACGGCTCCTCAACCCAAACGCCATCAATAACAAGACCCTTCAATCTTCCCCTAGAAAGTTTTTGGTTAACAACCCCATGGAAGAACGCAGTGTTTTCGTCCCCTTCAACGCTCCATTTAGTCCTGGCTTTTATTTTATGTATATATTTTTTAACCATTAAAGTTCTATTTGTTTAGCTTTTTTTTTTAACAGCGAATTTTGTTAGGGACTCGGGTCGGCCAGCAAGACGCTAAAATCGAACCCGACCACGAACACAACCAATTACATCAAAAGGAAAAATTACACCATTCTATTTGTTTAGCTACCTTTATAACTATTCTTAAATGTTTAATACATGAGTAAGCTTTCTTGAAACGAGATTGTAATCGTTTATACCGGATTTGACACTTTAAACTTGACTCGCCTAGGAATAGCATCAAAAAAGAAACCCACCACTTGAAAAAAAAACTCTTGAGTCATATTTAAACTTTGAGACCTCAAGATACCAAACTCTAACCATCTTTTGGTCATTAAAGTTTTATTAAGCTGAACTAATTTTCTTTTGAAACGGCAAGCAAACCATTAAAACTAGCGAGAAACTAGAAAAAGAACAACATACAAAAGAAGAAATAGAATTACAATGCGAACATCCAAAAATCAGACCATTCTAAATCCAGCATTTTTGCCCGATGCTTTAGTCAAAGAAAGGAATCCGCTCGAATGTCGTCCAGAATGTTACCCCGATGGGTGTTCCTCTGTTCAAACTCTTTTTTGTCCCGGGCCTTCCAAATGTTCCAAAAAGTGGCAGCAACAATGAGAAGCAGGGGTTTGGAATTTTGTATAGCATGAGCAGATAGGATCGACTTGATAGAGGTAGGAAAACCCACATTCTCTCCTTTAAAATAGAGGGAGATTAGACCGAAAATGTATCCTCAGTATTCCCGCTGCAATAAAGATTTATAATAGTGTCATTTAAAAAAAAATCATCATTTAACACTAAAAAATTAACATGGAAATAGATCGGAAAATGAGCAATAAGTTTTGCTGCTAATTCTTTTTATATAGCAAAATCAAGATGTCTAAAAACTATATACATAGATCTTGGCATCATAACATTATTGTGCATTACCCCGTTGAACTTTGCCAAGTAGCTCAACTGTCTCGGTTGCGAGAAAACCAAAGGTATCAAATGCAACTGGTATAAACACGTGTTGATTGTTAAGACATGTCTTCTCATGTTTGGCCACTTTGAATTAGGTATCATTTAAAGCAGTCTGACTAAGCCCACGAGAAGGGAAACTCTTATTGGTACCAAACATGCACCCCCCCTCCCCCCTCCCCCAATCCATCCAAAAACCATAACGTCAGCTGGTCTAAGTGTTGATCTCTTTTTAACGGGTCAGGTAAGAAATTTACATGCGCTTCTTTCTTAGTAGAAATCCCGGCACACTTGAAAATGTTAAAGAGAACGTCTCTAAACAAATCGTGTAGGTACTTGAACCACGTGAGCTCTCAACAATATATCACATGCTCCTCAAACGACTCCAAACACGTTTTGCGACAAACATGACATATATCAACAATAAGAAATAGCGGGATCATATGGCGTATTTAACGATATGATGAATTTATAACAACTTGTCATAAAACTTGTTGTCTATTGCTAATATACAATAAGTTTTATTAGGTTACGACTAATTTCAAACATGTGATGAAGTTTGATCAAACGATATATATATATATATATATATATATAGTTACATAAATACGCATTCAAAACTGCTTTTCTTGAAGCCCATTGTTTTGTCAAAATGAGTCGAATGACACAAATTAACATCCCACAGGCTCACTGCTGTTTTATATTACACATATTTATTATTTTTATTTACATTTTGTATTTCATTTTACTTTCAATAAATAAAAAATTCATTAAACTATCCATCTTATCTTATACTATATAAATAAATAAGCACGAGACGCAATAATATAAAAGACGAATTGCATAAGATATATAAGATTTATAGTAAATGTTTTAATACAGGTCTATTGGTGTTTAAAAAAACAGTCCCGGAAGTCTAAGAATCAAAATTGTAATCTGAAACCAGAATCAACTTCAACAAAACTATAGTCTAAGAATCGAAATTGTAATCTGAAATCAGAATCAATTTAAACAAAACTATTTACAGTAAAACCAGAACCACCGGTTTGTAATCACTTTTGGACATTATACTTTTAAGCATAATGTATTAAACGGAATGACTTTAAAAATACTATATAATTTCATATATAATAATTATTATAGTTTTTAAGCATAAGTTTAAACGTAAAGATATATGAAATAATGATATTTTTAAGTAGACATCCGTATAATAAGAAATGATGAATATTTAAAATTATAACTAATAGATAATGAAGATTTAATAATTATAAAATTATATTTTAAGAATAACATGTAATTGACATCTTATTATTATTTATTACGTTTTAAAAAATTAATAGAAGATTTATACTTTTATATTTAATAATATAATATAATTATTTAAAATTATTAATATGTTGTAATAGCATAGATTGTTGGTATTTGATAAAAGAAAGAATAAGAAAAATATTAATGAAAGTGAAATGTTATAATAACACGTAAAATTAAAAACTTATATATATATATATATATATATATATATATATATATATATATAGGGAGAAGATCGTTTGAGAAATAATTTGATTTGAGAACTAAAAATAAATAATTTGAGCCACAAGTTTATTTACACACATATATATAAAGAACTAAATTTCAACCACTAATTTCAGGTGGGGACCACTATAATTCATGGGAGAGGGATACATGTAAATAACTTGTGGCTCAAATTAGTTATTTTTAATTCTCAAATCAAATTGGTTATCAAATGATCATCTCCCTATATATATATATATATATATATATATATATATATATATATATATATATATAGGGTTAGGTTCAAATGAGAACTTTTTGTTTTGAGAACTTTTGAGAACTAAATCTCAACCATAAATTTCAGGAGGGACCACTACAATTCATGGGAGGGGGGATACATGTAAATAAACTTGTGGCTCAAATTAGTTCTTTTTAGTTCTCAAACCCAATTGGTTCTCAAATGATCCTCTCGCTATATATATATATATATATATATATATATATATAGGGTTAGGTTCGTTTGAGAATTAATTGATTTTAAGAACTTTTGAAAACTATTCAATTCTAATTTTTTATATATAACTAGTGGCTGACACTGAAATTAATAGTGGGATTTCATTATATATAACTAGTGGCTGACAATGGTTCTCAAACGTTTTTAAAACTAATTGGTTCTAAAATGATCCTCCAATTATAAGGTGAGGTTCATTATAGACACTTTCACATGTGAAATGACAATGAGAAAAAAAAATTTGAAAATTAATCACAACCATTAGATCAAGAGATCTAATAATGAAAAAATGTGTCTACATGTCTACACTTATGGGATGTTTACAATGAACTTTTAACTATATATATATATATATATATATATATATATATATATATATATATATATATATATATATATATATATATATATATAGGAGGGCAATTGCTACATACCTCTAACTCTACTACATATATACTCGTTTACTACATACCTCAAATGAGGTTTGAACCCAACACCTCAAGAATGAGGGTCATATACATTACCACTAACCAATGAGTCCTAGTCAAAGTGGTTGAGTTAAGGTACTTAAAGACATTAAAAATAGGAAAACTCACCAAAATGACCAAGTTGACCAGATTTTTTTAACAAGAATGGCCATCATAGTTTAGACTTTTCAAAATGACCTTTGACTCCTCCAACAAATAACAAAACGACACGTCGACATCTGAAAGCTAAAAACATATACCATATTGCCGGAACGATTCACTAACATGTCTTCACGTAAGGTCACAGGCAACGACGAAAAGCTTAGGTGCCCACGCGGCATTCCATCATATTCCATCATATCATTGATTATTCCTTGGTCCCACTCTCTAGCCACTAGTTTGATGCCACTAATTTGATGCCAAATTAGTGCCTAGAGAGTGAGAGCAATGAATAATCAATGATTAGATAGAATGCCACGTGGGCACCCAAGCTTGCCGACGTTAACCATCCTAAGTGGCGGCTTGTTAGTGACTAGTTTGAAACATGTGGCATCTAGTTTTAGCCTTCGTTGTTGACGTGTCGAATTATCGAGCATTGGTCTGATTATCAAAGGCCAGAGGTCATTTTGAGAAGACTAAACCGTTGTGGTCAATTTGATAAAAATTCTGGTCAACCAAACCATTTTGGTGATAATCACTTAAAAATGAGAGGTCTTGTATTCAAGTCTACTTGTGAGCTTATTCCTGATGACGAATGGAGGTGATCGAGTAGTTCTAGTGACCCGTTAATAATCCAAATTTGCTCTTAAAAAATATACATTACCACTAGGCTAAGTTATGTCACCACATTATCCACTAATAGGTTTAAGGGTAGTTTTAAACACCGTTTAAAAATAAATTATGTGGCTCCACTGTAATTTTGTGGGATGGGTTTAAACTTTATAGGCATGTTTGTGACAAAAACTACCACAGATGGGATATCGGTGAACTCTCTTCAAAAAACTTTTTTTTATTCTTCTTTACATAAAAAAAATAATATTACATATGTGAATCTTTATATACTATTATAAATTTATAGTTCAATTAATTCATTTTAAGAATTGATATAATTTGTATGATATTTAACTTTTATAAAAGATAGTCATTAATCTATTTTTTAATAAGTTTAGCAATATAGTTAAACCATTTATAAATATACGGGTTTTACCGTTAATTCGCCGTCGTGCCTACGGGCGGGCGGGTTAGCGGGTTTTACCCCGGAACTGGAGTCACATGGACGCTTAAGGGCTCCGTACGGCTGGGTTGGGCCAGCTGGCGTTGCCCTATAGCCATTGGGTCACCCCGTACGAAGTACCTGGGTTTATTCTATTCGTTGGCCGTTCAAAAAAAAAAATTAAACTTTCATTATATTATTTTTACTAATGATTTTGTCTTTTACATCAATTATTAATAAATTCGTTATATGCAAGTTGATTAGGTGGTATTTAACTATTTATAAATAGAAATTGTTATTCAACAACATATAGTTCTAATTCTTATAAAATTTGTTTTATTGTGAGTGTAACAAAACACGTCATTAATACCTTACAAAAAGTCAAAAGCGTAGGCAGAAAATCAAGAGTGTTAGATTGTTAATTGAGTATGCAATTAATGCCACAGGTGTGGGTAACCAAATGGTGTAATCCTCTATGCATTATATATTAAAAGAATTAAAAAAAAAAAAAAACATAAAACTATTTCTTTTGTCAACTTCCCTTCACACCTTCTTCTTTATCCCTTTCTATATATTTGCTCTTCATTCCATACTTCCATCTCAAAAAGAAACACACACAACACAAATCAACAAAACACACAGATGGATTTCCTAATGTTCTTTCTCAAATTAGCAGAGTGGTTAATATACCAACTGCTAGCAAATTCATGTTACAAAGCTGCAATGAAGGTGAAAAACCATGGCTTTTTCTTGTTAAAAAACCACCCATCTCACAAATCACCACACCATCAGCCTCCACTCTTCCCTACCATCACAAAATGCTCCTTAAACAAAGATCAAGAAACCCTAGTTTGTGATATCCAAAACACCCTTCTATTAAACTCAACTTCTTTCTTCCCATACTTCATGTTGGTTGCTTTTGAAGGTGGTAGCATACTTAGGGCATTTGTCTTGCTCTTATCCTACCCTTTCTTACTTCTTCTTGACCATGAGTCAGCCCTAAAAGTTATGATCTTCATCACCTTTTGTGGGCTCAAAATGAAGGATATGAAGAATGTAGGCAGGGCAGTTTTGCCCAAATTCTACCTTGAGAATCTAAACCTCAAAGTTTATGAGATGTTTGCTTCTGCAACAAGTTATGGAATAAAGGTTTTGATCTTCACAAGGGTGCCCAGAGTGATGGTTGAAGGGTTTTGTAAAGAGTATTTGAGTGTTGATGATGTGATGGGGACTGAGTTGCATACTATTGGAGGGTTTTTTAGTGGTTTTGTGTCAAGTTCAGGAGTGCTTGTGAAGCATAAAGCAGTAAAAGAATGGTTTGGAAATGAAAGAAAACCAGATGTTGGAATTGGAACTTATGGTCTTCATGATCAACTCTTCATCTCCCAGTGCAAGGTATGTGTTAATTTTGTCTACAAATCAGTTTTTTTCTTTCAAAAACGGTTTTTTAACCGTAGTCAAAACCAGTTTCAAGAAAGACTATTTCAACTTACAAACTGAGTTTTAATTGTATGCAAATCGGTTATAACCTGGTTGAAAACCGTTCGCCGAACCCGTTCTTCAAACCATGTGAAAACGTGTTAAGAGAAAACGGCTACAACCCGGCGGGTCAAACCAATTCGGGTTGGAACCGATTTGGAGATATTGATGGATCTTCCATAGGGCCCGGGTGGCTCTGGCCTCTCGTGTTTTTTTCGCTTAGTACCGAAAACATTTTATATTCCCCCTATTTAAATGTTTAAAATCTCCGGCCCCTAATATTTAATATTCAAGATCCGTCACTGGAAAATCGGATCGATCCGTTTTAAAAGTGGTTGGGTTTTCCAACCCGATTCGGTTGTGAAGCATTCAAAACAAACCGGCAACGTTTGTATCTTTTATTTTTTGTCAGTGTCATTAAAGTACACACTTTCAACCAACCATCTTGATTATTAGCTTTATTTGCTATCGAAGAAGGTCGAATATATGTGTAACCGACTTTCTTGAACCGTTCTAACCGACTTTATGAACAAGATTCTTGTGAATTTCAAACCTTTTCTAACTTGATTTGATCATATCACAGGAAGGTTATGTGGTGACCAAAGAAGACGGAAAACTAACCCCACGAGACAAGTACCCAAAACCTCTAGTCTTCCATGACGGAAGGCTAGCATTTTTCCCCACGCCGTTAGCCACCGTTTGCATGTTCCTATGGTTCCCCGTTGGTGTTTTGCTTGCCGTTATCCGGCTTTCTGTTGGCATATTCTTGCCCTACCACATGGCTCGTATCGCAGGCGGTTTAACCGGCGTAAATATAACAATCCAAGGCTGTGATTACTCGTGGGAGAACAAGAAAAAAAACAACAACAAAAACAATAACAATAACAATAACAATAACAAACAAACAAAAACAGGTGTTCTGTTTGTTTGCACACACCGAACCCTTTTGGACCCGGTTTTTCTAACCATGACAATCGGCAAGCCGTTAACCGCGGTTACATACAGCCTAAGCAAGATGTCGGAAATGATCTCGCCGATAAAAACCGTCCGGTTAACCCGTGACAGGAAGCAAGATGGTGAAACAATGCATGAGTTGTTAAGTGAAGGCGATTTGGTGGTTTGCCCTGAAGGGACTACTTGCAGGGAGCCTTATTTGCTACGGTTTAGCTCGTTGTTCGCGGAGTTAACCGACGAGATCGTGCCCGTGGCGATGAACACAAACGTGACCATGTTTTACGGCACGACGGCTAGCGGGCTCAAGTGTTTGGACCCGATTTACTTCTTGATGAACCCGAGACCGGGTTACCATGTTCAAGTTTTGGGGAAGTTGAGCAAGGAGCTCACTTGTAATGCTGGTGGGAAGTCTAGCCATGATGTGGCTAACTATATTCAGAAGAAACTTGGTGATGCTTTGGGGTTTGAGTGCACAAATTTTACTAGAAAGGATAAGTATTTGATGTTGGCTGGGAATCAAGGGATAGTTGAGGATTATGGTAAAAGTAAAAAAACTTCATCTGTTGTTGGTATATTATTCTAGATTTTTACCGAGGGGAGTTGATTGAGGCTTTTGATGTTCTCATTAACTAATATTGTTTTGGATATATTATTTTTATATATTGAAAAAGTTTATATTTTTAGGATGTGCATTTCAATTCAATTCATGCGTTATCCAGTTTATTCTTTGTGTGGGATTGTATATGGCGATTTATTATATGTTATTATAAGTCTATGTAAGTTTAGATATTAATTTATAACACGAGTCTAGAGTCTACATTATGATCAAAACCATCTTAATTGTTAACCTAACCTATACCATTAATTTGATAGAGTTAATTAGTATGAGTAGACTATGTTGTTTTAAGATAGATAATTAGTATATATGAGATCAAGAAAGAATTAATCAAGTAAAAAAGTAATCGAACCAAAAAAAGACACGCCAACAACTCTTGCGTGAGTTTTGGACGGTCGATCTGATCAGTTGTGCTGGACGGACATCTAACATTTTTTAAACATCTGACTTTTTTAATTTAAAAAAGATAGAGAGACGTTTAAGGAAGTCAAACAACCATGTTGATAAAAAATGTTAACGTCAAAGTTTAATAAATTTAGACGACTATATAATCTCATATGGACAGTCTTCTTGAGTTAGGTGAGAAACGAATTTGGGGAAAAGTTACTTCTCCTTCATTACTGAACCAACTTTATACAAAGTAAAAATAACAAACTATTTTGACTAACTAACTAACAATTAACAACCTCTAACTAACTATATAATTAACTAAATAATCTTACACCCCCCCCCCCCCTCTCAAGTTGGTGGCAAGAAGACACCCAACTTGGACAGCAAAAGACGATGTTGTGGAGAGGGTAAAGCTTTAGTTAAGAGATCAGCAAGCTGAGCAGAAGGAGTATGCACCAAAGAAATAAGGCCATCTTGCAACTTTTCGCGAACAAAATGGCAATCAAGCTCAATATGCTTGGTATGTTCATGACAGACGGGGTTTTTAACGATATGGATAGCAGCTTGGTTGTCACATTTGACAGAAATAGGAAGCATATGAGGAAGCTGGAACGCAGTGAGCAAACGGGTAAGCCAAGCTAGCTCAGCTGTGACTCGTCGGAGAGAGCGATATTCAGCCTCAGCCGAGCTTAAAGAAACTGTCTGTTGTTTCTTGGACTTCCAAGAAATGGGACTGCCACCAAGAGTGATATAGAAACCGCTGACCGAAACAAAACATGAAACAACAAACATGAAACAACAAGTGCAATTCAAACAACGCAACACACGATAGTATAGTCAACGACACATAAGAACAAAAAAAACATCGTAGGTATCATATATAAGCTTTTTCATGATTGTAGCATAATATCGAATGAACGTGTTTAAAGAGAGGGCTTTAAATGTGATTTTTATGTAATGTAACACTAAAAGTAAGAGTAACATTAAAAGTAAAAGTCGTGTAAAAATAAACCACGAGAAAGATGAAAGATGTCAAACAATAGTTGTGGTATTCTAAGGCAAAACATATTGGGCGCCAAAATGCCCTTTTTAGCGCCCATAGCGTCTGGACACACCGTCCCCCCGGAACGCTATGAGTCCAAAACCCCTCCACGACATTTCTTTTATAACGCCTCCCTCACCCATATATTTTCTCTGAATTGTGATTGGGATAATAAGATTAAAAGATTTTTTTTTTAAAGAAAAAAGTAATGATGAGATGAGCTTTATAAAGGACGTTATGACTATACACTTTGATAACGTTAAGAGTTACGACCCGTCGATAACTGAGTATCATAAAACCTCCAAGGAAATTTATGACTGCACGTAACCAAGTTTTGTAAAAGTTTACATCATATAATTAATGGACATTGTAGTAAAATAAAATCAATCTTCAAACATATTAATATTTTATTTGGTTACAATATTTTAATATTTCTTATATATTATTTTATTCAAACTATTATTTTAATAATATATATATTAAAATAATCTAATGTTTTATATATATTTATATATTTTATATCTTTAATTAATCAAACAAATTTAAATACTTTTTATTATTTTTATTAAATGATATTATGATTAGTCCGATGGTTTTGTGTACTCGCGTTATCTCAGCGGTAACCTCTATTGACCAACAATTTAGTGTGTTTGCGTTATCTTAGCGGTAACCTCTATTGATTAATGATTACCAACAATTTATATTATGCTTGCATATTAGAAATGCAATATTCACGTTGTCAGAGCGGTAATCTCCATTGCAATAGTTTTGTGTGTTCGCATTATCTCAACGGTAACCTCCATTTAGATTATTTAACTTTATAGTTTTTTTTTACTTTTTATATATTTGTTTTGGTTGTTTAATACGTAAACTTTTAAATGGTAAATATGATTTGGTCATAATTTTATAAGTGATTTTGGTCGGTTAATGTTTTCTTTTTTCGTTTCCTCCACGTATCCATAAATGATTTTGTGTGTTTGCGTTATCCCCACGTTAACCTCCATTGATCACCAATAATTTATGTTGTTGGTGGTGTAACAGTTTAACTATTTTTTCTACCCGTGTTATCCGAATGATTAAAACAAGAACACAACAAAATGAGACAGCGTTGAGATGAATGAAGTCTTGATCTTTGGTGAATCTCACTCTATGTGAAACAAACAACAAGCTAAGTTAATAGAACTAACGTAACAACGTAGCAATTTTGATAACATCATGATGTCATTCTTAGACACCTCCGCACAACGCGCGGAGGGTTAAAATCTAGTACATAATACAATACATGTGCCATTTGTATCAACGGTATCATATTTTGGTATGACTAAGCTAAAAATAAAATGAACATAAGAAGTTATATATAAAAAATAATAGTTTTACAAACTTGTCATGATTTTCTGGTTTTTTTAAATTGCGTTTGACTACCATTTAAATCAACAACTTTTTATACCAAATAAGATTCATGTAAAACTCACGATCCACTCACGAATTGAAGGCAGTATCATTCATCTATCATGAAAAGACGTCTCTCTGTTAACATGTCTATTTCAAATTATGATTTTTCAACTAATCTAAAATGTTGCAATTAATCCTATTTTTATCCTATTTTTAAGTGTTCAAGAATAACTTAAGAGTAAATTCTGAAATTGTCCCTTTAAACACTTTTTTCAAAAAACGTCCTCATAAAATGTCCCTTTAACATGGTCATCTCGCCCATTTGTCAAACCAAGAGAGGATCCGTCTCTACTTTAAATCAATTAGAAAAAAGTTGTAAACTTGGGCCGTTTTACTACACTTCATTGAAAGTAACTCTTGATTTCAAATTTTGAATATTATATTATTATAATTAATTTTATTTAAATTTTTTATAACCTTAAAAATATAAGGTTTCATGAAATTTCAAATATGCCTTTACAAGATGCTTAATTGTTTTACCTGCTAACGTAAAATTTATTTAAAATCAATCCAAGTCAAATTTATATCGAACTTACAAATTTATGTTGGTCATCGCCTATGTTATTAAAAAAGTTGGAAGTTTATAGCGCCACCCCTATTATCAAACTGGGCAACCCTCTTTTTGGGGTTAGACGTGGCGCTTTTTTATGCGCTCATTTGCGTCTATATACATATATATTTTACTTAAGTTGTAGCATAGTGGTAAGCGGGGGCGGACTTACACTATGCCCAGGGGTAGCGTCCGCTGCCCCTGAACTTTTACCCCGACGTGCATTTTTTTTTTTTTAGGTTTTCGGTTTTTCGCGACCCCTGAAACGAATTTTTCGCGACCCCTGGAAGAAATTTTATGGTTTTTACCTAAAAATATGATCGAAAGCCCCTTGAAAATATGATTAAAAGCCCGTTAATTACCTAAAAAAAAATTTTCGGAGGCGCTGCCCCCGAACCCCCGTTAGTCCCTACAAATATTTTTTTTAACGCTGCCCCTGATTTTTTTCCCTGCGTCCGCCCCTGGTGGTAAGAGCCAATGTCCTCTTTGGTGGTGATACAATGTAAAAGTTGACATCTCCTTCTATTATCACAAGTATATATAGTTACACAAGTTATAGTTTACACCCCTAAACTATACAAACGTTTACAATATAACATCTAGATTAATTACCCTTCAGTCTAAGGAGGAGGGTGACAAATGCTTAGACTAGACCAAAAATCAAGAAAAAGTGCATGTGGTAAAGCCCTTCGTGAAGATATGCAAGTTGATAGCGAGATTGAACATGAAATACTCGAATGTACCCCATTTTAACCTGATCACGAACAAAGTTGATATTCATCTCGATATATTTTGCCCACTCTGATACCATGATAGAATACAAAAGTTGACATCTCCTTCTATTATCACAAGTATATATAGTTACACACTAACACACCCATGGTCTTATAGCCTAATGATATGGTGTTTGACCCTCTATGTAAGTGGTGAAGGTAACGTTTGTGGTATTTGATGAAAAAAATTACAAATATAAAACATATACATAGTTACACAGTTATAGTCTACACCCCTAAACTTTATAAACGTTTACAATATAATATCCAGTCTAATAGGTGAAAACCAATATTCAAAACTTAAAAAGAGTAATATAAATGGATCGTATATTAGTCGTTCAACAAAAAATTCGCGTCTATAATAACTTGTTTTCTGATTTATTTTTTTCTCGTTTAACTCCATAAAATAAGACTAGGTGGGCTATATTCGTTCAAATAAACTGGGCCGGTTCTAGCCTTCCAGAAGATTTCAGTTTCAGTTTTAATTTAAATTATTTTAAAATGTACATATTGTCAATTTTTCATATTCTTCTTTTATATGATTTTTATGTAAATTTATATACTCCTTCTTAATCTGGCTAATTATATATTTTTTCGAAAAACAATTAATTAATTATATATTTTCACTTCTTAAGATGATTAATTACATAATTTTCCAACAAAAAGATCGTTACATACTTCTCCTTCTTAAAACATATATATTACATATTTATGCATTTATTAATACTAACTTATTTAATGACTATTTTATTCTTATTTTTATCAGAGATTTTTTACATGTTTCACTTTTCTAAGACTTGGTATGTATACGAGTCTAGCAAACTCGTAGGCTACTCGGAATCAGATAAATAAAAAACTCGAACTAGCCAAGCCTAAAATATATTTTCACTTGTTGAGATGATTAATTACATATTTTTTCAAATAAAAAAAATCAATTTTATATTTCTTATTCCTAAAACATATATATTACATATTTTCTTTATTTTATTAAAACTAGCTTATATAATGACTATTTTATTCTTATTTTTATCAGGGATTTTTTTTACGTATTTCACTTTTCTAAGACTAGGTACGTAAACGAGTGTATCCATCGTAAGCTACTCGGAATCGGATAAGTAAAACCCTCGAACGAGCCAAGCCTAAATGAACTCAAGTTCGAGTTCTAGCCCTGAACTATGGCTTGAGCTCGTTTATTACACGAGTCATTTAGGATTTAGACATTATCTATTTATAGTGCTTTTGGATAGTTCATGTCGTGATGTTACCAATCGTTTGGATATAGACAGTTCTTGTCCCATTGGTGCATTTCATTGGTTGGTAAGTGGTCACAACCACTAGCTTAGTTTAGTGGCAAAGGTGTATGACCTCCTATTAAGAGGTATTGGGTTCAAATCCCACTTATAAAAAATAATAAAAAAATGAGGGTTACAAGTTAGGCTAGGGTTTTTTCTCTAGTGGTGAGTGTCCTCCTGATGTGGATTGGAGATGATGGGTGGGTGGTGTAATTTTCCGTTCAAAAAAGAAAAATGAAGTGGTCATATCTTTTATTATTCTCTGACGTCATGGACAATATAGAAGAGCATGCACGATATATCTAGTCCGGCCTAATCTCATTGTGCGCTTGGCCCAGTTAGACTTCAAATAACGTACAAAGAAATGAATTTGTTCAAATAATTTTAATTTAAATAATTAAACTGATTATTATATTTAAAACCCAACTAAAGAGAAAAAAAAATTGACTGTTTTTCTAAAAGTAAAAATTAAAAAATAAATGTCATTTTTGTTGTCATAAAAAAAAGCGCGTCTATGTTTATATAATTCATATAAGTATTAGGAGTAGATTATGAGTATGTATGTTTGTCATTAAAAAAATATATTAGTATTAAAAATTAAAAAAAAAAGAGTGACATGACACGTTATCAAGGTAACGTGGAAATTGAGCAACACTAGACTATCAAATAAAACTCATGTGACTTAAAAAAAATCAATGTTTTTTTTATCGAGAAATAGATAAGAAACTTGGTTATTATTATAAAACTAAATATATTATGTCAAATAAAACTTGGTTTTAATAAAATTTATGCTAAATCTTAGATAATAGAAAAATCAATGGAATGTGCATTTAGATTGTATTAGATATTAAATATTGAGAATTTACAAGAAATAAACTAATTTGTATTTGAAAAAGAAAAACAAATGTGGCATTAGTTTTGAACTAGTCATTCTAAAAAAATCACATATAATTTTTTCATGTGATTACTTATTAATTTTTATTTTTTATAGGATATTTGAAATTTTCACTTCTTTTAGGAAAACTAATTTATTCGTTTAAAACTAAGGGGCTGTTTGGTTGGGCCATGGAAGAAAAAGCTAACTGATTTAGACATTTTTGCGTTATGGAGGTGTTTGATTCGAGGGCAGTGGCTGACCGAATAAGACATTATTGTCTGTTCGAAAAAGCTATGGTGGAGGTGCTGAAGCGTACAGACGCGCTGCTAAAGGAAGGAAGGGGACTGAAACGAGGGACGTGAGCCTGAGGAACCGAAGAGAAAAAGGGACGTGAGCCTGAGGAACCGAGCGAGAAAAAAATAAATAAAAAAAGAAGAGAGATTAACTAAAAACAAACTTGGTTCCTGAACCAGGTTTTCGAGACCTGCGGACACGAATGCAATTTTACCAATATGGGACAAGCTACATGAAAGGAAAAAAATAGATTTTTTTTATTCTCACACTGATTTGTTAGTGTTTTTCTTTTATTTTATTATACAGTCATTCAGATGTCCAAACAAACAGCGCATAATGATTCAGCATCTTATTGATTCAGCACCAAATGATTCAGCACGAACTAAACAGCCCCTAAGACTTTTAAATATTGACCTCATACCAGTAACCAGTTTATGACGAACGCTTAATATATCACTATGCTATCATACCGCAGATAAAAGCATACTTCTTTTAATCTTTAAAATCTCTAAATCCAATTTTAATTAAAGTATAATAGACATCAATTCTAATTCTAATAAATTTCAAGCACTTCGAATTAAGTACAACCCAATTTTAATGAAGGATTCTAGAGTTTAAAGTACGCATTTGAAGTTTGCGTTTAGGCTTGTAAACAGATAGACAGACTTTCTTATAAGTTTAAACAACCGTTTTTCCCTACAATAAACTTATCTTTTCGCATATTGGAAATAAACAGCTTGTCGTTAAAAAAGTTAACTCCGTTAAAGAAAAGTTTAACTTTTTGATAACCGAGCAACATGGTGACATCGAGCATTCACAACTCATTCCCTATCCTTATTATTAGTTTTTTATGTGATTATTTATTAAATTTTTTATTTTTATAAAAATGTTTTCAAGATATTTGAAATATATTACTTCAGGGAAGATGATTTTTTGGTTCAAAACCACTTCTTTTCTTAAATTTGACCTCATCACTTTTATGACGGATATTCATTGTGGCAATATCCTATCTGAGTAATTCTATGTTTGTTGGTCGTTCAAAAAAAATCCCCAAACCCAATTTTAATTACACTAGAATAGACATCAATTCTAACTAATTCTAAATTTCAAGCACTTCGAATTAAATACATCCGAATTTCATTAAACTGGAATAGGCATCAATTTTAATGAAGGATTCAAAAGTCTAAAGAAGGCATTTGAAGTTGCTTTAGGGCAACCTGTTCGTTTATATTGTTACACTTACATGAGTTTAATTAGCACTTTGTTTAAATAATCATTTTAGAAGCATCATCTCTTGTTTTATTTATTATTTTCTAGAAGAAATTATTATCTAGAAGAAAAATAGAAACAAAAAACATGAGTTCAACGACAACAATATTGAATCTTGTTTTCTTTTCATCTATTAAATTGAACACTAATTCAAAAAAAAAAAAAAAAAAACAGTAACAAAATTTTGCCGCAATTTTCGGTATCCCTCTACTTAAAACCCCTACCAAAAACATCTACAGTGAAGAACAAACATTTTACCCGGGTCAAAAAACCCGAAACTATAGAGGTTCCAGTAACTAAAACGAGATCAAAGGATTTACGTGTAAAACAAAAAATCTTTATCAAATGTCATCTGGGTCTTGTAATAATCTCTTCGTTCAGAAGCTTTGTTATCCCTTGTTGATTGCCAGTTGAACCATCATTACTAAAAACATTCAACAATGTGTTTAACTCCTCCAGATTCGCCTTTTTTAACAGGCCCAAGATAATAGGATCACTAACTGCAGTCGGACCATTGTTTTTCACGGCATCAGAAACGTTTGATCCCAGAATCTTTGATGACTTATCACCTTTCTTGTAGGATCCAGAGTATATCGGGTGTGATTCCCAGTACTCTGTGCATACCCGATCCCTATCCACCGACTGAATACCCTATAAAATGAACTATCGTGTTAAGATAAAGAACTTGTTCCTGTTTGTACCATCTTGTTAAAGTAAAAACAAACTCCCTTGGTTCTCTAATAGTTGTTTTAAATCCAGATATTTTCTTTTCATTCTATTCGATATAAATTGCAATATTTGGGTTGACATGTGGTTTTAAGTGTACTTTACAAACAAACTAGCATATCCGGTAAAATCCCACTTAAAAAGTAGGTCTCGACCAAGTGAGATGAGGGCAAGTCTTACTTCTATCCCGTGGGAAAAAAAAGGAGGCTGCTTCCAACTTCCAGAGACCCCCAACTCAAAAAATACAAGAAACAAAAGGACAAGGTATAGGAGTGCATATCATAGCAAAATGAAAAACAATAGGCACAAAAGTCCCCAAGGTTATAGCAGGTAAAATAGAGCATATGCACTAAACAACAAGTAACAGGCATCAGGCAAAAATAGGTAACAACTCAGTAGGGCATAAAAGTGTGCATTGTAAACAGATAGACAGACCAATGCAACATAAGTCCCCAAGGCTAAAGTAGATAAGACTAAAGGACCAGCCCACTTAAGACTAAAGGCAAACCTAGAAAGAAACTAGCCTCTACACCTACGGCTAATGACAACATATGTGTTGTGCTGGCTAAACTACGGAAATCCCATCAAAGATCAAGCCCATATTCCCGCCTAAAAATCTTTAACCTTTATCCGGTGCTTTCAAGAACTCCTATCACTGATCATTTCCTTGAAGAAGTATTGATATTAATTAAAATATGTAAAACGGTCACCCATAAACAAATAGAATGTGGGTGTAGTCAACATCAGGAATAATTTCTGATGAAACAAAGGCAGATACCTTTTTTATTATAACCACCTCCCAAATAGATGGGCATTTCAAATTCACAAGACATTTGCAGTTTATATGGGACAAATAGGGTAGTGCATCGAGGTGTTTGGATGTGCATTCTGAACAGTTGTTTTAAAAATTTAAAAACAGGTTGTAGCCTTGTTGGACATGGTATTTAGATGTGTTTATTTTGTTTCCAGTTATAAGAACCGGATAATTTAAAGTTTGCATGTTTGTAAAACTATGATTATCAGCATTCACATCTCATTCTTCCTATAATTTAACTAATACATTTATCCCTAAAATTTGTTTATCTTCTACAAACCTCCCACAATGGCACAACCCATTCCCCATATCATTTCCTATTTTATTAAATAATACTTATTTATTCATTTTTTTTCTTTCTTCCACTCACAAACACTAACAAAAAAATATAGGGAATACGTTTAGGGTATGAATGCTGAGTCCTCAACTTTAGCGATTAATATTGCCTTCGCTAAAAATATAGGGATGGGAATAGGGATTGGGATCGAGGCGTGAAAATGAAGATATTCATGTATGTTCTCTATAATATAAGAATGGGGAATGGGTTGTGAATACTCGGAATTAATGAATAAAATAGCAGTGACATTTTTGTGAAACAAAGAAAGATTGTCTCATTAAAAGAGAGTAGAAAGTCCCTCAAATTAGGTTGGAAGAAACGAGATAATATATGTGGAAGACACCCAGGCATTCAACTGCTTTCGTTAAGACAACCATATGTTGAAACTAGTTTATAGGTCACCTAAGCATGCAAGGAAAACGCCCTTTTGAACATGCAAGGAAAACACCCTTTTAAAACTAAAGTTCCTTTTAAAACTAAAGTTCATGTAGTGAGGCGTCAACGTGTTTTAGATTAAATATGTTCTCAACTTTCCAGTATATTTACATTTTACAGGCATTTTCATCAACCTGCCTGTTTTTGGCTGGAATTGATATAAAAAGACCAGACACATGCTTAGGTGGCCTATAAAGTAGTTTCAATAGACGGGTGACCTTTTTTAAACAAGTTAAATACTTGGATAACCTCCACACATCTAGAACTGGAAGTTAGGGCATATAGTGCAAGTTTACCTGCAAGATTGAAGGTGATGAAAAACCAAACATTTCCATGCCATCAAGACTCCCAGGTGGCTGCAAAGGAGGAAGATTTGATATCTTCGACTTATGTCGCTTTGAGATCTCATAATTCACTCTCTCCCTAACCATTTCCCAACATTTTACTGCTGATAAATGAACAAAAACTTCACTTGAATCCTTCTCCAATGAGACCTAGGGGAAAACAACTGTGTTTTTAACATCATAAAATTGTTGTCGAGGTACATCCTGTAATGCATAAAGCAAGGCAGAACAAATTCCTAAATTAACATGAAACAATTTATGATTACCATAAATAGAGGTCTATTCTTTCCCACATCAACAATTTCTGAAATGTAGTAGCATGTATCTGCAGGATCTAAAATGTTTATATACTTAACCCGACTCCTATAACCTGCAGACAAAATACTCAAAATCACATTCTTATGGAGTACAACAATGATTGCTGATGGTACAAATGCTACAGTGTGATGTATATCTTACTGTACCTTTTGGGTAAATGGCACGGTTGTCGCACCATAACTTTCCCGATTGGACCACACCAAATTCAAGCGGCTCAACATGACAGCTTATCCTTCTGACCATTTTCGCAATTCGAGGTCCTTTTTGCCTATTGTGTCTATTCGGGTTTGTTTGTGTATTGTTTCCTGGTCCTGAATTTGCATATAATCCAATAATTACAACTTTCTCATTATTTTCGGGTATTTGCTGCAATGACCCCACTTCATTTTCTCCGCTTACGTTACTAGAACCTTTGGTAATCATTAAATTCTGCGATTTGTTTGAACACATATTTTCCGATAACACTCTCTGGCAAGAAGGGTTTTCCGAGTGGGCATCAGGGACAGCAGCTTTTTCCATTTGATCTTCACTTCTGGTGGCATCAGGGACAACTTTTTCAATAACATCTTTGAGTAAAGATTCATGTGACATTGATGAAACCTTTGATTTCAAGAGATCTTGGCCTGCTGCAAGTCCTCTTTGCTCTTTGGTTGGTGGTTCAGGTTGTTTGCTATCTTGAGATACATAGGAAGATAGAGAAAGTCCAAGATGAAGTTTTGCCCATCTGTAAATGGCACTCAATTTTCCTTCCAAAGCTTCAACCAAAATAGCTAAATCTTTGATGTCATAACGAAAAAGGAAGAACTTTGCACCCAAAGCACAAGAACAGAACTGTTTTGCATGATTTAAGCATGAATATTTATCGGGTGAACAATTGTGGCAACCTGCAGCCGATAGATGCAAGTCAAAATAGCAAACACTGCATTCTCTCTCACTTGCGGCATCAAAACTTGCATCCATTTCCAGCGCCTGCGATGTCTTGCAAAGAAAATCCCTCCTCACACGCTCAATTTCCACACGTGCCTATGAATAGCCAAAAAGAACAATATTATATGAAAAAGATTATCAGTTTGATGCTTCCCATGTCTGTTAGAAAATGTATAGCTTGACCTAAGGTTGATGTACAGTTTCTTAATATCTATTTTAGTTACCTTAAGAGTTTGGGATAGGATCCCATCTTTCCCACAAACCTCCTTCCATCTTAAGTTATCAGGTGTGTTTTTTCTGAGCAAATTAAGTTCCCAGTGAGCTTTTACGGCATCTCTTGCAGCTCCAAGCAACAATTTATCATGAGAAATTGAAGTTTTCCGGGCCTGCTCACGGTACAACTCAATAGCATTATGACCATGAGGTAGCCAATCAACAGGTGCCACATTCACAGCCTCTGCACAGTTGAACCCACAGTTGAAGCCTGAATGATATGCTCGAGGAAATGTCACTATGAACTCCCCTGGATTCTGAATGCACCGAAAAACAGGAACTCCTTCTGATTTTATTATTGATGGTGAAAGCTGGGTGACCTGCATAAGAGATAGCAAGCTCAAACCATCATTAATGAACAACATTATGGACATAAAAACCAGTCAACACACCAAGAAGATGATTAAACTTCTCAATAGCCCAATTACCCAAGGCACAATTCAAGAATCATATCAAAAGGCTTATATCTCACCAGTTTGTGAAGCAAGTCGGGCTGTTCAGCGAAAAGATTAGGTAAATTCTTTCTCATTGCTGCTTCCAATTTAATGGCATCTTTCCCTGGTACAGCATACCACATCTTTGAAGCACCAAAATGCATGTAATTCATTGAATATAAATGATGATCTTCAACATGCTGTGAATAAAAATCAGGATTCGAGAAAAAAGAAATGACATGAAAAAAAAATAAGTATTATAACATTCATTGTCACATGGAAGTTTTAAATATCTAAACATTAGAAAGCAAGATCTGCTCACCCAACAGAAAGATGAAAAACACATTCCAATGTACAACCATGGCACAAGAACACCGGATATATCACTGCTCTCATAGGAGAGCAGTGACCCTGGAAGCTTTGGGAAGTTATTCAAATTCCAACCTGATCTAATGTACTTTTCATCCGACCCTGACACCTGGCAAGCCTCTTTTGGAAACCCACTGCCAAATGTACCAGTTTCCAAGTCAGCACCATAAAGCACCTACATTGTCACAAGATGAACCGTATCAAACCACAGGAAAGAAAATGCGAGTGTAGCATAGACCATTAGCAGATCTAATAGCGTATCATAAGTTTAACCAATAAAAAAACCTGGCTACAAATTTGAATGTCAAATAATAAGCATAAGAATTTTGGCATAGCTAGACAAGCAATCAGGAACAAGAGTGTTATTAGAGTAGCTTTTAAAACAATGATACCAAATTGGTTGATTAGAGAGGTGGAAAATAGGTGGGGGAGCAAGATGGATGATGGATCAAAGCAAGTAATTTAAAGTGGACCAGCCACATACGCTTATAAAAATATTTATGAATTATTAATGTGTTAGATATGATTACCAAAACTTTACTATTACACTAATTATCCGATTTTCTTTAAAATAAAGCGGCATTAGAGGTTTCATGTCTTTAAATACACTTCAGACTTCAGAGACTTTTCGACCCATTGACCCATATCCTTTTTAGTTAAATACTTTTATCTTATCGCATTAGAAATAATATACAACTCAAATAGACTCATTAATGTTGTCTTTTTTTTTAGATAGATACCTCAATTTCTTCGGTAGGACTCTCTACCATTCGCCAATATTCACCCTCTATATTTTCTATAGAAGGATCCCAAAGATCTTTCATAATTGAATCATCACAGGCACCTGCAGCTGCTCCCTTTCTTCTAAAATACTGGTTCTTGAAATCATCAGCATACTTATGAAACTCTTTAAGTGTGAACCGTGGACCAGGTTCAAAACCAAAAACAGGTTCATGAACCATCGGATCAACCCGAACTCCAGTGTCTGACCCATTGGTGTTTTGATCCGACCCTGATTTCATGCATCCCCTCCTTTTCCTTTTCTTACTGTAATTAGGTCTCAAAATTTGGTTCGATGAATCCCGATTTTGAAGTTTGTCAACCCTTTGGATACGAGTGGCAAACGTAGAATTTTCCCATACATTCGTTTCCTTAAGAGGACATGGAGGTTTCCATGATGAAGGTGGTACAATACGACAAACACCATATGCTTCAGCTTTAACACGAATGCTTGAAATGTACTTTAGGGTATCTTCAAACTCCTGAAAATATATTAAGTTCATTCAATAAATTATGTGACGCTAAATGATCAGAATCAAATAATCAGCTGAAACACCAGCTATAGAACTAGTAGCATTTGGATTTGCTTTTGTCGTTTGAAGTTGTAAACTTATAATAATCAAATAATTAGATGTTTGAGTATTTTTAACAATTTCTGATTACCTCTTCGGTAGGATAAAATACCGGAGCCTCAAGAAGATCAGGCATTCGAGCTTCTTCTGGATGCCATCTTGCAGCAACCTGGAAACAGAAGTCCAAAAGTTGAGTTCAAATAATTGCAAAATTCAAACTCCAAATAACAAGGTTTAACAAATTGAATAACCTTTTGGCAGTTGTTACCCTCTTCACATCCAGGAATAACCTCCGTAGATATTCGAGCGCTTAAAGTTTTGTTCTGAATCAAAGCCTCAAGTCAAGCAATGTTATACGGACAATATGAAATACAAATACAGTTATTTTAGTATTTGAATACCAAACCTGCTCAGATTTGGACTCATCTCCTGAACTGCCGTCAGATCTGCCATAATTTATCCCAGGTCTGGGCCTAACAGACCTCTTTGTCTTTTTATCATCATCAGGCTCGACCGCTGATTCCTTCTTGACCGGTTGCGGTTCAGAAGTACTTGCGGAAACAGAGCAACTAGACTCAACTTTGTTATCATCTAGCCTTTTCACAGAAAAGGCCGCAAACGACTCGAACCCTGGTGGAATTAAAGAAATATCTATGCTCTCTTCTTTAACATGATGCCTAATGAGTTCAGTCCCCATATCATGTAAACCTTCACAAACTCAATAATTCTCTTATATTCTAAGTAAATTGTCTGCATCATAATAATCAAGTATAAGAAAAAAACTTATATATCAAGCTAGTTTTAAATAATTTAATATTTCATAATGCATCTTCTTCTGGTAAGCTAATTAGTTGGACACGATTATACTTCAGAAATCGTGATCACCATAGCAACACCATAGCAATCAAACGTGACATATTAATATATAGGGGATCGGATAGATGGTAGTTATTTACTACTGAAAACAAACTAAGAGTTCAAAGGAGATGAAGAGTCATTACCCCCAAAAAGGAGGTTAGTATTCCTTGATCATCATATGCAGTTCAATCCCAGGCGTTGAGCCAATAATCATTAGTCAGTTTACAGTTTAATCAGTTGAGAATGAGATGAAACGCAAACAGATCTGACCTAATCCAGAATCCCAAAGTTACCAAACATGAATCAATCAATCAACCAGTCAATTTAGGGTTACAGAACAATAATTGAGGAAATTAAAACAGAAGCCGTACTGAGTCAGAAGAATATAGGTCTGACTAGGTCAAAATCCCTAGAGGGGAAACCCAGAAAACACAAATCACATGAACTGATACCAAAATTGAAAACAACCTTCACAAAATATCGGTGGTGATTGATTCATGCAACATAACCCTAAAACAGCTGGATAAAATTAATTTTTGGGGATGATGTTAAGAACAGATATGGTAGGAAAATCTGATTTGGATTTTAATTTCTGAGGAAAAAAATGAAAATAACTTTTTTTTTTACAAAGGTAACGGGGGAAGCATGAAATTATTAATTGGATGTGTTTAATTAGCGGCGTTTTATTGTGTTAATTTAGGAGAGGGGGAGGACCATGGATTTGTTCGTTATTTCAAGAAACAAAGCAACGCATGCGTATTGAGAAGTTTTTGACGCGTCAAGGGAATTGGGTTGGACGGCCAGGATTGAGACACGATCCCGATGATCTTCATACCCGTGTGCAATACCACCGGCTGTATACGGTATAGGAATCAGGTGTGGACAATTAACACGCGTTGTTACGGGGAAAATACAGATACATAAAATAGTTATATTGGCATAATGTAACTTTTAAAAAAATAGAAATATAAAATGACTATGTAATGATATTAAAGTTATAAATCGAACACTCGATCAAAGTAGCGGATGTAGGAGGCTTGACATGGAGTTGGGAGTGGCCCGAGCTACCCCTTAAACTCGTAATCAAAGCGGAATGAATTTTGAATTTATAGGTTTTTATGTAGTTGTATTACCCCTTAAAAACCTATTAGACCGTTACCTAACATTAATACCCCTTAAGATGGTGTTCATATTATAAAACAATAACAAGTTTTAAGTAAATCATAGGTCAACCTCAGGCAGGGGCTGCACGTCCCTTGGACCCTGCTCTCTCGGAGACGCTACCCCGAATCCCCGCCAAAATATTTAATGTTACCCTTTAAAAAAATTATATTTCCAGTCCTGCATAGGACTTAAAGAATATGTTATACAACTATACATATCACACCATCAACTCATATATCATGTAGACATAAACAAATATATGCACGTAGCACCACAACAGGCTGTCACATGGCACCACAACAGCCCACCACGTGGCATCACAACATAGTGCCATGTTGACAATTAATATTCACCAACCTTGATGTGGAAGGGGATGTTGTGAGCCTTGATGTGGATTGGATTCTGGGGATTGTTTGCGAGCCTTGATGTGGAAGGGGATGTTTCGGCCTTGATGTGGATTGGATGATTGGATTGTTAGGGATTGATAAATTAAGGGTTTTTTTAGAATCACAATCACCATTCAAGAGAAGTGAAAGGGAGACGTGTTTTGATCTACGGGATATTGAAAACGTTATTTGAAGAACCTAACCGGTAACCACTCAAATAATGATCATGTGTGTAAGAGATTAAGGCTCATCACTCTTGTTCTCTCTGCTCGATCATTGTTTATCATACTTTTCCAATTGGATAATCTTGTTGCAGTTACATTGAATTTGATGAAGCTGCTAGATCATTCAGTCTATGATTAGAGTCTCTTGTTTCTTCTTTATTTTTCTTATGTTTGTTCATATCTCTCTTGTTCATCACCAGGATATTTGTATTGTTTTCATTCTTGAGATTTATTAGTCATTCTCGTGTTCTTGTTTCCATAAATTGATAATATGTGGTCTTAGGGCTTCTTTGGGATTGCTTATTTAAGGTAAAAAGTGTTTTTGAAGAAAAGCGTTTATTGGCTTATAACTTTTTGAGAAGCAGTTTAAAAAAAATGTTTGGATTAGCTTTTGTGGTGAAAAAGTCAATAAGTCAATAAGTTGTTTTTTAAAAGTGTTTGGCTTAGCTTTTATATGTAAAATGACAATAATAAGGTTAAGTGTGTGTAAATTTACGTGAGTATAAAGTTAAAATAAGAGTATTATGGTAATTCATCACTCAAAAAACTATAAGCAACTTTAAAAGCCATAAAATTATGCCTTATTAAAAACTGACTTATTAGCTTTTTGAAAAGTCAAAAGTAAAAGATGCTTATTAAGTTACCAAACATTCAAAACTGCTTATTGGTTTTTCAAAAAGCTAATAAGTCAATAACCAGTTTTGAAAAGCAATCCCAAACAGTTATTCTTTGATTATCGAGTCTATATCACGATGGTTGAAAATATCAGATGAATGAAAAAATAAGGATTATGGATTTTTAGGCTTTATTAAGGATGCTGGTGTAATTAGTTTAGTTGAAGGCAAGGTTGTAAAAAATGTTCGGCAATAGCTTAGCGACAATTGGGGTTAAGAGTTTAATCGACAATTAATCGGTCTTGACATGATTAATCAACGATTAACCGGTAACCGATTAAAGGCCGCTATGCTAGTAGTATATCACAAGTTTAATTTATTTGGTTGTGAGCAATCCTGGACAACCCATCGTGTCCCGACATCTTCCGTCGTCGGTTGGGGTGTGACATTGCCGACAATCGATCCAGTCATGAAGGACATAGGCATGGTGACTGATTGTAGAAGGGGGGAGGTTTGCGAGCCTTGATATGGATCGGATGATTGGATTGTTAGGGTTTAATGAATTAGGGTTTTTTTTTCTAAGAATCGTAGTTGCCATTCAAGAGAAGTGAAAGGGAAACGCGCTTAGTCTAGGGGAGATTGAAACGTAATTTTAAGAACCTAGCCGGTAACCACTCAAATAATGATCATGTGTGTAAGAGATTGAGGCTCTCATTCTTGTTCTCTCTACTCATCTAGTTAGCGTTTATCATACTTTTTCGAGTTTGATAATCTTGTTGCAGTTACAATGTTACATCTAATTTGATAAAGCTGTCATTCAGTCTATGATTAGAGTCTCTTATTTCTCTTCAATATTCTTGTATCTTGACATATCTCTATCTTAATCACCCATATCTTTTTTGTTTTCATTATTGAGATTTCTTAGTCATTCTCGTGTTCTTTTTTCCTAATTGATAGTACGTG
>JBCNJP010000019.1:9297041-9304541 GCA_039602395.1 Deinandra increscens subsp. villosa
TTCTTTTTTAGTTTTAGTGTGAGTGCATGACGTTAGTTCTAAAAACCGGTTTAATTAGCGGCATGGTTCCGAGTTTCGGGCGGTTGAACTGTAAAAACCGCCGAGTAAAAAATTAGCTAGCTTGAAATTAGACTAAAGTGGACACACCCAAGACGGCTTAACCTCTGCTCGCTAGGTTAACAGGTTCAAAGCGGGTTTTAAACATTGCTTGTATATTTTTTTAACATAATTTTCTAAATAGAAATTGGTCACCAGCGTGGAGTCAGAAAACAAGAAGATTACAACTTACAAGTCACTTAAACTTATCTAGCAGGACTACTGATAACGGTTTGTCAGACCGTCACAAATCCCCAACTATATTTGATTGGTAGTATTGGTAAGTTAGGGTTATCGAACCTAGGCAATATGTGGAAATTGACTAATTGATTAACTAACTATTAATTAACTTGACTGTAACTACCAATTAACCTAAAATTCACCTAATTTGCCTATTGGCTGTTTTTTAATGGGTTGGGGTAAATTGACTAAAAATTAACTAACTTGAAACTAGAAAATTGATTAAACTATTAAATGAGAGAAAGCTAACTACTTTTGTATCCTGGTTGACTACCGATCTAGGCAAAACTTAATCAACTATTAATAACACATAGACATGCTCCCCAATTGCCTAATTGATCTAATAACTTAAGTTTCTAATGAGCTGCTTAGTTCCTGCCGTAAGAAATTGCTAGATCATGATAGTGGACCATTAAAACCCTAATTTACTAGTTGGTTAAACAAATTCAGCATGCGGGTGCTCAACGGTTGCAAGGAAAACCGGAACAATTAGTAATTAACAGTTAGGAATAGAACGATTTTTATCAACCAATCACCAAAAATAGTTAAAGGTGATTACCGGACATGGCTAATGAAAAGAACATGATTATAACTAAAAATTGCATAAAATAACTATACCGAATGATTAGAATCTTTAAAAATCCTTCAACCAAGTCTGGAAATCGTAACCCTAGTGCTCTGGAAGTCTAAGAATGAGAGAGAGAGAGTACAATGACTTAACCGACAAGTTTAAATAGCCAAACCCTAAAAAATATTCCGACGACTGATTTGGGGCGTACCGCCCCAAAGTATGTAAACTTGAGCGTACCGCCCGAAATTATAAAGTCGGCTGATTTTCTTCAAATCTGGGCGTACCGCCCTGAATCCTTCACTTCTGGGCGTACCGCCCCGTTCTTGATCTCAAGGACCCTTCTTTAATTTCTTCTTGTTCTTCACTCGCTTCTCGATCGTTTCTCAACCTTTGTACCAATCAACTTCATACTTCTTTATAAAAGCTCAGATTTCAACATGTTTAGCTCCTGGTACCTTGAAACACAAAATCATGAAAATGTAATGAAATCCAACCGTTAACATCAATAAAATTAGCAAATTAATAGCAATAACGGACGACACTTTGGACTAACATCAATTACTAAAAAAATGTTGTGCGGGTTTCCAAACAGATTTCCTTAAGTTCTTTGAAAAATTATACACTACTGGTACCTTGTCTCGTGGGTGTTTCTTTGTTTTCATTGCTCTAACCAAATGTTAGTGATCTAAACTCGTTGAGGATTATAGGCCGATCAGCCTTATAGGTACTATCAATAAACTATTGCCCAAAGTCTTGGTCAATTGCCTTAAAGGGGTGATTTCTCGGCTAGTTGGTGAAGAGCAAACAAACAACCTTTCTAATAGGAGCATCCTAGATGGACCACTCATTTTAGATGAAATCATATCTTGGTTAAAGTAATACAAAAGGATTGGTCTGATTTTTAAGATTTGATATTAATAAGGCCTTTGATTCTTTATCATGGGAATTTCTTAATGAGGTGCTACGAAAAATGCAATTCCCTCATGGCGAAAATGGATACGTGCTATTGTTTCCACATTAAAGGCGTCTGTTTTAGTAAATGGGTCTCTAACTCAGGATTTCATTTGTGAAAAGGGATTATGTCAAGGTGTTTAATATCCTTTTTTTTGTTTATTTTGGCTATGCAAGCTTTGTCCGGTTTCATAAAGAGCCGGTTTCAACGGGTATCATTCAAGATATTAAATGCTCCCCAAACAGTCTGGAATTATTGTTTAAAATTTACATTCATAGATATGGGTGTCATAACATTAAAATGCATGACACGTTAGACCTTGCTAAGTAGCTTGACGACCTCAGAGGCCAAAAAGCCAAAGTTATCAAATGCAACTGGTAGAAACACATGTTGGTTGTCAAGACACACATTCTCGTGTTTCGCCACTTTGCATGAAGCGGATTTCAAAGCAGCCTAGCATGTCGTGAAAGTATTGCACGTTAAGCCCACGAGAGGGGAAACCCCTATTAGATCCACACATACATGTTCCCGAATCCATCCAAAGACAAAAATATCAGCTGGTCTGAGTATCGATCTTCCTTCCAATGGGTCAGTCAGGAAATTCACGGCCACTATCTTTATAATTAGAAATCGCCGCACGCTTGAAAATGTTAAAGAAAACATCCTTAACCAAATTGTGTCGTTACTTGAACCTCGAGAGATCAATGTACCGTATACTTTCTAAAAAAGTCCCAACACGTCTTACTACAAATTTGGTGTATCTGATTAATAAGAGATAGAAAGATAATGAGACATTATTATTTGAGTATAGTATGGTAGTCCACTAGTGACATATACCTAATCTATCTATAGAGATAGCAAGTGAAAATTCTAAAAAATAAAAAAGAAATGAGATAGAAAGCCTGAAGGCAAACGTTTTAATTTTAATTTTTTTTATGTCTTAACATAGTAATTTCTAACCATATATGTGGATAGTCACGGTTGATTCTCGCTTTACATATCGGTCAAATTGTGCAGAGAACAAAGGTATCTAATTAGAAGCTTGAGGCATTCCCTTAATATGAACTAATCTTAAGGCTGATTTAGCATGAAATTTGATTAAACACAACGTTTTATATGATTATATATATGTAGCTAGCGCGCGTGTTTACCTACAAGTAAGTAAAATTATACATACACATTCCTATTTTTACTTCCAAAGATATACAGAATAAAGAGAATCATGAAGTGCCGACAAACTTAACTCCATCCCGATCACCAACTAGAACTACTAGAGCTCTCAGAGAACCCTAATAACTCTTCCAAGTACTCCCCACCAAGATCCTCCAAAACGACAACGTTTTCAACCTCAACCACCTCTTTCTCTTTCTTCTTCTTCTTCATCATCATCGCCAACGACTTCCTCTTCATCGTATGCTTCCTCTTTAGTGCCAAAACCGGCGAACTCCCTTTCTCGTACTTGTAATCCATCTTCTTTAACGACTCATAAGCCGCCTCCGCCGAGAAGTTCAGGACCGCCTCCGAGCCACGGAGAGCAAAAGCGGCCTGGTCGTACGCCAGAGCCGCTTCCTCCGCGGAGTCAAACGTCCCGAGCCACACCCTGATCCCGTTACGCGTCGAGTCGCGTATCTCGGCCGCATACTTCCCCCACGGCCGCCTCCTCACGCCTCGGAAATTACTCGACTCTTTGATCTCCTCATGTTGGTGAAAACATTCTTCTTGTTTGATGTGCATATTGTGCGGTGGTTCGGCGTCGGAGATTACACCGAAAAGAAGCATCTCTTGGGAGTCGTTTTCGTTGAACGGGAGGAAGTACTCGTTATTGATATAATTATAGTTGCATCCGGAGTACTCCGGGGAGCTGGAGGTTTTCTGATCAATGGAAAAGAGACTATTATTTTTCATGATGTTTGGCTATTTTTGGTCAGAGATATTGGATTATGTATTTAAGTGTATTTGTGGAACGTTTTGGATTGAATATTGGTTGATTTGTTGGTTAATGTTTATTTATAGGAAAGGCGGTGGATGAATATGATAGAGGAGGAGTTAATGAAAAGGGCTTGATGGTCAAACGACTTTGTCTGGATATGGCGGCTGGTCATCAAGACTAGTGCTGACATAAATAAACTTCGATTAGATTTCTTTTGTTATAAAGATCGATCGCAAATTGCATCTTATGACAGTATCTAGATGTTTTAATTATACAAATATAATATATATATATATGATCGATATAAACAATGCATGTTGAATCTAGACCACCAATGAACCTGATGAGCGCAGTAGATAATTAAACACATGTTCTTCAAGCCATGTTACAACTAGAGTCTCATTGTTTCTAGATAACTAGATTGATGCCATGTTAATTTGTCAAGTTCACTCACGTACGTATATGGTTTTGCAGTTATATTAAATATGACCAAAAACTACTTTTTATAAGCAACTAATTTTATAAAATAGCATCTTAAAACGTGAAGGATAGCGCTATCCTTCACGTATAGTGGGGGTGTAAAAATAAATGCTCACGTTTAGTTCCCTCCTTCACCCCTCAAAACAGCAAGTCCAGTCAACTGACAGAGTTTGTCGGAAGTTTTTTATCCTTCACGTAAATGCTCACGTTTAGAGTCATCCTTCATCCCTCAAAACACCATTTTAAGACGTGAAGGATAGCGTCATCCTTCACCCCTTAAAACAGTAAATGCTCACGTTTAGAGTTCTCCTTCACCCCTCAAAACAGCAGGTCCAGATGATTGTTAGGTTTAATTAATATTTTTTTTTATATAAATCACTTGATATTTTAACGTCAAACATATTCTAATAAATTCCAATAATAAACATTCACTAATAAATCCTAATAATAATATATTCTAATATAGTTGGTTCCGGTTTGAATATGTAATGAAACTAAAAGAAAAAATAGTAATATTAAAATTAACTTATAATTATGTGTTAGTTTTTTATTCAATAATTTTTCCTATGAAACTGATTTAATTATTTTATTAAAAAATATTTTTAAGGATATTTAGGAAAATGGTTCCTTAAAATGAAATCATCTATATATACTTATAAAATGTTTTAATTGTAGTTAAAAGTCGCTTATAAATACAAAGAACCTAGCTAGTGGCACTATAGTTTCTTATAAAAATAAGAACGTCTTTTTTCTAGACCCATTTCTTTCCCCTCTCTTTCTCTCTCTAACCTTCCAAACTACACGCACAAATACACACAAAAACTCGAACATATACGTTCAACAACATTCTGTTGCAGTTTCTAGAACTAATTAGCTGCTAAAACTGATATGTGAAGGTCTGCAATGGCTTCGCCGTCGGAGGAGGAGCTGGTGAAACAGGAAGATATGCCGAAAGTTGGAGGAAAGATGTTTAGAATGAAAATAATCAGGACGTCAATGGACCTTGTCCTCTTATCATTGTTTGTAATATTCTGAAATTCGTGTACTCTGCTTAGCGTTTATAATTTTGTATGGACTTAGATTCGTGAAATGAACTGCTTATACATTTAATTTGAAAATAATTGACGATCCACTCAGTTAAGACATTGGACAATTGATTTAGTAATTTTCATTGCTAATTACTTAAAACAATTTGTACGGACCTTCAATGGTTTTTAATTCGTTGCTATATTTACTTCACGAAGGACCTATAACTTGAATATCAGTGATAATGTGGAAAAAGAGCGAACCAATGGGTCAATAACTCACGAAGCACGCCTCCATCCGACACGACCCGACCCGTCGGCGAGAAACCCAATCCCACCAATGAAAACCGACCGGCGAGCTTCTTACCGCCGATCCTTTTCCCGGCCATATCCGATGACCTCAGCAGTGGCGACGAATTCCGGGGGTTAGAGAGAGAAAGAGAGGAGAGAAAGATGGGTCTAGTGGTGGCGGTAAGTGGAAGGTGGTGGTTGTACGGTGGTGGGGTGAGGCGTAGGAAGCTAATAATCTGTTTTTTTTCTTTTTCTTTTCTGAAAGTAAGATTAGGTTTTTGAGAAAAACCCATGTCAAAATTAGTCCTTCATTTTAAGAAAATTACAAAAACAACACGTCATACTAACTGAGTTAGTCTATAGTTAACATCGGTTTAATATAGGCCAATGGTTTAATAATTGGGATTATTGTGGGGAAAAATCAAAACTGGGATTATTATCGGCCAATATGTGATAACTGAGATTAATAGGGGCCAATTTTCCTTATTATTATAATATTATGATTATTGGATTATTATTATTGTTTCTATTAGTATTATTAGTAATTAGTATTTTTATTGTTGAGTTAATCTTTATATAATTTTAGGTTACAAAAAAATATCTATACTTAACGTGGGACCCATTCGTTAGGTATAGGCGACTGAAACTATGGTGTTGAGCTGCCGTGTAAATGGCAGAGGTGAAGTATGGAGGAAAAAATTAAGGGGTCACGTATAGGCCTTAGGGTGACGTATAGAGGTAAAAAAGGGGTCACATATAGGGCTAATGGTGACGTGTACATCCCTCATTTAAGATGTTTAGCTCCCATTTTGGCCTATACTCCAGCTTTATATTTGTATTTACTATCGACAAAGAACCCAAATATGATGCAACTATAGTTAAAAAAATTTGGGATAGCTTAGTGGTAATCATAATTAAAAGAAATAATAAATTTAAAAAAGATGTGTGTGGATCTATTTTTAATTTTTGTATGCTTCAGTTACCACTTTTTGTATGTTTCTTGTATTTTGTTAATTATCTAGTTTATAGAACAATGCTAAAAAATTAAAAAAAAAAGTTTGACCTAACCTTCACGTAGAGAGATCTACGTGACGGTTCTTAGACATCCCCCGACACACACACCCGATATTCCCGGACGTTGTACTATCATGCTCTAACAGTTATACGTGAAGGATAAGTTTATCCTTCACCCCTTAATTCTTACCTTCACGTACAGAGCTCTACGTGAGGGTTCTTAGACATTCCCCAACACACCCCCGACATTCTTTGACGTTGTACTATCATGCTCTGACAGTTATACGTGAAGGATAGGGTTATCCTTCACCCCTTAATTCTTACACCCCCTCTACACGTGAAGGGGAGGGAGAAGTGGGAGCTGCTTTATTTTGACACCCCTCCTATACGTGAAGGGGAGCCCCATCCTTCACGTATAGAGCTGGTGTATTAAAAAAAAGGGGGGGTGTCTCTAAGAAACCCCTTTAAGCACTACGACGAATTGATGATATTAGGTATGTAATTAATGCGGATCGGATTAGTTTCATTTTACTTATAGTTTATTAATTACCTTCTCATATATGACTTGGTTAATAGCAGACTATACAAGGACTTGATGATATAAGGTATGTCATCGATGTGGCTTGCACTTGTCAGTTCCATAATATCAAGTGTTTCGGCTATGATTAAAAATATTTGTTTAGTTTGAATGTGATTTTGTGACAGGTACGCGACTAAAATGTGCAAGAAAGGGTTTACATGACACGTGATATATAGAAGAAGGGCATAACTGATGATGATGGATGTGTTCGGATGACAAATGAGAGCCATATCGAAAAAAGCATAAGCGATGCCAGAGAAAATGATCTAGATCTTTTACACCTTTGATTAATGGGTAGATAAAGCCTTTCTGTACTCATCA
>JBCNJP010000019.1:9309541-9394912 GCA_039602395.1 Deinandra increscens subsp. villosa
TTGAACCTACTATTTCAGTCGTAAAAGTTGAAAATAAAATCTTTTTAATTGGACGGCAAATTAATTGCCCGATCATCCAGGGTTAACCTCAATGGCTGATTGGTATCCACACTCAGAAGTTCCGAGGGAATATACATACATACATTCACGGGTGCTTGAGGGATCAAAACCCCAATCTCCAGTCCTCAGACAAAAACTACCTCCACTTAAGGCCGGATGGCTCAGGTTTTAAACTCGTGATCTTTCGATCAATGAGTCATCCATCACACCCAGATACCACTTGGACAATGTCTAGTAGCAGTTGAAAATAAATGGTAATATAAAGACAAATCTCTATAAAACTATTAATAATTAATAAATAACAATTAAAATAAATTAACTATAATTTATTAATCTCTATAATTTATTAATCTTAAATACGACATTAATTTTTTTTTTTAAATTACACCATAAAATGAGTTTTTTTACCTTTAAAATGGGTACAGTGTTATTGTTGTTATATATAACATAAAAAAAATTATTTTTTCGATTATATCAAAATGTTCAGATCGTTATGTCATATTGTGTCAAAATGTTCAGATCATTGTGTTATAATGTTCAGATCATTGTGTTATAATGTTCAGATCATTGTGTCATATTGTGTCAAAATCGAAAGAATAATTTTTTGTTTTGTTTTATATATAACAACACTATACGCGTTTTAAAGATAAAAAACGCTCGTTTTTATGATGTAATTTTTAAAAAAATAATATCGTATGTAAAAGTTATGAATTTTTAAAAATATAAGAGAACTTAAATAAAAGTCAACAAAGATAACTAATACCAAAATGTCCCTCATTTCTTTTTTATTAGATTAAGATTTAATGACTAAGATTTCTTCTTATCCTTCTTACCTAAATCAAACTTCTTATTTCAACCCCTCTCTAATTTAGATTTTTTTTATCTATTTTATAGTTACAACTTTAAATTTGACTATATATGTCAGCATCCTTTGTTGATTTCATCGTACATGTTTTAAAAAAATATACATATATTTCTTTAAATATCCTTTCAAGGAGCTACAACATGTAAAGTTTCTTTTCGCTTTTGTCTTTTAGTAATTTGATTTTTTAATAACTACTTATATATATTTTGATATTTTAATGTACAAAACTTAACCACTAATTGGAAGATGCATATTATTATAATATGGTATAACTGACAAAAAAAGTAACTTAATTAATGAGAAACAAATAATAAATTATAAACAAATATTTTTGTTATACATGTAGTTGATGCTGTCTTTATCAAATACTTTTTACAGTTTGCTCCACATCCTTTCGTTACTTAATACTTTTCCCAAAAAGTAAAAATGAAGTGAAAATTGAAGTCTGTGTGTTTTACTGTTTGTTTTACGGTGTGACACAACATAAGTTTTAATTTTCACCAACTAAAACTACTACTGCTGCTACAACTCTCAGAGAACCCTAATAGCTCTTCCAAATACTCCCTACCCAAATCCTCCAAAACCACAACATTTTCAACCTTAACCTCCTTCTCTTTCTGCTCCTTCTTCTTTTTCATGATCAGTGATTTCCTCTTAATGGTGTGTTTCCTCTTTAGCGCCAAAACAGGGGAGCTCCCTTCCTCGTACTTATAATCCATCTTCCTTAAAGATTCATACACTTCATCCGCCGAGAAGTTAAGCACGGCCGCCGAACCGCGGATAGCGAACGCGGCCTGATCGTACGCCAGGGCCGCCTCTTCCGCGGTGTCAAACGTCCCCAACCAGACTCTCACACCGTTTCGCGTGGAGTCTCGTATCTCCGCCGCAAACTTCCCCCACGGCCGCCTCCGAACTCCTCTGTAGCTGCACTCTTTTTCGGGCTGATCGAAACACTCTTCTTCTTGTTCTTCTTGAAATTCTTGTTGTTGGTCAATGTGGGTGGTTGAATATGATACATCTGTGTTGGCGTTAATGACGCCAAACAGAAGCATCTCCTGGGAGTCATTTTCGTTAAAAGGGAGGAGGTCGAAGTGTTGGTTGGTCTGTAAATCGTTGTAAAATGGATCAGAATTAGAAGAGTAGTCTGACGAAGTTGCCGGTGACCAGTGGTGGAAAAAGGAAGGGGGATCCATGCTGGATTTTTTTAGGATTCTGTTTCTGTTTTTGTCTAATTTAAAAAGGGTGGTTACTTTGGTTTGCAATTTGGGAAATTTAATCTAGTACGGGGGTGTCTTTATAGTACAGGTGGTGCATGAACGGGGTGAAATTATATTATATGGATCCGGGCCGGGTTAAAGGGAGTAGGGTAATGAAACTGTTTTTTGTTTGGACTTGGCGGCTGGTCAGAAGACTGAATAGTACTCACTGGTGCTCACGTTAGCATCTCCTAAAAGAATATATTCAAGCGTAGTAGAAAAAGGAAAAAAACAGAAGAGTACTACTTAAAATAGAGGCTGCACTCCCATATCACTTGGGGTCTTTTGTTTTTTTAAAAAAACCTCTTAATTATCTCTTATATCTAATTCGGTCAGAGCTTTTTAAATAAATAGGTGTTTGTTTTTTACATGTTATTTAGAGGAAGAATGTCTTAATCACTTCTAATCCAATAAAACATAAAATAGCCTCTTAATAGAAAAAAAAAACACGGTCAGATGTTTGGAGACTTCTCTTCCCTTCCCTACCCTCTCGTTCTAACCCTAATCACAACAGCAGGAGCCAGCAGCGCTTCTCCCTCTCGATCTCTCACGCTCCACTCAAGCATTCAGATCCATCTTTGGTTCCTCCTCATCGCAGCGGCTCCTGGATCTCTCCCCTTCCCTCTCGTTCTAAACCCTAATCGCAACAGCAGCAGTGCAGCAGCGTCTCTTCCTCATCTCTGGTTCGTCCTCAATGTTTCTCTTGTTTGATTTTCTGTAATATATCAATCTTCTATATGATGATTTTGTCTCCCTGTTTGATGAATTGCCCAAGAGAAATAATATATGGTGTATATGATGATTGAATGGTTTCCTTAATTATTCATTCTTTGATGATCCCCTGAGATGTAATCATGAGCATGTGAATATATAATCATGAACTACATCATGGGTCTTTAACTAATTCAACCATCAATCATAATGAATTTGAGTTGTTGTAGTATTTGCCTCTGGAGCTTGTGTGTGCTTTAATTCTTTCACAATATAATTGAGATCCGAATGATGTTTTCATGGTTGATTGATGCTCAGTTGATGTTGGTAATTAAGCTATGGCATGACAAATTTTTATTGGCAATAATGTGGTGGTTTAATGTGCTAAATTGTGGCTACAAATGTTCTTATAGTATGTTAAATTTGCTAATGCAAATTGCTATGCAAATCAAAGGATGGGATCAGGTCGGTTGTAGGATGAGGTACCTTGGAGTATCATGAAGATTACTAAACTGTGTAGGGTGATGGTTCAAAGGATCATACATGGTTCTAAAGGATGGGATCTCTTGAAGATTACTAAACTGTGTAGGCTTATGCTTGTTCTTTCGTATGTTTTTATGTTCTAATTTTTCAGAACTATTTGTATGGCTCCTAGCGTCTCGCTAGGTTTTTTTTAATGATCATTGGCTGTTAAAAAAATACATGTATTGAGGATTTTGATGTTTAGAAATTGATTTTGAAAGGTTCCGTATTTCATGTTAAGACGAGTTTATTTTTAAATTAACTGTGTAAGTTTAACATATAGATGAAACATATGTTTATTAATATTCAGATGATTTACAAAAAACAAACAGCTTTAATTATTCAGATTTCAGACATTTGAACCACATCTTAACATTCAGAAGTGGTATTCAGATTAAGACATAAATCTCTTACAAAAAACAAACGGGTCCTTAGTAAAAATCATACGAAAAATGACTATTCAACAAAGTAGCAAACCGATGATGAAAAATTGGGAGGTTTATTTTTAAAAGTACTTAATTAAACGGAACACCATCTCATTAACTACAATATGGCTGTATCTTAAATTAGGGAGAAACCCTCTCATTAACTACTAAATGATTGTATGCAAGTCTATATGTAACGGTTATTCTGTACTTTTTAACCCAATATTTTTTTATGTCACTTCAACGACAATATCACATTTTATTTTTGTATTTTATTCCTCTGATATAAATAAAAGAGAAAATGAGAGAGGGAAAAAAAGGGAAAAGAGAAGCCAAAAGGAAGTGGAGAAGCCAAAAGAAAGTGGAGAGAGAGAAGAGTGAGCAAAATGGAATGAGGTTGTGTGGCGATCGAGCATTGCGGTAGACTTTAAAGTGTGGCTTTGGTGTGTGCATGTGTGTGTCGGTGGGTGGGTGGGGGGGGGGGGGGTGTTGCGTAAGGGTGGAAGAGGTGGTGGTGAAAGGCTTTTAAGCCTGAACGAATAAGCCTGTGTCATCTCATGTGGATAACTCTTCTTGGATATGATCTTGATTTCCCGATGAATCGACTGCGATGATTTTCTGGATTCAAGAAATCGTAATACACAAATACGCGTATATACATACATCTGATGTTCGACATCGACTTTTAGGTTTATATACATCCATCCTGACAGTTTCTAACTTCTAACTTGACACTAATTACAACCCCTAAACTAAATATATAATGACATACTAATTAAACCTTGACTTTAGATAATTACAACACTGGCCCATTACTTTAACGTGCGAAAGTGAACGTGATTAATACCATAGAATGAATGGGGTAGTTGCAAAAAAAACTTGTAGAATGCCTTTCTTTAAATAATTCAAAAAGAAAACTAAATTCAACAAAACTAAATTAAATAATTTAAACACATATCTAAATTAAACATAACAAAAAATAAAAATAATAAACCTAATAATTAAAAAAATAATAATAATAATAATCCTAAAAATCGCATTCTATCCGTTTTTTTATGTAGCTATTTTCCGTTTGCTTCAAGAAAAATTGGCAAGAGCTGAGGCGAAATGTTGTTGTGCGGTTACATAAAATTTTGGGTGTCACGGACTAGTTGCTCTTGTCCCATGGGCTCTCGTTGTGCATCCATCGTGGGCTTGACTTGAAGCTTTATTTTCAGCATTTTGTTTTGGGATCAACCTCTTTTCTTCCCCTTTTTCCCCTCTTCGCTTAATAATCCGTCATGATTTCCATCATGTTTTTTGATTCTTTGCTAGATGAATCGGTCGATTTCTTAGGTCCTTTACTTGGTGGCCGTATCAGAGTCAAGTCCTCGTTCTAGACGGGGAGATGGCTCGGAAAATGGCTCATACTTAATTCATTTCAGCCTGTGTATTGGCCTGCCTCTGAAGTATTTGATCTTTTCTCTGAGTGTTCAATCTTACCAACCTTACTAGGAATAGCTTGACATTTTAGATGATCCTATGTAACCTTGCACGCTTCTATTTGAGAAAAATATTTCTTTTCGTAGTGTTTTTTATACTCTTTAGCGAGTGCTCAATTACAAACAATAAATAATAACTTTAACTAAAAATAAATACTAACAAATAATAAATATTTAATGCTTACTTACAAATAATAAGTAATAACTTTAACTGAAACTAAATACTAAAAAATAATAAAGAGTGCATTGAAGTTGTTGATCTTCGTATGCATTTTGCTTCATTTTGAGTTAAGTTGATGAAAGTTTTATCCATTAACTATATATACCAATCAGCTCGTTAGTGTTGAAGTATTAAAGCCAAAATAATAATAATAATAATAATAATAATAATAATAAAAATAATAATAATAATAATAATCGGACTTTTGTTGATTCCCGACAACTTTATCTTCGGATATATGAACATAAGGCTTTGTCAATGCAATTTCTTGGCCAACATCCCAAAGTGCACGAGCGGTCTGATTATGGAATTCACCTATCATTTGTTGTTGAAGCTATTGTGCTTCCTTTTATCCGTTTTCTTCTTCTTGCTCTCCCTCCTCTTTTTCTTCCTCCACATGTTCACATCCTTGTCATCGGAATCATTTATGAGACGTTCTGGCTCTCAAAATTATTGATTTTGGTATATCGAATTGCAGTAGTTATGTGATGAGTGGAATGAGTTTTGGCTAGGTTTGGGTAGTACAAATTGGCTTGATTCAATTTGAACTGTCAAGTTTTGATCAACACAAATTTGGGGATAGTAAGATTATTGATATTGAAAACCTTTTAGTGGACTAGGTTGTTGATAGTAAAAAAGCGGTGGACTCGGTGGTGAAGATGGACTAGGTTGTTGATAGCGAAAAAGTTGTGCTTCCCTCGCTCATACTTCGGGTCTACATTTTTGGACGTACGAGATAGTTTTTTTGTTAGGTCCATTATTAGGTTTGTAGAGAATGTGTAGTAGAGAGGTATAGAGAAGAGAAGGTGTGAGTTTATTGGGTTTGAAATGTAGTATTTATAGGGGTTAAAATTAATTGAGAAATTGTTTTTTTTATTAATTTGACCATTGCCAATGGTAAAAAAAAATAAAGATACCATCGGCTAGCAATGGCTAGTAGACTCTGGAAGAAGAACCATGTTGGGATTCTGAGACCGAGATTTGGATAGATGAGATCGTTTAAACTACAAACAAAGAAGTCGAAGTATTTGCCAAGGGGGGGCGCAAATGACTAAACATGCCAGTTACTATTTTACCGTCCCACAACATGGTGAAGACCATGACGACTCGAGACATTGACTAACCGAAGACTTGGCACTAGTGACTTTATTATTTATTGTTGTATTATTTATGTCACTAGTTTAGTATATACTATTATGCCACTCGGTAGTCAAAAGTTCTATATATTATCCCATTAGGAGTGTATGAGTGATACATAGAGTCCCAAGTCATGGTTCTTTGAAGATTGTGAGGGTGCATGAACACTTGATCATGAACCTAGAATATGAGAGAGGTAGGTAAATGTAATCATTCGGTTATATTTGTTTCTCTGTCGTCATCTTGTCCACTACATATCTATCTAGTTTTCCTCATCATCATCACATGCATGTCACACACTATCGATGTTTATATCTGGGTATATATTTGTTCTACAAAACGAGTGCACAAAGTCTCGATCTGCTTGCGCACCACGACCGAGTTTAGCTTAGCCCAACGACCTCGGTTTCTTCAAACCGAAGGGTGGAAGTCGCTTGGCCGTCGGTGGTAACCAGGAAAGAAGAAGAAGCCAAATGCTATTCCCGTGGTCCACTACAGTACCCCTCAGCATCACCACACACTGTGATGAGACCATTACGATTGGCCTAAGCTATGAGTTCTTTCTTGCAACTCTAAAAAAATCGAATGTTCAATGTGTTTGTGAACGTACGACCGCCCGAAGATAGGGATCTGATAAAGGTGGTGTGAAAATAGATGACATCTTAAACACTTAGGGTTGTAAACGAACTGGGCGTTTAGCTAATTATTGTTTATGAGTTATTCGACAGGAAGTTCGTTGCGTCCCTTCGTTTATTGAATGAACAAACATGAAAAGGATATTTTGTTAGTTTAGTTAAATGAATGAACATGAAGAGATGCTACGTTTGTTCATTTGTGTTCGTGAACGTTTGATAATATGGTCGTTATGTTTGTAAGTCTATATTCGCTTCTGTTCGTTTGTTTATATTCATTCATTATATGTTTATATATATAAATATATATGTAGGGTTAGGTTCCTTTAAAAACCAATTGGTTTTGAGAACTTTTGAGAAATATTATAACCACTAATTTTCCCGGGGGGGGGGGGGGGGGCACTAAAATTTATGGGGGAATTTCCTTATATATAAATGGTGGTTCAGAATAGTTCTCAAAACCATTTGGTTCTCAAAGATCATACCCCTATATATGTATATATATATATATTTATTTAATAGTAAGTTCTCTACGTAACATTCAAATCAGAAGACTATAGTCGTTTAAGCTTATTAGTTATAATATTATGTCTAAGTGTTTAAGTATGTATTAATGTGTCTAATGTTTGAGATTATGAATGTTGATTCTTATTCTTTGAAATAATATATATTCATTTGTATTCGTGAACCGATTTTGAATAATTTATATTGCTGAATAAACGAAAACAAATAGGAATTTTGTTTATTATGTGTTCATTAAACGTTCACAAACACATTCAACTCCTTAATGAAAGGAGGCTAACATAATTTTCATTTGTTACATGTTTATGAAATGTATACAAATGCGTTCAACATGTAATAAATAAACATGAAAATGATTTCGTTCAGTTTAGTTCGTTAATTTACGAGGCTACTTAAAATATATCTTTCATATTGTCTGTCTTTGGCGGCGAGACATGCGGACCTATTTGTATTAGCCGCTGTTATTCTCACGTTTTAAATATGTTGCATCTATATATGTGTCTATATACACATAATATTCTGTGTAAACGTCTGTGTGTTTTTCACTTTCGGATATTGTGGAGCGATAAGGGCTCAAATAGGCCAACTTGTTTATTGACAGGTTTAGTGATTGGGATTGATGTATCCATATATATATATAATGCTGACTTTCAAACTTCGATTTCTAAATTTTGAAGAGTGGACCTTGTAATAGTGTTTCCAGTAAATATTAGTACATGTGGAGCCAGACCTCAGTTAAGCACCACTAGTTTTTCATTATTTTATTCATGATAATAATTGATCAATTATTAAAGCAATTAAAAGAGATTTATAGATTAAATACAATTTATAATTTAAAAAGTATACATTACAACTTTTAAAGTAAGCATATGTGACATATTCGTGTTTGTTATTTAACTTTGATCGAACATAAACCTGAATGTTTCCGTGTTTGTTCATTTAACTTTATGCTTCATTGTGAAATTAATCGATGTGGTTGTCCAAAACTTTTGAGATAACCTTATAAATACATCCTATTAAACTTATGGGCGGAAGTCGTTTAGTGCAATAGGGTCTCTAATTTTAGGAGTCGGTGTTATGAAGGATGAGTTACATTTCGAACTGATCTTGTCTGGCGGATGGAATCGATTCAAAATCTCCTAAAAGTAATTATGTTCGAAAAGATCTCAATGGTTTTTGATGAACCTGAAATTAAAAGGGAACATCGGGGACCCATAGTCTTATTAGAGCCATAGTCGCATACGCTTCCTTGACTTCTGAAGTCAAAAAGGATGAATTAAGCTAGATGTCTGATCTGGATTAAGTTTTTTAAACTGTCTGACATGAAAAGCGGACGTGATTGGAGGTTTTCAGAGAACTTTGTTTGGAAGAAATCGAACACCATCATCTTGAGTTTCTTTGTCTCCGTGATCCATTCCAAATTATGCATCAGCCCATTGACTCTGCCTTTGGCTGATCTATTATGAACCCGTGAAAAATACCCGGAATTTTTGTTCACTTCAATGTCCCATTTTATCTTTGACTTTTGTTTAAGGTCTTCTTTTTTTACATTCTCCAATTCCTTTAACCGTTTATCCATTCCGACCTCGATTTGAGTTAATTTTGTCAAGTCCATGACTTCTGCCTTTAGTTATAACTAATCAATGTTCTTTTTCAGAGGTTTTCTCTTCAGCTTATTTGAATCTAATATGTTTAATTATTCCATAGCTTAAGGCTTGATTTGATTATCGACCTATAGAATTGTGTTTTGGGCATCAAAATTCGACATTGCTTGCAAAATTGTGTCCAAGTACCCCGGTTTATGAGCCAGGAATTAAAGAACCTAAACGGATGGAGGCCAAGTCCCGGCCTACTGTGTTTAAAAGCAATGGAGACTATATGGTAAAAAAATCTCTGGGAGAGCTATCAAAGATGCGTCAAGCCACCTTCTTATAACTGCAGAAGAAACAATACAATAATCTATTTTGCTAAACTTGTCACCACTAGGTAAATTGTATTCTTTCAGACCAAATCTCTAGATGAAATTATTAAAATTATTGGTACTTACCTTGCAAAATTCTGAATTTGTTATCTCGTTTGGGTGGCGTACTTCGTTAACATTATCTTTTTTTTAACGGCTAAAATTATCACTTCAGATTTTGGAGGATTTGAACACACAACCTTTTGGTTAGGGAAGTCATCACTTTTACCACCAAATTCTCGGTTGCTATAAGACGGTTATGGGATCACTAAGCTCACTCTCTTTGACTTCCATTTTATTAATATATCAACCTAGCTTTACGTATAAATTACTATATAGTAGCACCACCACATAAATAAATAGTGGTTAGTGGTGGAGATTTGTAATTTGTTAAACTTTTTTTCTTTTCTGCGACTTCCTTTTTGCAAATATACCACGCCTGTGCATTTCGCCATTTCACAGCAAATTGTTTGCCCAGCGCAGCTTGTTAAATTTTTTTTTAATTTTTTTTTAAAGGAAGTTCATCCATTCAACCAAAATATAAGCTTGTTAATTAGAGCATTCTTGTATTCCCCTCAAGTCCTCAACTTTATTTTCCGATGAATGCGATTTTTTTAATTTCAATTCCTTCTTGGTGTATTAATTTTTGTAACGCTTGCTGAAATGATGGGATGCGATTTGGTATTTTATATAGGAGTAATAGCTGTTGTGACATGTTTTTGTATTCATCTTTTTTTTAATTGAATGTTCAGTATTCTATGTTTTTGCTATCTAGTAGCTTTTATTTAACGCCAAGTTATGTGGGATTTCATGAAATAATAGCTGTTGTGACATGTTTTTGTATTCATCTTTTTTTTAATTGAATGTTCAGTATTCTATGTTTTTGCTATCTAGTAGCTTTTATTTAACGCCAAGTTATGTGGGATTTCATGAAATAATAGTTTTATGTAAGTGGGATATACCCGTCGCAACACGCGAGAAATAAAACCCCTAGCATATTACATGACTCTCATCCTTAGAGGCAACGGGCTTAACCATTATGGTGGTACTCTAAAGCGGACTAATATCTGAAGCCCCTTTCCAAAGTTCATGTTATAAATCCTTCGAGTTTAGGTTCATTTTTATAGGTTTTTTGAATTTTAGCTTTTAGAGCTGTGACAAATTAAATTTTACTCACACCCTTTCATGTAACTATTTCAACTTTCTTTTACCTACTATGGTTTGACGTGATCAGATTATACAACGCCCAACCAAATAATAAAATATATATTATATTAAAAAAAAAGGAAAATTAGATTTTAATAAGGGAAAAAGACCAAAATGGATTTGTTGACTAACTTTTCTTCAAAATAGACCTTTGACTCCCCCCCCCCCCCCCCAAATAGCCCCTTGACTACGATCGTGACGATCGTAGGTCCATTTCCCAAAAATGTTACTTTTTTTGAAAATGGGCCTACGGTCGTCACGACCATACACACGGTCGTCTGTGATGATGTGACAAACTGTAATTGGCTCAATGGACCTACAGTCATCACGACCGTAGTCAAGGGGCTATTTTGGGGAAAAATTGGTCAACAAGTCCATTTTCATCTTTTTCCCTTTTAATAATCCTTACTTCGTGTTTTCCTTACAATTCTTTTTAATCATGTTGGAAATAAATAGATCGATCACCATTAAAATAACCTTAATCCCGTTAAAGAAATTCACTTTTTGATTATTGGATATCACGATATCGTCTTATGTGGCATGTTTTTTATGAATGGACTCAAACACAAAGTTTTTAGAATTTTTGTATGTTTTAATGCTATGAAGAAATACTTTGTATCCGGTTGTAGAAGAATTTTGTGTTTATATGGTTGTTTTAACGAAGTTAATTAATATTAATGACGGTCCCCTATTTATTTTCAACATGATTAACAAGGAGTTTATTATAAGAAAAGAGTGAAGTGTGATTTATTATCGTTGAATAGGCAATGGTTCATATTATTAAACTCCATTTAAAAAAAAATATTTTTAAGGACCTATTAAAATGCGTGAAGACTCAAAACCCTAGTTTCATTTTAATTACCTTTTATTGAGATGTATCTGCTCATTTTCTATTACAAATTAAAGTATACATGTGGTACTATTACTATAGCACGTTTTAAATATGTGCATGTGTGTCTATATACGTATAATAATAATGTTAAATATGTGGTTTTTTCACTTTCAGATAATGTGGAGTGGGGATAAGTAGAGACCTCAAATAAGCCAACTTGGTTGTTGGCAGGTTTCGTGATGGAATTTTTAAATGCTGATTTTCAAACTTTGATTTCTGGACTTTGAAACATTGACCATGTAAGAGTGTTTGCAAAACAAAACACTAGTTTTATTTAAATATTAGTAGTCGTTCCAAAAAATCTGGAGCAAGATTCTGTTACCCCCATAGTTTTACCCCCTTAGTTTTTTATATATTTTTTTCAATATTTAATATAACAGTGGGTTAGAAAGCTCCATGCCTCCATATACTATTATTTAATTTAATAATGAGAAGAGAAAACGAGACAAACTTTGTTTGGCTATAATTACTTTAATTTACTTGCTTTAATCTATATCTATATAATCTTCCTACTCTAATAAACAATTACAATTTTTGACACATGTCACCACTAGATTCATTCTCATAAAATTTTTCCCTCCCAAATCTATTCCCTAATAAATTCTTTTTTATTGGAAATTATATCTTATTTTATAATTATGATATATTTTTATCTATTTATATTTATGGAATTGTGACAATCATGTATTAATTTACATCTTATTTTTATTTAAAAATAATTTTTAAACTATTATTATTTTCATTTTAAAAAATATTTAGAAACTTATAAAATACCAATAACCACTAATTTAGTGTGTTTTCAAATAAAATTGAGCAAATCATATTAATATTTTAATTAATGAATACCTAATACTATTTACAAATCCAATCAGCATGTGGGTGATATTATTTATAGAGAAATTCATAGGTGATAAAACTTTATACTCATCTAACTTTCTATATAAACTTAAAGTCTCAAGTTTGTCAATTCATAATTCATGTTAGTCGCTATTGAGGGTTTGATTGTTTTTTAAACATAAACACGTTTATCTTGCATTTTCTAAATATACAAGTAGAGACATGCTCGATTTTTTTATAAAGAGAGTAAAGTCACCAATATCATATTATAAATTATAACTTTAGTTTATTTAATCTAATGTAATGTAATACGTTATTCTGGTAATAAGAAGAGTATGCATGAATTATCAATTATATATATATTTTTAATGATTCAACCCGTATAACATACGGGTTCTATCCTAGTATATATATAAAAAGATTGATGGCCACCTGGCATCACCACAACACCCCTTTTCAATGGTTTTCCCGCCTATATGCCCTCCGATTAGATGATATCGATCGGTTCGGATCTTCCTAAACAAATGCATCCCAAAACAAATAGCCGACTTATATGCGTAGCTTATTAGAAACCCTAATTCCCAAACTCCCTTAAATCCATCGTCGCTTCAAGTCTGAATCTGCTCCTCCGAAAGATCCGATCCTACAATGAGCCATCGCCTCTATAAGATTCATCGCCTCTTTATCTTTCGCTGCTGCTAATTCATCGCCTCTTCATCTTCCACTGCTGCTAATTCATCGCCGTCTTTATCTTTCATTGCTGCTAAGATTCATCACGGTCTTCATGTTTCTCTACACGGATTTCTCATTTCTCATTGATTTTGAATCGCAGATGGCGAAATCAATTTGATTGAGGTAAATCACTTTTTAACCCTAATCTTTTTGTTATTAAATTGTATATTATTTGTTATTATCTCATTAACCCTTTGTAGAGGTCATTGATTTGGAGAGTAATTTTGTTTCGATTTATTGAAAAAATCCGTCATTTCGTTTTTTTTATCCAGCATCAGATAGCTGGATGAAAGCTGGATTAAGTTCAAATTTTGATTATTGAAAGCTAGACTTAAACACATAATATATTTTGCTTTGATAAGCAAAATCTTATACTCTAATATGTTAATGACTGATTTTGATTATATTGATGTTCTTTACATGTCTGTTTGGCATTACCTAAATTTGATGAATTTCATATTATATTCAAGTACTAAATAAGTTAAATTAAAGCTTCATATTCATGTACTAAGTATGTTTTAGCAATGTTACATTTGATATTCATGTACTAAGTATGTTTTAGCAATGTTACATTTGTTGCTTTGTTTGGGTTTTGATATGTTTATACTTATGTAATATAATGTTGGCCAACACTTTAATACAGTTTTAGGTTGAAACAAGCTACTTATTAGTGTGAGGCAAGCCGGATTGAATCAGTGAAAACTTCCCATCCTTCTTTATGGTGCTTTCATAATAGAATTTACATGTCCTTGAATCCATTTGACCCGTCTTCCTTTTTTGTGGTGTTCTGTTTGGTTTTTTGGTCCTTAAATTGAATGTTATTGGGCTGCTATGTTTGATTTTTTGTTATTTTTTGGTCATCACCTGAAACTGTTCGAGACGGGTTCGCTTGACTTCAAAACAATTTTTCTTGAATCTTCAATGCGGGTTATCTTTCTAATGAGAAAGCATCAGCTCAACTGGAATAACTCTTCATTGCTATTATGGGAGACAATCAAATGTGCAAGAACTGGTATGATTTTCATTATAGTTTTCACATGCTTAGTAAAATCATATATGTTAATTAGCAATTGATTACTAATTATAGTATCGATGATTCATTTTTGTAACTTTGCAACGAGAATATAGTGTAATATTTGAACTTTGAGCATGTGTTTTGTTATCCCCCTCATTTTGACATAATAAATGTCAACAAATTCTAATGTTAATTTTTTCATCGCATTTTTTTATGTATAATAGTTCCATTTTCTTTAGATAAATGTTTCAGGTACTAAAAAAGAGGTTTAAGTATGTAATAGTCCAACGCCAAAACAAACATACTGTTAAAGTGGTGCTATATTGAAGAAAGTAGTATGGTTTAAAGAAAGAAGCTTGATTTGGATTCAGATTTTTTGTGAATTGCAGAACCAGAAGAGCCAATCTTTTCATAGTGTGTATTTTCTCACTCATAAATTTAATTTCAATTCATATTTATGATCGATGTTGTTAATTTAAGTTTCATGTATATCCACCCATATCCACATGATGACTCACTACAACAAAAGTAGCTTGATAGGACACCTAAAAAGGTCCTAAAATGTTATTTTATAGGACGCATGAGATAATAGGACCACTAATAAAAGTGTCCTTTCTAAAGGGGTCCTATAAACTTAGAGCGTCCTAATAAACCACAAAATAGGACACGTTAGAGTGTCCTAATAAACTACAAAATAGGACACGTTATAGCGTCCTAATAAACCACAAAATAGGACACGTTATAGCGTCCTAATAAACAACAAAATAGGACACATTAAACCGTCCCAATTAACCACAAAATAGGACACTGTATAGCGTCCTAATAGACCACAAAATAGGACACTTTATAAGGTTTTAAGCTGCATATGAGCATACCTATTTTACGGACGATTACGAACATGCTAAAAATTGTTCTCATTAAACATGATTCATAAATACAAATAAGATACCATCAACTTATCGATAGATGAACTTCAAGTAATGGAATAAATAAGGTTTAATTATTATTGAAATAAGTGATCATTTCGATAACAAAAGCATTAAACAAAAATAAGTTATAATACTATTATCCAAGATCCTAACATTAAACATGAAACTTAAAGTAATGAAATACACTAGAAGAATATAGTCTTCAGTCATCATGCGTCCTTCTCACTCGTCACAAACCACCTACAAATTAATCATCCATATATAAGCTTAAAGTTTGTTATAAACTTAATAATATATAACATGTTTAACAATAATTACATACCGAAATGAAAGAGCATGGCCATGCTATAGATGCACCAATAGCGGCTTGGATTGTGTCCAATGACCCATATGGTCTAACCAAATTTTCATCTCTTTTCACAGCTACTTGAATATTTACCTCACACCAATCGCGCCCAATCTCTGTGCCCCCAACTTTTTGATTTGGATCTAAACTATTTACCATTCCTCTGGCTACAGTCTCTGAGTTTGAAATGCTTTTGAGGAAAACTTCATCTCCAACCTAGATTTCAATTTGACAAACATTTATAAAAAAAACAAAACATAAGTAATGTAAACATTTCTTAAAAGAAAAAAGAGCAAAAAAAGTTTAACCAAGAACCTGATAAGATGATGCATTGTACACAATCGGATTTGGTTTAGTAGTTCTACCAATGTTAATATTAATATATATTATATTATAGCATACTCGTTGTAAGAAATTAAGTCAACACAGTATGTAACTTATAGAGATATTGTAAATAGTTATGTAATTTCAATAGTTATTTTAATGCATGCATCACATAAGTAATGTATATATTGCTATAAAAATATAGAGATAACATAAGTAACATACTCGATAGAAGTTTACCCGTAACTGTTGAGGTCCATTGGCTACAACAGTGGGATGTTGTGATGTAGAAGTTGGAACACTAGAATTATTCATTGACCCATTCTTTTCTGCTCTTAACTGGGCGACTGTATGACTAAGTTCTTCAACCCGAGACCTTAATTCAATGTTCTCTCTACGACAAGAAGCAGGAACACCTAGACCAAACATGTCTCCATTTTGGCCTTCACCCATTACTTTTGAAAAAATATCATTCGGTCCAGGTTTGTCAACTGAGCCCTCGGGAAGTAAAGATTTAAGTTTTTCCATCTGTTGCTGTTATATATACAGAATATGTAAAACTAGATTTCTTAATTCTACCCTAACTATAAGAAGAGAGCATATAAAACGAGGATAAAAATTATGTATATAGTTACTAAAGAAAAGCTAATATGTTTATGTATTAAAAAAAAATATATATGTATGTGAAAATATATAAGCTTGTTACTTACAATTGCATTTTTAGCTTCCAAATTTTTCGTTTTGCCATCTTTAGAAAAACATTCACGAAACATCTCCAATCGACTTGGTTCTTGTCCCAAAGATGTCTGTTTTAACAAATATATACAAGTGTTAGCAACAAATATCGATATACCATATTAACACTTAATCTGTCTTATTCAATTACCTTTAAATCTTCACGTACTCGAGCATAACTCTTTTTACCAGTGACTTGCACCATCTTCCTTTTTTTTCGATTAGCCTTATTCTTTTCACTAGCCCTCTTAAGTATAAAAGTGAAAAATTAGAGTGAGAAATAAATTAATGTTGTTTAAAGAGTAAAACTATCTCATACCATAGTCTTTTCTTTATTCCAATATTTGACAAGTCTCTTCCACTGTTTTTTTTGAATTTCTTTTGGCCTAGCATTTATTTGCTCTTGAAATGACAAGGATGGATCATGGTGGTGTTCCTTAAGTCTTGCCCTCCAGTTCTTCACCTTATGTCCAAATGATTTCAAGATCCAGGATTCCGCGGTTTTTGGAAAATCAAACTTTGTCTAAAAATAAAACAACATTCTACATGAGAAACAAATACCTTACTAATAAACATACAAATTATTAATTATGTATATACCTTTAAGAATTCAAGCAATTTTTGCTTTTTGGTCTTGTCAACTTTATTCCACGGTTTGTGCACCGGACAATACTTTCCACTCCTTGAAAGGGTTCCCATGAAATGGGTCAACTGACTACTTTTGTCATCAATAGGTTGCCCACGTTCATTAACCAAAATAGGAATTCGATCTCCATTTTGTTGGGCCCAAATTTTTGCCATTTTTGTTGGTCCTCTCTTTCTTTTGCATACATTCTCAACTATAAAAGTGATAATGACTTTAAAAGATAAACAAGTTTACACCAGCAATTCCATGACATAAAGGTGGTTACAAATCATGTAAGAAGTTGTTTTGACTCTACAGTTACTGATTTGTTACTGTGAAGGTAGTTATGATGTGATATAGATGTTTTTGGCAGATTTCTTGTATTTTTTTATAAGGTAATATATATATATAGTAAACATGTTAATAATATCACATAAAAGAACCTATGTACCTTGATCATAGTTAGAATCGTCCAAGTCTAAACTAATTTCATCCTCATGATCTTGTTGGCTAGTCTTTCCAAAAGTGTTGCTAGTTCCAGTATCCACTATTCTCTTTGTACCAAAACTAACTATAATTCCAAATAGATACAAGATTAGTACGATTTACAAACCAACCAAAAACACAATCAAGTAGTTAAATTAAACATTTCTTTTACTAGTTGAGTACCTGCATGATCTTCTTGGCCAAGTTCATTATTCTCATATTCTACATCATTCTCGCGATCATCCATGTCTTCATTTCCATCATCTTCGAAACCATGTTGTGCTTCATAAGCTTCATCCACATCTATGTCATCAGTATCATTTTCATTACATTCAGGTACTATATGCTCCATATCTTCGATATCATCATTTTCAGCACCATTTTGGTCTTCATTCATATACGTAGTTAGAAAAAGGTAAGTTTCAAAAAAAAAGTTAATTGAATCTAACTTAGTACTCATCAAATATCACATATAAAAAATATTGGAAAACGAAATTTTTGTACCATAAAATCTCATGTCACCCTCTTCACCGTCATCATCATTTTCAACTACAAAATACTTTCTTTTTGCTACACTTGATTTGTGTGTTGCAATAGAATGAGAACTTTCTATATTCTGTTGGAGCTTCTCTTTTTCCTTTAGTATCCCTTTCTTCTGGCCATCGAAAGGCTGTTGTACCCAACTCTTTATTGCTCTACTTGTATCAATTAGTTGTCTATTTTTCATGCGAGATTCAATAGATGGTAACACATGGGGGACATTTGAAGCAATCACTCGTTGCTTTGCCAAATTAGCACATCTTTTTATTGACATCGGCGCAATGTATTGTGGACGGGGTTGCTGTAAGAAGTTAAATTGTTATTAGTGAAAAAATACATAGTACTTATATAATCATAATATGTTTGTCAATATTGGTACCTTTTTAGAAACTCTAACTCTGGTAGCATCTTCTTCTTCATAATCTTGCTCACCTTCATTATCAAAATCAGGCATATACTCTACATCTTTCTCGTTGGTAACCATTGGTTTCTTTTTCCTTTTCTTTGCTTTACAACTCTCTACTAGACTTGTGACAGACTTAGCAATATTTGTCACTCCTAGAGCTTGTAATTTTTTTTGGTTCTCTTGAATCCTCAAACGTCTACTCTTCTCATAATTATTCAAATGTCTTGAGGAGCTTTGATCTTGCTTGCTTTTATCTTCCATTAGTCAACTGTTGGAAGTAAAGTCAACAACTGCTAAAAGTACATGTATCAACCATACAGTTTTTTTCATGCCAACCAGCACCATGCCCAACCAAAATTATTCTGATTTGTAACAGAAACACAATTTCAAACTAAAATTCTTTAACTCTTTGGATTTGGTATGCCTACAACTTGTGGACATTTTATAAGAATGGTACTTTTAAAGTTTACCAAACCTGTGCTCTATGATTTTGAGTTTAATTTTGGGGTTCAACTAACCTGTATTTTGGGTTTGTGAGTTAAAGTGAACCTTAGTCTAGAAACTTTATTCATCCAAGAGTTAAAACCTTTACAATCTTTTTCCGTTTTTGCTCTTATGGTCTGGTCTTCAAGCCCTCTCTTTATCATAGGTCTAAAGATTTATAAAGGGTTTCTAACCCTCTGTGTTGTATCTATTTAACAACCTCTTGCATCTAAAATCTTAGAGTCATCTTTTTTTAAAATAGTTTCTTACTTTCATCTGGTGTGACTGCTTTTCCTACTCTTAAACTGTTACCAAATCATTTTGGTAGCTATTGTTACATACACATTTACTAATTATTTTATAATGTTATAATTACTTACTTTGGTTTTGTAGCGCGCCCATGTTTCATGTGTGTGATGCTTTAGACTTATAAGCTCATTTAACCTTAAGAACTTAATTTGTTTTGTTTAGTAATGTCTATGTATGCCATTACACATTTTGTTTCTGAATCTGTGAACTTAATATATCTGCTTTAAGAGATGTATTCCTTATACTAATTTTTCCATATCCATTTCTGTTTACTTCTTCGAATTGGGTTTACAATTTGCTACTAAGAGATTACATGTGTCTTTGATATCTACTTACATCTTTTATGAATTAGTGTAGAATATTTTTTTTTTGTCAACTTCTGTTTGCTTCATGGGGTGATTTTTTTATAAGCTCCATGATATCTGCGTGATGATTTTGGATTAAGTATCACTTTTTAAATTATTAAATAGTTGACTTACAGTACACTTTTTAAATTGATAAAAAAACGCAGCAACTCGGGTTGCTTTCTAATTCCCTAAACATACAAAAGGATAAAGCAGGAGAAGAGCAGCAGGAAGGTGAATAAAGTGACAACTGGCTAAAAGCAAAGCAATAAACAGCATATGAGCCAGACACACCATCGAGACCCAACAACTTATAATTCATATCCATAAACAGTGTAACTCAAAAAATGAATAAAAATCAAATCTTGTTCTTTCCTGGAGTAACTTTCTTGTTTGCCTTGTTTCTTCAAATGTGCTTTTAATGTATAAATATTTCTAAACTGTATTTTGATTATCTAAACATAATGGTCTGTATCAAAATTATAGTATTGACCTGGACCAAAAGGTTAATCTATTATGCAACCTGTCAATGTTGCTTTTTCATGACCTAAGCATTGATTTTTATTAACTATCTGTAACTGCATATAATATTTTTATTAATACCAACAAAATACAAAGACATTAACCCGAAAATTGAAGTGAACATTTATTTGCAGAAACCTTAAACTTTGATCAGGTATTGTTATTACTTATTAGTCCAAAGATATATATAATTGCCAGTTTCTTTTCTGACAAAAGTGAAATTTGATTTCATTATATCGATGTTTACCGAAACCCTAATTTGTGTTTTCCGAAGTGGTAATTATCTTGATTACAATTGTTTTGGTACTTGAATGTAATGCTCCTATATTCATTTTGATTTGAACTTTTCTAATTTTGGGACAAATTGAAGGCAATCACTTATTAATAAGCAATAGAAATCAACGCCAAAAAGAAGCAGCAATCACTTACCTGCGATTCAGCAAAAAGAAGACTAGGAGAGGCGATGGTAGAGCTCACGGATTCAGCGAAAAGAAGGTTGGGAGAGACGATCGTATAGGTGACGGCCAAAAAGAAATCTCGCTTAACCCCACAAACAGTATGTGAAACTTGATTTCCATCAATAAATCTGAGTGTATTACTTGAATAACGAATGTTGTGGCTTGATTTTCGCAGCGCCAAAATCAAATTGGATCTTAAATTTTAGCAGGTGTTTCCCGGCTATTCCCATCGGCGATATTATTCTTGTTCCAGTCGGTACAATTGGAATTAAAAAAATAAAAAAATCAATTAAAGCTTCAAATTGGATCTTAAATTTTACGCTTGTTAACCAGTTTAATGAGAATTCGTTTTTTTAAAACTTATCTACTATTATGAAACCTTTTTGTTTGACGAATTTAATTAATGTAAAATATTCATTAAGTATGTATGATAAATGTATTTTTTATTTTTCTAGATTATTTTTTAAAAATATTTATTTCTCATTTTAAAATATAATAATTATTTTTCTAATATAAAATAATTATAAGTCATATTTAATTTTAAAAAGGTTAAATTGGGTTGGTTTGTGAATGGGCGTAATATTTTTGGTTTTGTTAGGTTGTCTAGATGAAAGAGAGATAAAATAGTTTTTTAATTAAAGGTTGGGTTGGTTTGTGTTATGAATGGGGATAGCCTAAATTGACATTCGTTATATAACTTAGCCTTCATTCAATTGACATTCGTTATCGGAATCACCTATGTTTCTGGAAGCATATAATTTAGGTGTTTCCCTTTGTAAACGAGGGATTACATTCCTTATACTTCAAATAGGTGGATGACCGAATATATAAAATTATTTTATAATTTACATTGGTAGCACCTAAGTTTGGTACTTCTGGAAGCATATAAGTTATTTCCTATTTTTAATAGTTGTGGTTTATCTCGGGTATAGTTAGGAGACTTCGAAAACAAAATTATGGTTCACAAAATTTACTTTTTTTCATTTAAGATTATTGATGTAAAAGGGAGTTGTGTAGTTTTTTTAAGGAGTTAAGAGGTAGATGTTATAAATTAATTTCATTAAAGATAGAGCTAATTGTACGGAAAATACCTCAACTCAGCACTCAAAGTTGTATCGAGGCCCAAACAAATAAATATATGCTATATTGGGGAAGAATAACGGCTAAAACGACTTTAGTGGGGCCGTGTGTAGGTAGCCGGTTGAAAAAAAAAATCAAAGTCATTTTTTTAAGCCTACGTGTATATTCCATGTCATTTAATATTATAGCAAATTTTTTGTTTGGGCCTCAGCTTTGAGTGCTGAGTTGAGGTACTTCCGTACAATTAACCATTTAAAAATATGGAAGCAACCGGCTAAATGTAGTCCACATTAGGGGAGGAGGTAGTGGTAGGGTAGGCATGGCTTGGTGAAGCCACATTCTGATTATTTTTTTTAAAATTTAATCCACAATTAAAATTAAACAATTTGGCTGGCTCAACCCTGCTTCCGGAATCCATTTGGAACCGCCGAAGGGAAGCCAGCATGAGGAACCGCATAACGCGGTATGGTAAGCCACACGGAGCCACACGGCACCCCTTGGAACCGGCCTCCGGCTCCCAACCATACCGCCTCCCCTTAGCATAAGCAGGTCACGCCCTCACTAAAGTACGTATATCAAATGGAGATTTAAAAAAAAAACAAATATAAGAAAGGGAGATTTTAAAATAACAAATATATAAAGAGATATTTTTGGTAATTCAACCCGGTAAGTTAGCATAAAATTATGCAATCCCGATTTCATTATATCATACTAGTTGAGCGTCATCCCACCTGTAAACACACGCACATACCAAAATATTCCAAACTCACTAAAACCCTCGACTTTAGAAAAACCAAATAATCTTACCGATAATATAATTAAACCGAGTTATATGTACATAGTTTCAGTAGAGCATATATGGAGTTGGCCGATATTGAAGAATTCCACGATATTAAAGATCATCCAACAAACATCAAACATCGAGTTTTTATCATTGTCCATCTTGTTATACAATTACAACTTTTCAATGTCAGTCTGAACAATCTTTTTTAGAAACCCTTGTCGAGTTTGATTGTGTGAGACTGATGAAACTGTTTCTTTATGATCAATTAATAAGGCGAGCACGGGGAGGATCTAGTGTTGGGACCGCGGGTTCACGAGAACCCATGGAATTTCAAAATTCCTTTAGAAGTATATAGAAAAAAATAGAGATGAATCATATATATTATAAGAGTGAATTCTTTTAGAACCTAATGATTGCTTTGCTTCAATGGTTCAGTGTTTTAACTTGCTACCCTCCAAACGCGAGTTCGACCCTTGTTATCAGCGTTTCTTTCAACGACCCTTGTTATCTTCTATTCTTTAATTTTTTTTAACTGACTGTTTTTTTTTAATCCTTAAAATATTAAACCCTGCTCTCAGTCCTCTTCCTCTCACACTGTCGCACAGAAATCACCCCCATTCCAAATCGTAACCCTAATACCACGCACCACGCTCGTCCGACGATTCCTCCCGGCGGCTCCCCTGATCGGCGATTCCTCCCGGTGACCCGGTCAAGCTCTGTTTCTCGTCTCTCTGGCTCAGCGAGTCAGCGCTCAGGCTTTGTTTCTCACTCAGACGGTCTCTCGAACCAGAAAGGATAATCGCAGGTTCGCAAAGACGGGATTTGTAAAAGGTTAGGGCTTGATTTTTCCTCTATTGATTTCTTGAATTCTTGATTCTTGAACAAACATGGATTTGATTGTTGTCTTGTAGTCTTGAATTCTTGATTCTTGTTGATTCATTTGATTTTGATTTATGAATGTGTGACTTTTATGCATCCAAACTATATAGTTGATGTGCAGCTTCATGTTTATGTAATTGTAGGCTTCAAAGGTTTCTATCTTATGTAGTATGTGCTTAGTTGACTCTCCATCATTTGTATGAACTTGTAAGTTTTTTTTATATATTTTTTGTTTAATCCAGGCCTAAAATGGACACGAGTTGGATGTGCTTATCAAGAGCTACCACTGAATATGAAAAAGGTCTTGATGAATTTCTTGATTATATCTTTTCTATAGATGGTAAAAATGGTCAGATATTATGTCCGTGTATTGATTGCTGTAATCAAGTATGGGTTGATCGAGAACAAGCTAGAATGCATCTGATATGTGCCGGGTTTATTAAAGGCTATAAAATTGCTCCTTTGATTTCCGAACAATCTGATAGTCCTATGTTGGATGCTGAAGATGACATGCATGGATTGGTGCATGATGCCTTCCACGGGTTTGGTGAGAGCAGACATGAAACTGAAATAGGAATAGGAAATGAAAGTCGGAGTATGCCAAACACTGAAGCGAAGAGGTTTTATAAAGTATTGGAAGATGCAAAGAAAGAACTATATCCCGGGTGTAAAAAGTTCTCAGTTCTTTCTTTTGTCATTAGACTATTTCATAGTAAGTGTATTGGGAAATGTAATGACAAGGGTTTCAGCATGATGCTTGATACTTTGAGGGAAGCCTTCCCGGATGCTTCCATACCGAAGTCATTGTATGACCTAAGGAAGATAATAAGAGAGTTGGGACTTAGTTATGAGAAAATTGATGCATGTCCTAATGATTGTATGCTGTACTGGAAAGAAAACAAAGATAAAACAAAATGTGACATATGTCATACGTCAAGGTATAAAGCAAGTGAAAATGATTCTGAAGATGAGCCAACCACATCCAATCCAGATAAGAAGATTGGAGCAAAGGTTTTGCGTTATTTTCCCCTCATACCACGGTTGCAAAGGTTGTTTATGTCATCTAAAACTGCTGCCTCCATGAGATGGCATGAAGAGAGTCGCACGAAAGATGGTTACTTGAGACATCCCGCAGATTCCCCAGCATGGAAAACATTTGATTTTAAGTATCCAGAATTTGCTAAGGAATCTCGTAATGTCAGGCTTGGTTTAGCGAGTGACGGGTTTAACCCTTATAGAACAATGAGTGTTTCTCATAGTACATGGCCTGTTGTTTTGATGCCATATAATCTACCTCCTTGGATGTGCATGAAACAACCTTATTTCATGCTATCTTTACTTATACCCGGCCCATCTGCTCCAGGGAATAATATAGATGTCTATATGGAACCCTTGGTGGTTGAGCTAAAGGAGCTGTGGGATATTAATGGAGTAGAGACTTATGATGCATCAACAAAGAGTAACTTTCGGATGCGTGCTTCTTTGTTATGGACAATAAGTGACTTTCCAGCTTATGCCAATTTATCGGGATGGAGCACCAAAGGTAAACTTTCATGTCCTTCTTGCCACAAGCATACAAAATCACAACGCTTAACTCATGGCAAAAAACATTGTTTCATGGGACATCGTCGATATTTGCCAAGTGATCATGCTTTTCGAAAAGATAAGAAGTCTTTTGATGGCACAGAAGAACATGAGAGGCAACCACGTGGCTTAACAGGGTCAGAAGTACTTGACGAGCTAAATGGTTTTGAAATTAAATTTGGAAAACTTGTGAAGACCAACCCAAATCTACCATTTAACTGGAAAAAGAGAAGTATTTTTTTTGAGTTACCATACTGGAAAGATAACTTGATACGGCATAATTTAGATGTAATGCATATTGAGAAGAATGTTTGTGACAGTGTCGTTGGAACGATAATGAATCTAGATGGAAAGACCAAGGATCATATAAAAGCTCGCCTTGATTTACAAGAAATGGGTATTAGACCTGAACTTCATCCTAAAGTTCAAAATAACAACAAAGTGTATCTACCGCCTGCTTGTTTCTCAATGGATAAAGAAGAGAAAGATATATTTTGTCATGTGCTTAAGAAGGTGAAAGTTCCTGATGGTTATGCATCTAATATATCAAGATGCATAGATTTAAAACCTCCAAAACTTTCTGGCCTTAAAAGTCATGATAGCCATATTTTGATGCAGCAGTTGCTTCCCCTTGCCTTGCGAAATGTGTTACCTAAGCAAGTGCGCTATCCTGTGATGAAGCTATGTCGATACTATAGACAATTATGTTCAAAAGTACTTAATCCAAATGATTTGGTTCAAATGGAAAGTGACATTGGAAAAATCCTTTGTGATTTAGAAAGGATTTTTCCACCATCATTCTTTGACATCATGGTTCATCTTTCAGTTCATCTTGCTTCAGAGGCCAAATTAGGAGGCCCAGTTCATTACCGATGGATGTATCCTATTGAGAGGTGGGCATTTATATTGTAGTAAATAATTTTTTATAAAGACTATTATTGAATCTCATATTAAATTTTTTGATGACTCAGGTTATTATCTACATTAAAATCTTACGTGCGAAACAGGAGCAAACCCGAGGGTTCCATTGCAGAAGGATATTTAGCAGAAGAGTGTTTATCATTTTGTTCATTATACTTATCCAGTGATGTCGAGACTATACATAATAAGACGAGTCGAAATTATGATGATGGTGGTTATGAAGATGTTATACCTATATTTTCTATGTCGGGTCGACCGATTGGTGCTTCAAACGTAGAACTACTAGACCTTGACACTTTGGCTGTAGCACATTCATATGTGTTGTTCAATTGTAGTGAAGTTGATGAATTTAGAACGTAAGTACTTTTATTAGAAGTTGAGTTTCATTATTTATATTATTTTTACATTATTATTGTCGTTATCATCAGTGTGATCTTTTGACATTACAGAGAACATCTGGCAGTTGTTCGTCGTGAAAATCGGAAACGGAAATTACGTGAGCGTGATATTCAACGTTTACATAGTGAGACTTTTGAGTCGTGGTTTCAAGATCATGTAAGGAAGAGTCATAGGTGTATTACTTTTAAATGACAATTACAATGATATAACATTTCAAACCTTCTAACAGCAGGATGTATACCAAGTAGTTTAACTCATCTTGCCTTAATTTAGGTTGCAGAGCTGCTTTCTAGTGGGGATCATAGAATCACAGAAGATTTAAGGATCTTGGCAAGTGGCCCAGCTGAGTTTGTTACAAAATATAAGGGATTTATCATAAATGGTTTCCGGTTTCACACAAAAGATCTGGAAAAGAATAGGAAAACACAAAATAGTGGAGTTATGCTTGAGGCCATGACAAATAGCTTCTCGAGTGCTAGAGATAACAATCCTATCGTGGGAGATGTAACATACTATGGGATTTTGAATGAGATCATTGAGTTGGAGTATGATGCTGACAAGAAAGTAGTTTTGTTCCATTGTGATTGGATCTCAAATGGTTCAAGGAAAAAACAAGATGATAATGGGTTTACTCTACTTAATTTTGAAGGTTTGAAGTCTCATAACGACCCTTTTATACTAGCTTCTCAAGCACAACAAGTATTTTATGTTGCGGATCGTGTTGACAAAGGATGGAAAGTTGTGATCAAGACAACACCTAGAGATTCTTATGACATGAAAGAGCAAATATGTCTTGATGATGTGGAAACACATTTGCAGAGTGACGCATCCATGGGTCCTCAACCTGATGAAAATATGAATATCGAATTAGTTAGACGGGGTTTAAATGGGACTCTAGTTGACAATAATAGCTTAGTTTTCGATGGAGATGAAGATCTATTTGAAGCTCCTTCATGATTTTAGTTAGTTATTAAAGTACCTTGTTCCAATGTAAGATTAAATTGTTTATTTTTTGGTTCAAAATCAGATTGACAATAGTGCTAACTGGGCTAAAGTCTCAATATTACTGACATTATTCTTTTATAACACAGGCTGCAGGAACAAATTTCTGAGGGTGTGAAGTGCATCTATGCAAGTATCTTTGCTGCCATCTTGAAGGAACCTCTACTGCTGACATAGGTGATGCTATTTAGTATATGGAAATACCTTAAAACATATCTGATTTGTCCACAACAGCTCAGAAAATAAGTGTTGGTCCTCAAGGTATGTCGCATACATTAACCTACATTTGTTCCATTACAGCCGATGTCATGTGTGGGATTCAGATCTGGGGATGTGATGATTTTGTCGGTCTGGCTTTGATGGTATGCTAATTTCAAATTCATAACTACCTTTGTTTGTTGGTTTAAATTCATACAGAATTTCTTTTCATGGGCATAAGTGATTTGTGCTCTTATGAAACTTAAATACATGTCTTGGTTTTTTTGTTTACTTTTATATAGATCTTATTACAGGGATAAGCAGTTTTATTAGTTTGGTTTCTTCATCCCACCTTTATGTAAATATAATTCTGTTATGTGGGATGCATTTGGTTTAACTAGACTTCAATTGTGTTTTTAAAACAAATTGCAGATTGTGATTCACCAGGTTTAATCAAAATGGCAATCCAATGCGGTGTGTTTGTGTGTAAAGACCCGACACGACCATTAGACGACCGAATCAAGGATAGATGATTTGCTAATCTGAGCCTACAGAATTCAGTTGTTGGAGCAGAAATAGGATTGCAGCAGGAGGTTTATATTTCTCATTGCAAGAGAAACTATAAGGTTTAATTTCCTATTTTCTTCATTAATCTTTCTTTATTAAAGTTGACCCGCCCGAGTGGTTGACCCGCATGAAACATTCTTACCATTTGTATAGTACAGTTTCTCTTTGAAATGCAATCAGTTTAAAATGGGACATTACTCAGCTCATGGTACTACTTTAGTATCATTAGTAAGGTTATGATACTGCTATAGTACCCTTTAAATTCTGCTACTTATTTTTTGGTTAGTATGCAATCAATGTAAGTACTAAACTTTTGTAATGACATGAACAATCTATAAATAATCGTTACATCTAACAAAAACAAATAACAAAGGTGACCCGCCGCAACGCGCGGGCGGGTCACCAACTCGTTCTTATATATACGAAAGAAGTCATTACATCTAACAAGAATGATTAGTTTTGGATATAAACTTATTACATTTTGTTATGCAGGTTTGAATTGTAGGGATACGGGTACCTGCTGATGATATAATGGAAAGAACGAAAGCAATCCCAACATGGGATGAAGAATTTTAATTCTGGTTTACAGTCCTAGAACTAGCTATCCTTCGAAGTGAAGTTCACAAGTATGACATGACAGAAAAGGACGATTTTTGCTATATATATGTGTAATGTTTGTTTTACATTATATAACTTTGTAACATTTGTCAGTATGAAACGCATTGTTTTGCTATATATATGAAATGCGTTATTTTGGTGTGTGTATTTTATTTTCTATTATGTGGCTAGTTGTCATTTAATGTGAAAATTAGTAATTATATCAAATTAAAAAAAAAAATCAAAATCATGACAAGCTAAAATGCATGTCATAATACAACCCTAACAGATAAGGTCTTATTACATTCATTTTTTATGACTTAAAAAACCAAGTTTCCTAATAAGTTGTGTTAAGATACAACTCCAACAAATAAGGGTCTTATTATACTATCTATTATGACTAAAATACTAAGTCATATGAAGTTATGTTATAATACGACTCTAACAAATAAGGGTCCTATTACAGTGAACTTTCATGACTTAAATATCAAGTGTCCTATTAAGTTATGTTACCATACGACTCCGACAAATAAGGGTCCTATTACACTGATATTTTATGACTGAAATTCGGTTATGCTTTTATAGGACCCTTAATGATCACGTGTCCTATTACATTACCACATAATAAGACATTAACTACTAAGTCCTATAATGTACTTTATTAGGACCCCAGATACTAAGCGTCCTATTAAGTTATATGATAATAGGACCCTAAATATTCATCCGTCCTATTACATAGTTTTTAGGACACCGGTTTAACTCCATATAGTATAATAGGACCCTCAACACTCATTTGTCTTATTAGATAGTTTTTTAGGACACTATTTTAAAAGTGTCCCACACGAAAGGTCCTAAAAACCCCCTTTTGTTGTAGTGGTAGTCTCAAAGAAGGTGCTAATGACTTGAAGGAAAAGGTAGAATCTGGTTATTCTGAGGTTGTTGACAAGAGATCTGATGAGGGAAAGGTTATGAAGTCACCGAAAGAACGGAAAGTTGAAACGGGTATGTCTGATTCTTTGGCGACTGAAGAAGAGAAATCAGCGAATTCAACTGAGAAGACAGCTATTGATGAATCAATTTTCTATGAACAAAAGAATGTTCGAGCAGTGAAAGCTGAATTTTCTCGACTTGCGAAGAATGGTCATAAATCATCTGGTTCTGAAGAGAAGATAGCTGGTAAGCATGTTGGGTTGGGTTTCAAGACCAAGAATGTTAAATTTGATGGGTCTCAAGATTCAAAACATCAAAATTTGAAGCAAGTCAACCTGAAACAAGTCAAGAAAGATGTTTTTAAAGCTGACAAGGTTCAACCCGAGAGGTTTTACAAACTCAAGTGTTCGGAACAAATATTTTCTGATAAAGAATTCCCACTCCATTGTGTGGATGCTCAGAAAATTGCCGAAGTTTTTGTCAAGAATGTTGATCTGAAGAGCAAGAAGCCACAAGTTGCTACATATTCTTCTGGAGGATCAAATTCTGCTCCAAAAAGCCCGACATCCAAATGGGTAAAAGATCATCGATTTTAGGTATATGATACTTTCTATGCTCATTTTGGAGATGAATATTTTTGTGAAGCTTTGCAGAGACCAAAGAGGAAAAATGTGAATAATCGTTTGTGTTACAATTGCCGACAAAAAGGGCATATGGCACAAGATTGTCATATCACTGCTGCCTCTAGTTCAAGGAAAAGACAGGTTCCTAATGTTGGTAAATCTGCCAAATATAGATTTATTGATGAATATGGCAGAGTTTTTGATGAATTTCAACCGATATGTTTTAAACATCAAAGAAGGTTTTTACCTAAGTTTCAAAATGTTTCATCTGTCGGTTGTTCGTCACACTCTACTCTGACGGGTTCATCCCAAACTTATTTACCAAAACAACAAACCTGGAAACCTAAAGTGGTTTCAAAAGGAAACCAAGACACTGGTCGACCAGAAGCGATTCGCTTCGGGTCATTTATGAACTGATGTGTTTAACCAGTGTGCAGGTACTTCTAGAAGACTTATCAGTGATTGAAAAGTTGCTGATGGAGGAGTATTTTGATTATTTAACGTAAATTATAAGAAAATATCAAATTTCACATCTGAATTGTTTTTTTTTTTTTTTGAAAGCTAAAACTGAATGGTATCCATGTCGGAAGGTCAATTTTCTTTCTTTTACATTCAGTATGTAGTTTAGGGGGAGAAAATTGAATATACCAAAAATAGTGTCTTTGTGTTTTTGTTAAAATGAAAATCCAAAAATAGAGTTTTCATAATAAGGGGGAGAAAATGGAAAAATACAAAAACATTGAAAAATAGAAAAAATACAAAAACATTGAAAAATGAGAAATTGTATCCAACATGATTGGGAAATGATGGTACATTGGCTTACGTGTCTAACTCATGGATAAAGTAGATGAAAAAGCCATAAGATCATTGTTTGATGTGCTTGGTAGGCTTGGCATTAAATCATAAAGTATTCAAATGTGATATACATTAAATACTAATGCTTGACCAAGTGGACAACATCTTGAAGCATATATCAAGATAGTGAAAAGATGTGTGAAAAAGAAAAATGAGAAGTCACTGTGTAAACATGTGTTCATTTTGTAAAGATTTAAACTTGTTTGATTTTCTTTATTTGGTCAAACGATCGGACTTTCTCTGCGTATCGAAAGATCGACATGATTGTTGTTCATTTGACGTTGTGCTTTATTTTCTTTGGTGTTTCGTATATATCATCGGACTTTCTCTGCGTATACGGAAGTATCAACCTGATTGTTGTTGAGTTATACAATTTCAACTTGTTTTATTTTCTTATTTTGTTAAATCCGAGGCCTTATCTGCGTATCGAAAGATCGACCTTAAGGTAGATGATTTAACATTCTTATTTCTTTTTGCATGTAACACAGTTGACTATATCATAAATACAATCACTATGTGTAAAATCACAAGTGAAATCACAAAGTGTGATATAAAAAACATATTTGAATGTGTCTGATAGTGTGGGGTACAGTGGTCAAAGCAAATCTAATCAATACAATAACATATCCAGATGTTATGACTATGATTGTGCTTGAGTTTAAGATGGACAAATTATACCAGTAATCGACTTGACTTATGTGCTGAAGTAATTGAAATTGAAGTGTAGTTTAGCATGTTATGTTCAATATGATCCCAAGTTGTGATCTTTCTCGCAAAAGACAAAAATAGTGTCTGATTTTGTATTGCATTTATGTTTCATATCCGAAAATTACAAAAAGATTTTAGGTTTGTTTTAGCATAATCTTAGTAAAATAAAAAAATCCGTGTGTTTTGATATAAAGTTTCAAAAATCCAAAAAGATTTTGTTTCTTATTTGTTTTCGACCGATCGACATGTGATACAAAATCAAATTTTAAATCTATATCTTGGATTCTCTAAGAGAAGTTTTGCACCAAAGTTAAATTAATTTTCAAAAGAAAAAAGGAAACCGTTTTTCTGTCTTCTGAAATTGCAGGTTATGTGTGTCAAGACTCAAGCATGGTGAAAGGGGGAGTTTGTTAGTATCTTTCACAAGTGGATATTAAAGATCAAAGATGATTCAAGAGTGATCCAGCCATGCAAGCTCTATTTCTGACAAGAATTTAAAGTCAAAGATCGGATGCAGCAATGTTGAAGATTGAAGACTGAAGTTTAGTTAGAAAATAGATACACTACACGTTAAGGGGGAGTTTGTTAGAGAGCATATTCCTATGCTATAATGTGTCTCGTGTATTGTATCTAGATTAGAGCGAGTCTGTGAGTTGTAGTGGCAATATCAAGGGTGCTGTACCAACTGGTACGCCGTACCAATTGGTACGCCCGTACCAATTGGTCCACCAGTTGGTACGCAGGACAAATTGTCACTAACTATAAATACCGTGTGTTAGAATGATAGCTTGGAACTTCTGTCATGTCTATACCTTTTCTGTGTGTGAGTTAGAGAGAGAAACCAAAGAGAGTCTTTGTAATCTTCAAGTGATTCAATAAGAATTCTCTTATTTACTTCTTTTTTTCACTAGATTGATCAAACCATGCAGTAGTAAGATCGTATCTCGGTTTTACACTACGTCCAACAAAATTCCTCTTTTCCCATACACTCCTTCAACACTTTAATAAAAGGTAAAGAAATATCTGCTGCTTTAGCCAAAAACATGTGCAAAGCCACTAACCTCCCATTTGAAATCCGCACTTCCTTAATTGAACCCGTTGACTTCATTTGCACAACCGCTTCCACTTTATCCTTACTAGCCTGGATACCTTCCTTAGAAACGAACACACCCACGAACTTTTCTGACTCCATCCCAAACGAACACTTCTTATGGTTTAACTTCATATTTATGGAGCACAACCAATAAATATTACTTTTATATCGCAAATCATATCATCCTTCGTTCTGCTTTTAATCACTATGTCATCCACATAAGCTTCCTGATTCTTACCCACTTGCGATTGGAAAGTTTTATCCATCAAACGTTGATATATAGCCCTTGCATTTTTTAATCCGAAAGGCATTTTCTTGTAACAGTATGTACCTTCCCTTGTAATAAAAGCTGTTTTGTCTTCATCCTCCACTGCCATTTGAATCTGATGGTAGCCCTTATACGCATCTAGAAAGCACTTCCAGTCATAACTTGCCGGCGCATCTACCTTGGAATCGATTTCTGGAAAAGGATAAAAGTCCTTCGGACAGGCATTGTTCAAGTCTTTAATGTCTATACACATCCGCCAGGAACCATCCCCGTTTTAACGAAAACCAGATTCACCAACCACGCATGATACTGTACTTCCCTCAAGATACGTGCTTCCACCAATTTATCCACTTCCTCCTTTATCAGAGCCGTCCTTTCTGTATTCATCCCTCTTTTATGTTGCTGATATGATTTCCTATCTAGGAAAACATTCGAACGGTGCTGAGACAAATCTTGTTGCATAGCGGTCATATCCAATGGTTGCCAAGCAATACATTTACACTTTCTCCTAATAGGTCAAACAATTTCTTATGCATGTTCCCAGTAACAACACTCCCAACCTGTATCTTTTGATCTGGAAAAGCTTTATTAATCGCCCATTTATCAGACGCAATTTCCTCATCACTCACAAATAAACTTGCATCAGGATGATCACCTTAACCATCCTTTGCTGCTCGCACATCCATTATTCTAACAAATGCATCAGACATCATGGTAGCAACCCCCAAAGGAGTTGGAAAACAGATCATCCCATTAACTACCGAAATCACGGCTCTAAGTCCTCGCAACACTGGTCTTGCCAAAATCACATTATGCACCGATGCTGCCCTTACCAACAAAAAAATCATTTCCATTGTTTTACTACAAACTCCTTGCCCAAACGTTACTGGCAACACAATTTCCCCGATAGGCCTGAAAATTTCTCCCGCAAAACCTATCAAAGGAGGCTTAGATGCCACCAAACAATTCCGCACATACGCACTCAACTGTCTAAAACATGATTCATACATTATCTCTGCTCCTCATTCAACGTATACCCTGTGTACTTCATACCCACCAATTTGAACAGTTATAACCACTGGCTCCTTCGTTGCTACATTCGACCTAACCAGTGGAAATACTATTTCTCGACACATCCATTCTAGCATTTCGATCCAACTGCACCTCTTGTTGCAAATGTACCATGTGAATTACCGGTACCGCCTTCTCCTCATGCTTTCCTCCTTGAATCACCTTAACCAAATGCCCTAACTTTCCAGACCTTACCGCCTTGTTAATTTCCCTCTTGTAGCAAATTGACGCTGTTAAGCCTTTCGAGTTACAAATTGGAAAAAAACCAACCGCGCACAACCGCCTATGGTGGCATGACGGTAGCGGTGTTTATCTCTAAACCCATGTGCAGTGGCTAGATTTGTAACTTTAAATTTAGAGACACGGCTGTTTATATCCAATCTATAAACGGTGTCTCGATTCGGAAGAAGAATCGCGTGAAGAGTTTAATGCGAAGTAGGGATTTTGAGGCACTCATTGAGAATGGAAACGTGTTAATCGATTGTCCTCTAGTCTCGAGAATGCAAAGCGTGCGACTGATGGACACCGCACGTTCTGGACGACGTCATATCCTACCATTCATCAAGCGTGTGTTTTGATTGTAAGAGAATAAGAGAATCCCAACGTAATATAACAGATATATAAACTTGGTAATTTACTATTCTAACCCCACTTTTTCAACATATTTGTTTGTTTAAGTGTGATGATTAACTTTTCATGCTTTAAAGACTTGTACACATTGCATAACCATGTGTACGCGTCTTAAAATTAAGGAATTTTCATGACCCAAACTACCTCTTATACCAATATGTATTATATAGTAGTATAGATTATAGATATCTATTATAATAAAGTTGAATCCGGGTAAGCTTTAACTGGTGTTCTTGATTGTGACTGTTAGTCATTGTCACATAATTTTTACACATTACACCTAATATCATATATGAGCATAATTGAAAACAAAAAAAGGTCATAACTAACTACAGTAATTCCCCCTTACCTTAGGTTATATCATAGGTATCTAAATTTATATTTTTAATGTGAGTCTAAGAACAACCACTGTAGGAGTGCAAGCACATCATTTATATTATTTAGTCAAAAGGTAATTTATATTGCTTTTAGTGCCATATAAAATTACAACCAGTTATTGTAACAGGTCCCTTTTATTTCTTCATGTTTGTAGCATAAGAAGTCTAAAAGCATACAGTGAAGTTATAGCATATTGTGATGTAAAATTACAACCGGTTAACAGATCCCTTGATCAAGATCCAAAAATAAATATTTTATGTCTAGACATATTCCTTGCATAATCAAATTATATTCATCTTCCTAGCATAATCAAATTAAGATCATCTTCTAACATAATTATCCTTAATAGCCTGAATAAACTATAACAAAAGATTAAGTAGCAACTGAACCTCCATCAGATGGTTTAAGATGAGTACCACAGATGATGTGGGGTGAGCAACACAGTCAATAAAATTCTTTAAGCCTCTACTTTCAGTAGTAAAGAAGGCCTGCAAAAACATCAAATGAACTCTACATCTATACAACTCTACCTACAATAAACATATTATATTTATATGTGTGGCTATGTAACTAAGAGTGTTTAGCCAACCAACCCAACCACAAAATGTAAATGAGGAATGCATTTACAGGAGGATGTAAATTAGTACAATTCAATTTCAAATATGTACCTAATAACCTTTCTTGATATCATAGCATGTAACATGATCACAGTCATGAAGGAGTTTCATATGCTCAAATCATAGGCACAAATGTCCTCATATATTTCACCTATGAACCCACGATCAAATTTACAAAATATGATGATGTCTCCAATAATACAATAAAAGAGCAGATCCTCAAACTTAGAAAAGATGAGGAAAAGGCAGTAAAGCATTAATAAGGATTATTTAGAAAAGAAAAACATGCATACCATGAAATCCTGCAATTTCCTTGTCTTGATAAATGACTAAAAGCAGCATCGACCGCTTCCAGTTTATTAACTTCTTAAAAATAACATATGAATAATTATTTTGATAAATGAAAATACAACTTAGGCAATAAAGATAAATTGTTAGGAAGATTAATCAATAGTATTTATAATATATCCATATAAGTCTATATTTCAACTGACCAAACATCAGTTTCTTAAAATTCTTCATTTTCAAACATGGATGACCATACACTGCTTCCTTCTCTGTACATCTGTCTTCTACCCGGAAAAACCTTGATATTTTAAAACATAAAATATATTCAGCCAATTTACACATAGAATTTTTCATAAAAAAAGAAAGATTATGTAGCTATAACAGCTACAGTTTCACCTTTTTCACCAGAACGATTATAAAATCAGACGGGTTTTCTAGAATATGAAACAAATTTATGATCTTTTATGCTTCCTACACAATAGATCTTCAGAAACACATAATTTATAAGAAAAAAACATAATAAATAACCTAATCAACCATGATCTTGAGATATAGACCAACCCATTAAACAGAAACACATGATGTACTAAAGCTAATGCAGGCAAGATACAAAAATATTTCCAAGCATACCTGTAAGTGTGAACAAAATCTGTGATTTCTTATCAACAAATATAGAGAAATAATTCAAATCTATGATAATAACAACAAACTCCCTAGCAACTCTTTTAAACAATATACCAAAAACAGATTCTTGCTAATTTACAAAATTAATTTGAAAGAAGTGAATTTAGGGAAATTACCTCTTTGAAGAGATGGTCTGGTCCGATTTGGATCCAGATGGAAGCAAATGGTTGTGAGATTATGAGAGGGACAAGGGTTCATTATATAGGAAGTAAACGGTTCTCCATTGTTTGAAACTTGCAACCCGCCATCCATTGGAGGAAGCCACCGCCCATCGAGAAGATAAACCGGCGCCTGCGAATCATTGGAGAAAGCCACCGTCACAGATGAGACAAAAGGACTTCTATAGAATCCCCATCTATATTCACGTTCGATTAGTAGGGAAAATTAGATGTATCTTTAGCTCGTATATAACTAGTCAATATCTAATATCACATATACATGGTCTTTCTTCCACAATGTAAACCAACTCTTCCTTCATCTTCAATTCAATTTGATAAGGATGCGTCTAACCGTTGACAAGAATTAACTTATAGCCATTCAATTCTATATACCTAGTTCGACCTCCCCTCTACGAACCATTTACGAACCCCGCCTTTTCTCATTTTATAAATGATCATTTCCCTTCCCCCTTCTTTATCTTTATCATTTTGATTATTATCCTAGAACCTAAATTGATGATAAGATAATCAATGAATAAATTGAGGATAAATTGATTGGGGCGAATCGTTGCATAGAAATTGATTTTTTGATCTAAGTTCACACAATTTCTTATTTATTAATATTTTTGTTTGGTCAATCGGTGCATAAAATCAACTGAAAATGAAAAGGGGAATCATTCTATAGAACATCTTTTTTTATTTATTAATATCTAATAACACGTCGTAATACCACAATACATCTTCGTCAAATTACGGCTCCGAATAGTGAATATTCGGATTCGATGCCCAATCTAAACCGAATATTCATTGAGGGTAAGGTATGATTATGATGTAAATAGACCAAACGGGAATTTTAGGAAAAAGATCTTTGAGATCTCTTTCCTTTTTTTCAGTTCTCTACTCTAATATCAATATTGTAATCTTTTTGTAATAATTTTTTCTATTACTCTGATCGTATATAGTGTACTTGTATATTTTCATTTCCTAAATTCATTTTTTATAGCCACACACACATTGCTTTAGGTTAAACTAAAAAAAGACTCTTTAGAAAACTAGTCAATGGTGGCCCTCCATGGATTCACCTATATAAGCGCGCATAAAATTGTAAAAATAAGATCTTGAATACCACTTGTATATCATTCAAGGAACATGATGGGGATAGGAACTAGGGGTGTTCAATGGTTCGGTTAACGGTTTATTCGGTTTATTTGATTCGGTTTATTCGGTTTGAAGATTTTTTTTATGATAACCATAACCAAACCAAACCGTATTGAAAATTTTACAAACCGAATCGAATAAACCAAATTCAATATGATTCGGTTTCGGTTGAAAACCGAATAAATCGTATTCAAATCGTTTAAACCGTATTCAACAAATAACATATTTTGCATATTTTTTACTAATAAAAAAAATAAACAAAGAACAAACATCTTTAACATATCCTTAGAGTTTAAGAGTTAAGACCATAATCCGATATACAACCAAAATACTTCCAACTAAATACCTACAACCAAACTACCCCCAACCCAATACCTACAACGGAAATACCAACAACCAAAATACCTACAACGAAAATACCAACAACCAAAATACCTACAACCCAAATACCCACAAACAAAATACTTACAGCCAAAATACCTACATACCGATAGAGTAAACAAAAAAACTTCAAAGTTTTAATGGAAAATAGTCTTCCAACACATGAAGTGAACAAAAACAAACATCAAGAAGTTTCTTCAATCGACATCAACTATTATCCCTCTCATTTCTACAAGAAATAAAAACAAGTATATGGGAAAAAACGATGGATATATGATATATTAAAAAAAACATGGATATATCATTATCATGTATGGGTTTATAAATAAATAAATATACATATATATATATATATAAATCTTATTTGGTTTTAAACGGATAACCAAATAAACTGAATAAACCGAATAAAAACAAAACACAAAACCATATCCGAACCGTAAACCGAATTCACAATTCGGATACGGTTGAAAACCGAACCGTAAACCGAATTCACAATTCGGATTGGTTTATTCGGATATGAATATGGTTCGGTTTGTCAGTTTATTCGGATTTCGGTTATTTATGAGCACCCCTAATAGGAACCACTGAAGGTACTAAAGAAACAAGAACAACAACTACTAATTCATCGGGTAATATATTTCCGAAAAGTCGAAAACTAAGTGATAGGGGCTTTGTGAAATCTTCTAAGATTTAATAGGTAAAAGAATTGGAGTTGGTTGAATATATTTCCTGAAATAACCTAATCCTTTTATTGGTAAGACACGCATAGAAATATGCCATTGACGTAAGTAAATCCAAAGCAACAGTAGTATTTATATCATTCGTGGGTGCGGCTAACTCCCCATGAGGTAATTGTATGATTTTCCAAGGTAAAAGGGCGCCTGACCAATTAGAAACAAAATAAAATAGAAACATAGTTCCAATAAAAGGAACCTAAGGACCATATTCTTCTCCAATTTGAGTTTTACTCACATCTAGAACAAATTCAAGGACATATTCGAAGAAATTCTGACCGCCGGTCGGAATGTTTGTGGGTTCCGAACAGCTAGAGTGGTTGAACCTAATAATATAGCAATTACAACCCAAGAAGTAATAAGTACTTAGCCGTGGACTTGGAAACCCCCGATTTTCCAATAAAAAAATTTGGCCTACTTCCACACGAGATAGATCGTATAACTCATTTAGTGTGTGTATGGAACATGATAGGTTATGAGAGATGGTTCGGATGACTTCATCTTCTTCCTCTAACACATCAGTAGGTAGTCCAGTGAGGTGGATTCCAATGGATCTTTGAGATGGCAGAAGTATGGTTGTGAGACCTCTTGGAATCCCTGCCCACCTCTTTGCTTGACAAATCATTCTCATTACAAATTTTGGATATAGAATAACTATCTCTCTCTTCTATAAGAAGAGAGCAGTTAATTTTCATATACTGAAGAATGTAGTGAGAGAAGTTCATGTTTAATCCATTGATTAATGCATGCATCACCATTTGGGTGTCATGGGATGCAAGATTATGATTGTGGATGCAGGGCTTTAAATACAGCTGGATTTGAGCAAAGAAATACCTCCAGACTGGAGGCAGACGTGCTCTGTTGGCATGTTCATTCATAAACTGACCAACATATCCAATGTCAGTGAGAGTCTCAATGACTTGGGTTTTAGTAAGTGAACTCATCTACATCATTTATTTGGAGGGCAGAGCGATTAGAGTCTTCTGAGATCAGAAGAGTGTCATGATCGACTCTGGTTCTGATTGGACTGGTTCGAGAGTTGGGGTCAGAGTTGGCATTCACCCAAAATTCCCTTAGAAGTTAATAGTTGATGGGGGAATTTTTGGTGAGGGCAAAGCCAATTGTCCACGTTTGCAAGAACCTCATCATTCTCATGAAAGTTTGTTGATGATTGGAGGTGTGAAGACACAAATTGTGAACATGAGGTAGAGGAATTTGGCAGTCTTGTCTTCGGAGAAGGGCATGGAAATCCATTTTTAGATGGAACTTTGTTTGGATGAAGATTGGGATGAAAAAGGTGAGGGATATGAAAGTGACACCCATCTATTATAACTGGGAAGAGTACAAAGTTCTGAAGATTTGTCAGTAAGATTCTTTAGGTTTTTCCGGCTATTTAGACCTCTAGTGTTTATGAGAGGGAATCAACTCTTATTTTCATCATCCCCTATTTAGAGTTATTATTGTCTCTTTTGGGTGCCTTTATACACAAAGATTTTCTTCCCGATATGCTCAAGTCATTTAAAATGTGATTTGATGGACATCATTGCATTTCAGGTGGGAAGAGAAAGTTAATTTTTTTAAGAGTCATTCTGAGAGAAGCGCATTTCTTTTCAGAACCTTCATATATTATAGACAATAGAAGGAAAAAGGAAAGACAAATAAAGAACAACAAATTAAAAGACCCCCCCCCCCCCCTGATCAGTGCAAGGGAAAAGACTTCTGAGTTGGTGCAGATATGCTTCAGAAACTCTGAAAAATGTTTGTACGACTTCAGAAAGAAAAATAAAAAATTCAATTTTTTGGAACCCATTTGCTTTTGGATTTCTTGTTTAAATTTTCATGGGTTTTGAAGAAACATTCAAAGAAGTATTAGCATTGATAGGATATGTGCTTTTCGTGCTATAATGCTTTCCAATTAGTTTCATCATTTCAGTAAACATATAATGTTTGTATATTGTAATCTCACCAAAATTATCAAAGTTTTGACTTGAAGAACTAGTGGGGTTTGTTGACTCAGATTTTGATTTGTTAGAGTCATCAAGTTCTAACTGATGTTAGGTTGAGACTTCAAATACTTGATTTTTGTTTTTGAGATTGTTATCCAGTTGTGGGTTATTCTTGGTACATTTGTCATGTCCTCAAGTTGGTCATGAGCATTTATGAGACCGTTTATTTTCTTAGTTCCGTATGCAATCTTTGATACAAGGTTACACGTCCGGTCTCATAGTGATCAATTTTAGCTTCATTACTCAATTTCTGTGTCTCGAGTCATCTTAATTTTGACAATTCATTTTCTCTATCTCTTTTTAGTTGATGAAGTTCAAATAGAAGAGAGTTCAACAAAAGAATGACCTAGTATTATTGTACCCCGCACAACTAACAAATTCGAAAACACAGACACGTCTAACAAATCCGAGTACACCTTTCGAAAATTAACAAACAAAAGAAAACTTAGCTTAGCACAACCACCTAAAAAATAAGAAATACTATTTGCTAAACGCTATATTTTAGTAATAAACAAATAATATCAAATAAAATAAAAATAATATGTTATAATATTATGGAGGAAAAATGGATTATAATAATACAAGTTTTACCTAGTTGGCGGATAATAATAGGAGTTTCAAATTTTCCTCACAATAATACCAGTTTTATGGATTATAACGATACACCGTTAGTTTTTTACTAATGGTGTTGGTGGTTGCTGACGTGGTTGCTGACATGGATCTTATGTGGCATGTTTTAACCAAGTCATAAAAGAAAAAGACTAGTTTGTAAATTCTTATAAGATTTGGGTTAAAAAACAAAAAAAACAAAAAACAAAAACCTAAACTATTCTCGTCCCCCGTTCTTCTTCACGCTTGATTTCTTCACCTCCACCACCAACAACGACGGCGCCACCGCCCAGATATCCGCCGCTGCGATTCTTAATTTCCCTTCCCAGTTTCATGTCCATGAAGCCTCAAACTACTCTCGTCCCCGTTCTTCTTCACGCTGAATTTCATCGCCTTCGCCACCGGTTCCAGTTTCGAAACCACCATCTATGCCGACTACGTGGTTGCGAATCGGGTCTCTTGCTTCTCGCGTTTCTTCTCCTCGAATAAGGGAGACAGATCGAAACCTTATGATAATGGGATCATGTGAAACGCGTTTAGAGTCTCGGTTTCCTTGCATTTCATATTTATTACGTCGTCGTCGAACAGGAAGTTAGGGTTTTTAGGTTTTTGCTTTTTGAACAAGGGAAATTCTGTGATTTTGAAGATTGTTACCCGACAATCCGGATTTGGATCGAGCAGTTTCGTGATGAGCCGGCGAGCGTCCGACGAGAACGAGAGCCGGAGATAACAAGGTCGCCAGAGGTCGTTAATAGCTGCTCTGCCTTTCTCCCCGTTCTTCTTCTTTTCTTTTTTTCTATTTTCTTTAACTTTTTTTTATTAATGTATAGAAGTTACATAAATACTCCCTCCATTTTAATTACTTTATTTAAAGAAACCTATAGTATGTCATGTCAGCAAAAACTAACACCGTTAGTAAAAAAAACTAACGGTGTATCATAATCCAATACCTACAAAATTAATATTATTGTGAGGAGATTTTGAAACTCGTATTATTATCCACCAACTAGGTAAAACTTATATTATTAAAATCCATTTTTCCTAATATTATAAATGGAAACATAATCCACCAAACTACACAAACACAAAATAGAATTTGCATTCTATCAAATAAAAACGAGAGCAAGAAAATAAAATGAAGGAAACACATAACAGCAAGACTCAAACGACAAGACACACATAAAAGAAGGCCAAAGAAAATGAGTCAAGCCAAAAAAATATTCATGCATAAGCAATTTTAACTCAACACCCTTATAAAAAATTAGAGACAAAATACATCAAATGATCAAATAAAAACAGGGCAACAAACAACAAAATTGAAGACAACAAATAATAGCAAGCTTGTGAGAAAAGAAGAGTCAAAGAAAACATATCATGTAAGGAAATTATTCTTGCATAGGAAAATAAGATTCCACATAAGCATAAAAGTATTTTAGTACAAAACATAGCATACCTCAACACCAAATCCTTTTAGAAATCAATATTATCTCCCAAACTTTGAGAGAACAATCATACAACTAATATTGTGTGAGCAAACTATTTGAAAATCACAATAGTTCTTGGCTCTTACAAGTATTTATGTAAGAAGATATAAGAAAGAACAAAAGTTTATACATGTCCCTCGAGATCATCAACAAAGAAGATAATGTCATCATACTAGCATATGGCAACCCGCCTGCCCTTCTAGTCACCTGTGATTCAATTTTTCATATAATTACATAAAATTCTAATTCTAATAAGAAATATATAAAAGATCATACCAGCCGAAATCCGATGACTACAACAATTCAAAGAACCAAGAAAAATTCACAATATATGGAATATACAAAATCCGAAAATCAATATCATACTACAAAGTAATATTAGGTGCTAAGAAGATGTAAGAAAGAACAAAAGCTTACACATCGAACACCGAGTGTACATGTTTCTGGAGATCAGGAATGTGAGCAATGAACATAGACATGCTAAGCACAATAGAAATTTGAGAATTCAAGGAAAATTCTACAGGAAAAAATAGGTGTAAGAAAATGATTACAATCTAATGTTTATATCGGAGATCTATAAAAAGTGTCTGAAAGAAAAACACAAAGTTGTAAAGAACACAATAGAAAATTCAATTCAACAAAACAATGACCTAGCATTATTGTAACCCGCACAAATAGCAAATTCGAAAACACAAGCACGTTTAACAAATCCTAGCACACCTTTCAAAAATTAACAAATAAAAGAAAATTTAGCTTAGTAGCTACTTGACAACTTAATACAACCACCTAAAAGAATAAGAAATACTATTTGCTAAACGGTATATTTTAGTGATAAACAAGTAATATCAAATAAACCAAAAATTATTTGCTTTATTATTATAAATGGTAACATAATTGACCAAACTACACAAACACAAAATAGAATTTGCATTTTATCAAATAAAAGCAAGGACAAGAAAATAAAAGAAGGAAACACAACAACAAGACACACATAAAAGTAAGTCGAAGAAAACATGTCAAGTCAAGAAATATTCATGCATAAGCAGTTGAGATTCAACACACTTAGAAAAAGGAAGAGACAAACCACATCAAATAGGAATAGAACTTGTAAAAATGATAAAATAAAAATAGGGAAACAAACAACAAAATTGAATACAACAAATAGTAGCAAGTGTGTGAGAAAAGAAGAGTCAAAGATAACATATCATATAAGGAAATATTCACACATAAGCAAATAAGATTCCACATATGCACAAAAATATTTTAGTAACAAAATATAGCATACCTCAACACCAAATCCTTTTAGAGATCAAAATTATCTCCCAAATTTTAAGAGTCCAATCATACACCTAATATTGTGTGAGCCTTACTATATGAAAATCACAATAGTTCTTGGCTTTTACAAGTGTTTAAGTAAGAAGATATAAGAAAGAACAAAAGTTTATTCATATCCTTCGAGATCATAAACAAAGAACATAATGTCATCATACTAGCATATAGCAACACGCATGTACTTTCTAGTCACCTATGATTCAATTTTTCATATAACTACATAAAATTCTAATTCTAATAAGAAATATGTAAAAGAACATACCAGTCGAAATCCGATGACTACAACAATTCAAAGAACCAAGAAAAAATTCTTAATATATGGAATATACAAAATCCAAAAATCAATATCATACTATAAAGTAATATGAGGTGCCAAGAAGATGTAAGAAAGAACAAAAGCTTACACATCGAACACCGAGTGTACAGGTTCCTGGAGATCAGGAGCACATTGCACATGGTAATGTGCAAAGTGAGCAATGAACATACACATGTTAGGCACAATAAAAATTTGAGAATTCAAGGAAAATTCTACAGGAAAAAATTAGGTGTAAGAAAATGATTACAATCTATCGTTAATCGGATATCTATAAAAAAACATATGAAAGAAAAAAACACAAAGTTATAAAGAACACAATAGAAATTTCACTTCAACAAAAAAACTACCCATCATTAGTGTAACCCGCACAAATAGCTTATTCGAAAACACAGGCACGTTTAACAAATTCTAGCACACCTTTCGAAAATTAACAAATAAAAGAAAATTTAGCTTAGTAGCTACTTGACAACTTAATACAACCACCTAAAAGAATAAGAAATACTATTTGCTAAACGCCATATTTTAGTGATAAACAAGTAATATCAAATATCAAATAAATGGTAACATAATTGACCAAACTACACAAACACAAAATAGAATTTGCATTTTAACAAATAAAAACAAGGACAAGAAAATAAAAAGAAGGAAACACAACAGCAAGACACACATAAAAGGAAGTCGAAGAAAACATGTCAAATCTAGAATATTCATGCATAAGCAATTGCGATTCAACACACTTACAAAAAAGTAGAGACAAACCACATCAAAAATGATGTAGGATTGAAATCTGGTTACAGAGTTTAACCAATTACAAGGTTTTACTGAGAATTAACCAGGCGGAAACAAGTTAATTCTTATGCTCTGTTTGAAGTTAAGTGATATGAAATCGAATACAAACCAAATATAACACTGATATGAATAAAACTGGGCACTATATTATAACTTGATGATTCGAAGTACATATGTAAGTGATTTACACACACTTGCTATCACAAGCAGATTACAAGTGTCTATTTATAGTTCCTTAAGGAATCAAGGGCTCTTCCTCTAACGATCATCTAAACCGTTGAGTAAAGATACATGAACTAGAATAATATTAAACTAGTCTAGAAGATAAAGTGTTAGCTTCATGTCAGGCAGGAGAAGGACGGGAAACTGGATCAGATGTGTCAGACACAAATGGAGCTGGACAAGTTGATGTCCGAGATAACTCGCCTTACCGAGGTAACTTGAGTTATCTAGGGCGTGTCCACTGTCCAAGATAAACTATGCTTCTGAGGTAAAAAGGCTTTCCGATATAACTAGATGTTATCTCGGGCAGTTTGTTCTTCCAAGATAACTTATCTTGGGTCTTTTATTCCTTCCTAGATAACATATCTTTAGCTGATCAGCACCATTTCTTTAGGATAAATAATTCGTTACAATCTCCCCCTAAGATGATGCTTTCAAAATCTTTCGAATAACATAGTAAATGAAAAAAAAACGATTGCGGAATATCTTGAGCAAACAACTAACTTCTTCAAGAAAACGGATTTCTTCTACCAATTCTTTCCCAAATCAAATCTGAAGAGTCTGTTTGTGAGCATGCAATCCAGTATTGTTTTCTAATCATTGAAGTTCCACTCAGCTGGATTTATCTCTCTGTGTCTTGTGATTGTGAATGATCCATCAGCTCTGTATACAATGTACCGATCAGTAGCTAGATCCAATTCCACATAAATGACATGACAGTGAGTTTTGATAGGTTTAACAGATGAGGTTTCCATTGTTGTTGTGTCAAAGTGCATCCTTATCTTCATCATTAAGGACTGTTCTTGGGCACTTAGTCTTTTGCCATCACCAGCCATATTTCTCACATCACCAAGCTCTGAAGTCAGATAAAGTTGTGAGAGTTTCATTGCTGCTGAGTCTTAGAACTTCATTGGTGTTTATGGTGAACAGGTAGACACTTGTGTCTTCATCAAATTTCCAGGAGAGAATTCTTCTTCTTTCAGCATGCAGATCTTAAAGTTCTTTCTTGTCTGAGGATGATTCAGAGCTGGTAGAAATGACTTGAGATCTGTTTCTTTTTTCCATTGTTTTCTTTCTCCTTAAATTACTTGTTGTTGGTTCTAGTGAGTTCACAGGGTTGGTAGGTTCAGTGGGTGTTGAAGTTGGTTGTGCAAAAGATGGTTGTGTGATGGGGTGAGCTGATTTTTGGATTGAAGGAGTTTGAGATGATTCTGTTGTGGGTTTGGGTTTGGGTTTGGTGAGAGTTCAATTGGTGTGAAATTGTCAGCTCTGTATTTTGGTGGAATGGGTTTGATTGGTTTGCACTTTTTGGTGGGTTCTGGTTTGAGGTCTGCTGGCCCTGGGTGGGCCAATGTTTGCGTTACTCAAGCCGACATTCTCGCTTCCGCTTCATCCACCCATTCTTACCCTGAAAAAACAGGGTCACCTTAAGTCCTTGAACCGATAACCATCTTTCGGCTAACCTAGCCTCCTCCGTCCCTCGGGACCAACAAGGGGTAGTACAGGAATATTCACCTGTTGTTTATTTTAGTGGGAATGGTGGAGATTTGCGTAGTAGTGGGTAGAATAGAGGGTGAATTGCCAAGAAGTGATTCAATGAGACAAGAAGGTGTACTTGAGAAAGCTCCTAGAAGTCTAGGAATTTTTTTTCTTTCAAATATCCTTGATTGCTCCTTCCTTATCTCATCATACCTGTCTCTTTGAGTGTCCAAAGAACATGGGTTTACCGAGTTCTTTTCCTCTCCTAAAAACTCTATGAAGTACCTTTTGAATTCTCTTGTCTCCTCTGGTTTTGTAAGAGGAGCTCTAGCTATTTTCTGTGTTTCTTTAATCTTCACTTGCTCATGAATGGCATTATCAGCTTCAAGTCTTTGACTTAGCTTGAGATTACATTCTTCTTCTACTACCATAGACATTAAACCACATAAGTCATTAGCAGAGGTTAAGCTGATAGCTTCAGGGGTGACCCATCCTCTAGCTAAGATTATGTCTCTCTAAGTTTTCAACAACTCCCAGTTAGCATCATTTGCAGCTAGCCTAATCTTTTCCTTTTCTTTGTTTATAGCAATGTCGGCTTCTTTAGCAAATAATTGATGCCTATTTTTCTGGCCTAGTCTAGTTTCTTCTTTCTTTCTTCCATAGACCTTCTTTTTGCTTCTTTTATTATATCAAAAACAACTTCATTGGTTTGATAAATTTGCAGGTTGTCCTAAAGTGCAAATCCTCTGGCATGTGTCTATCCAATCTTTCTTGTTCCATTCTTTCAATCATATCAGTTGCTTATGCTAAGTTTATCATGCTTACATCTTCAGCAGGTAAGGTGGTTTCTTGCCCATCCAGAAGCTTTACAGGTTCTGTGGTCTTTGTTTTCTCAGATGCAAACAGTTTTCCAGGAATCTTTACACCTTCTCTGCTTCTTCTTTTCCTTTCATTGATATCTTTCAACTGAGCCATATGAGACATCATTCTTTCATTGAATTCTCTGATCAATGCTTTGTCACACTCTCTTCTCCCATTAATATCTTCTCCATACCTGTCAAGAATAGGAATAAAAATAGTTCTTGAATAGTCTATTTTGTTTTCAAGAGTTGCCACATTCTTGTAGGCAGGTTTGAATCTTTTCTCATGTTCTGCCTGTAGGATTTCATCATCTGTCATTTTCTTCTTACCTTTCCCAAGATTGGGATTGTCAAGTAGGGTAGGTTATAACTTTATTGCTGATGGCAGCCCTTTTGATATATTGTGGTAGTGGATTGATTTTAACCACAGCTGTTCCTGGCTTATATTTTGCCCAGTAGTTGGCTAAAATATCATTTACAATATCTTCAACAGGAGTAGTTGGGACTACATGAACAAGTTCTGAGTGGTCCCTTGTAGGTGGATAATAGGGTCCAAACTCTATTAGATACCCCCTTTCATCTCTAACACCTCCCAAATCTACTAGAGGAGCTTCAATTTGAAGAACTTGTTTAGGTTCCACAGGAGGAAAAGGAGCATAAGTTAACCAAGAGAAGTTGAGCAGAGAAGTTGAGCAAAGAAGAACCATCAAGCCTAGCTTGATCCTTGAGCAAAGAAGAACCATCAAGCCTAGCTTGATCATGTTCCTCACCCTGGTTGTCTTGGCTCTTGGGATTCCCAGACACATCATCATTTACCTCGGGTGCTACTAAAGGTGCCTTTGGGTTAGAGGATGACCTAGTTTCCATGAATTGGGTCTTATTGATGTTACCACTGTCCACTGGTTCCGGTGGGGAATCTAGTGTAGTGGCAACCCTTTTCACATCAGCCATGTCTATACTCCTATGGTTGAACTCCTTACCAAAGTGTGGTTAGGGTGATTTTTCCTTGAGACTCTTTAACACATATCCTGCAAATAAGGTTTCTGGAGATAGTGTATCATAAAAAGTACAGAAAATGTCATCACCTTCACTTTGAGGTGTAAATTGGCTTGGTCTTGTTGGAGTTTTACTAGTGAATGAGGGATGCACATTCAAACCTATAGGTTATCTCCTTTTGGAGAGTCACTTTTTGCTTTGCTATCCCTTTTAGCTTTTTTCTGCCTAAGAACTTTGTCCTTGGCAGGGCTTGAAGCTTGGGTAGCTATGGGTTGCATAGGTGGAGTAAACCTTGCACCCTCTTTCTCAGGATTTTCTGGATCATTGGTAGGGGAAGAAATGGCTGAATATTGACAAATTTTGACTTTCGCTTCCTCTTTTTGAGTGGTAAACGTTTGGAAGAGGAAAGATTTGCAGTTGGGGGTTCAACCTCTGTTGGTAACACAGGATTGTCAACTAGAGCATTAAGCTCAGGATTTGCCTATGGTTGCACCAGTGGTGCACCCACTGGAGGTCTAGGCACAGGTATGGGATGGTCAGTGTCCCTGCCTGTATACCCTTTATTCTTTTCATTGCTTGATAAATAAGAAAATAATTTTTTATTTGGTACCCTCAACTGGTAAATTTTATCTGGTATTTTTAAGTTGGGTATCAAGCATTTAGAATGTGCTCCAAAAATCTAGGATACATGTGAAAGAAGTGAACATTGTTTGGTTTTAAATTGTTCACCATACCATCCAGCACCATTCTTGAAAATTTTAAATTCAAACCTTGTACTAGGCCATGAAAAGCTGAGGCCTGCCCTAAAGAGAGTTCATCAACACTCTTCTTTGAGGACAGATTTGCCAAAATTACATGAGCCAGAAATCTCCATTTGAATGGCAGTTGTGATTTCTTTATCTTCTTATCAGATCCCTTATATACTACAGCCCTTAAGGTTGAAAATATTTAGAGGAAGGCACATCTTTGAAGCCTCCTAGGTCATTGAACTTAAGATGTGTTCTTATCTTCTGTGATTTTTCCCTTATGACCTTGAACAGTCGAGTGTACATCATACACTCCACCAACATTCTTTGTTCTGGATGCATTTTGCCAAAATTCTGTAATCACCACTTTGCATATGTTTGGATAAATTGTAAGAGTGTAGTGAATGTGTGCTTTTTTTAGAAATTCGATCATCTCATGATATACAGAGCTTCTCTATTTTTGACAGGAGTGCCACTGTATTGTGGTCAGCATGGAGTAGAGCATTCGCATCAGAGGATGATTCTCATTTCTTTGCTTTACGTGCCATTTGTGTTTAATGTGGGTATTGAAAATGAACAGAATCGGAGAAGTATGGGTAGGATGTGGAGAAAGTGAAGGTTTGGAAGTATATGAGAGTGATGGTGATTAACTGTGTGTAGTTAATTTGTGGAATCGTGGGTTTTAGGTTACCGCAAGTCGCTTTAAATTAGGGGTGTGGAAGGCACGGTTATTGTAAAAAGCACAAGTGGGTCTGGTAAAAGAGAAAAAGGTGGGTTGACGTGGCATTTTCTTCTTGGACCAACGGTTTTCCCATCGGACAACTTGCATAGCTATTAAGCCCTTTCTTAAGTTTTACCGATAAAAAACTTATCTCGGGAGATAAGTTTTACCGATAACCTAGGTAAAACTTATCTCAGGTGAAATTACCTCGAAGGAGGTTTTCACGAGAGCTAACTCTTTTATTCTCTTTTAATTGACCTGGTGAGATTATCTCGGAGGAGATGATGTCATCCGATATAATTAAAGTTACCTCGAGTGTAGTTATCTCAAACAAGAAAACGTTTCCTAGGTTATAAGTTATTCCAGATGAGGCTATCTCGGGTGAGATTACCTCGGAAGTACTTTTTACAAGAAAAGTTGTGGCTTAAGGACTTTTCAAAGGTTTTCACCCGGGATAAGTTATGTCAGGCAAGCTTTTTACCAAAAAAAATTCTTTTTCTTTTTTTATCAAGAGATGGATCCAAAATTTCAATTTTTATTAGATTTGATAAGATTTTATTTTATCAAAATTCATCATGCCTATGGCTGTGATAAGATAGAAAAATCTAGCCTCATCAAATGCTTTTGTAAACAGGTCAGCCAGTTGGTTTTTAGTTGGAACATGATGGAGTTTGAGTAACTTCTTTTCAACACAATCTCTAATAAAATGATACATGGTCTCAATGTGTCTTTGAATGTTTGACTGGATTTTTAGTTATGTTGATGGCACTTGTGTTGTCAGCATACATAGGAGTTTCCATGAAGTTTATGCCATAGTCCATCATCTGATTTTGAATCCAAAGTACTTGGCCACAGCATGCTGAAGTTGCAATGTACACTGCTTCTGCTGTAGAAGTTGAGACACATGTTTTCTTTTTGCATTGCCATGATACAAGTCTGTTTCCTAGAAATTGGCATCCACCAGATGTTGACTTTTTGTCAAGATTGCATCCCCCATAGTCACTATCTGTAAAAGCATTAAGATTGAAGTCTTTGTTTTTAGAATACCTTAGGCCAAGCTTTGGTTGTCCTTTAGGTATCTGAAAATTCTTTTTACAGCATTTAAGTGTGATTCCTTTGGTCATGCCTGATATCTAGCACATAAGCAAACACTAAACATGATGCCTGGTCTGCTGGCTGTTAGATACATAAGGGACCCAATCATGGCCCTATATGTGTGTTCATTAACTGGTTCACCAGTTACATCAGATGTTAACTTGTGTGATGTTGATATAGGAGTTTTGGCAGTGAAGGATGACAGCATGTCAAACCTCTTTAGCATATCCTGAATATATTTTGATTGATTCAGGAATATGCCATCTTTTGTTTGCTTTACTTAAAAGTCCTAAAAAGAAGGTGAGTTCACCCATTGAACTCATTTCAAATTTTTCTTGCATTAGGGCTTCAAACTCCTTGTAGAGAGCATCGTTTGTTGAACCAAATATTATATCATCAACATAGATTTGTACCATCAAAAGATCCTTACCAACAGTCTTAATGAAGAGAGTTTCATCATAGCTCCCCTTTTGTACCCACATTTAGTTAGATAACAAGAGAGAGTCTCATACCAGGTTCTTAGTGCATGTTTAAGACCATACAGAGCTTTTATCAGTTTACAAACCTTGTATAGATGATGTGGATCTTCAAACCCAGGTGGTTGACATACATATACTTCTTCATTTAGTAATCCATACAAAAATGCACTTTTGACATCCATTTGGTAGACATGAAAGTTCTTGTAAGCAGCATATGCTAAGGAATATTCTAATTGCTTCTAATCTTGCTACTGGTGCAAAAACTTCATCATAGTCTATTCCTTCTTCTTGAGCAAAGCCTTAAATTACTAACATTGCCTTGTTTTTTACCACAATGCCCCTTTCATCTTTCTTGTTTCTGAAAACCCATTTTGTTTCAATTGGTGTTGGTTCATTTTTTGGTAAATCCACCAATTCTCATACTCTTTGTTTGTTAATTTGAAGCAGTTCTTCTTGCATAGCCTCAATCCAACTGTTTTCTCTCAAAGCTTCATTTATTTTTTTTGGTTGCTCCTGTGACAAGAAGCATGCATGTAGACAAATGTTTGCTTCAGCTGATTTGCTTCTTGTAAGTATAGGTGCTTCCACTTCTACTATAATATTCTCTAGAGGATGATTTTTCAAAACTCTAGAGTTATAAGAAGGTGGGAATTTATGATGACAATTAGGCTCAGAAAATTTTAATGGAGTAAACTCATTCATAAGCACTAATTCATTATTCAGATATTTCTGTTGAAGAGGGCGATTCTTCATTTTGTAAGGAAACAGGCTCAGCGATTTCTCCATCAATATCATCAACAGGAGTAGGTGAGCTCAACCCTTCAAGTAAAGTGGAGGTTGAGTTGCTACAGTCCATTTGTTTGGCACTGATGCATGTGATTGTATGTTCAGATCATCTTCATTTCTTGAGTTTCCAAGATTGACAGTTGTATGTTGATATGTTAGCATATGATCTTCAGCTGGTTTTTCTGAATCAATTACAATTTGAAGAATAGGTGTCCCCTCTAAATTGAACTGAATAACATCTCCTGGAGTCAAGTTGAATTTGGTTGTTGGAACAAAAGGTCTTGTGCTAACAGATGAAAAGAATGGAGGGTCAACACCTTTGAACCTGCCTTTTATAGCATCTTGAGGTACTTCTGTCTGCATATTTTCACTAAAAGGCTTATCAATAGTTATATTGAAAGCAGCGGTTAGAAGTCAATATTTATTAGGGCACGGTTCTAAAATTGTTCTTTAATTTTTCATTAAATACCACATTTATGGCTTCTTCAATAATCTTAGAACTGGTGTTTTATACTTTGTATGCCTTAGAGACACCAGAGTATCCCACAAAATAACCATCAACAGCTTTTTCATGCAAATTTTGACAGTTGCTCATTGGTTATTAGTATTGTAATAGGACAGCCAAATGATTTGGTTTTCTTTTTCTCCAAATATCATAAGGTGGCTTTTTTGTCCTTTTACAATCAAAATCATGTTTTGCACATAGCATGCAGTATTTACTACTTCTGCCCAAAAGGTTACAGGTAATTTTGATTCAGCCAACATAGATCTTGCAGCCTCAATTAAAGTTATATTTCTTCTCTCAGCAACACCATTTTGTTGAGGAGTTCTAGCTGCACTGAATTGCCTAGTGATTCTTTTCTCTACACAGAAAGAGTTTAACACTTGATTCTTAAGCTCTGTGCCATTGTCACTTCTTATTGTCTTGACTTTTAAATTAGACTGGTTTTCAAGTTGAATAATTAAAGGTTTTAAAATCTCAGGGGTTTCATCTTTGGTTGAAAGAAAGAATACCCAGGTGTATCTTAAAAAATCATCAGTTATAACAAAGCAATAAGACTTTTACCCTAAGCTCTTTACCCTTGTGGGACCAAACAAGTCCATGTGTAACAATTATAAAAGTTTTGAGATAGAGCTTTCCAATTTGGGCTTATGAGAAGATTTGTGTTGCTTACCTTTTAGACAAGCAATACATTGTTCAGTACATATGAATGTTTTATTTGGTAAACCTTTGACCAAACCAAGTTTTATAAGTTTGTTCATGATTTTAATGTTCACATGACCTAATCTTTCGTGTCATAAATCCGATTCATCAACAGAAGCCTTGGATAGGCATGTGATACCATCCTTAGATGTTGTATGTGCCATATCCAGAGTGTATAGACCATCCTTTATAGATGCTTTAATTTAAGATCATTCATCAGAAATCTCAATACCTGGTTTAAGGATGTGAATATTAAACAGAACATTCAACTTCTTGTCACACATTTGTTAAGCACATCAACATAGTTTACCTTTTTAAAGGTAAGCTTCCCATTTGTAACTGTACCTTGTCCACAAATTTTTCCCTCAGCAAAAGCAACTGGTCCTCCATTAACTCTTTTTGTATTTTTTAATAGATCTGTATTTCCTATCATGTGGCAAGAACATCCACTATCTACAACCCAAATGCAGTTCTGAGATTTATTGGATGTGATATGCACATGTCGAGACAAAATATGAGTTAATTTCTGAGGGAGACCCAAGCCTTTGTGGTCTTCGTTCTTCCCATTGCATCATTGTATTTATACTCTTTAAGTACAAGAGTTTGAGTCACTTCTCTAGTTTTTAATGATTCAACTTTTGACTGATCATGAGTTAAAGAATTTTGACTCTCTGTGAGAATAGAAAAAAGAGTTTATTTTAGACTGAAAGTCTATTGCCTTTTTTTGTGGCATTTTTTCTTGATCTATATTCCCTTTGTCTTCTGGTCGTTGCTTTTTCAGAATAGTCAAATTTGAGATCTGAAAGTTTTCTTTGAAATACCTGTTTCTTTTGGCCATTTGAGACAATTTTATTTTGATTAGGACAAAAATCTTTGTTGAAATCTTTGCTTAAAGTCCTAGAAATCTTTCCGGAGTAACTTTTGTTGTCCGGGGTAATTTTACCTCGGGCCTGTGAAAATGGTCTTCCGAGGTAATTTTTACCTTGGGTGCTCTTTTTCTCTCGTTTTGATGCTTTCCAGAGTGATTTATTCCCTCCAAGGTAAGTTTTACATCGGGATACTGAAGTTTGCCTTCCGATGATAAACTTCATCTCGGAATCAAATTTTCTTCCTATAGGAGCAAAAATGCTCCTAGACTTGTGTTTCTTTTGAGTTTTGTGGTATGAAAATGTTCAAATTTCTCAAAGTCATGATTGCTGATACTTTCTAATCCCTGCTTGTCAACAGAGTTGGGTTGTGTCTGTTCTGAATGAAATTATTTTGGACTTTTGACTTCCTAAAGTTGACTTTCTTGTTTTTATTATCACAAACAAATTTTAATTTAATAGAACTTTTTATTTTCATTTGTTTGGCTTTTGACAACTTCACCTATATTCAAAAATGGATTGTGATGACAATTGATAGCAAGATGACTGATTTTTTCCACAGATCAAACATTCCTTTATCATTTTAGTTTTAAACTCAGAAATTTTTTAGACTGAAGGTGTTTCCTCTTTTGAAGAGTTTTGAGAGGAATAAGATTCAGTTCTTTTGGTTTCTTTCAATTTCCAGAGAGATTTCACATTTCTATCTAAATTGTTGTAACTCTAAGGTCTACTGATGACAGCAGCTACTGATAAGATCTTATCAGTTTTGGATGTTGACTCAGATATATAACTGGAGATTGAAACTTCTTTTCTTGTTTTGATAATGGGATCAGGGGTAAGTTGAACTTTTGTTTCTTCATTCTTAACCTTTTTCACACACTCAGTGTATGAATCAGGATAAGTGACTTTATTATACCCAATTCCATTATTCAAATGATTTCCTGTTGCGTTCTGACTTTGCCATAGTTTTAAGTGTTTCTCATTACTTTTCACAGTCAACAATAGCAACAGAAAATTTGATTTCACAAGTACTCAATTCAGATTTTACTTCCTCATTTTCTTTGTTTGCAAATTCTAATTTAGAGAGCAGATCCTTGATTTGAGTAACAAGATTGGACTTTTCATGTTTTAATGCACTAATGTTGTTGATTAGTTCCTCAATCTTACTGTTGTAGGTAATATCAGCTTTTCTAGAATATTCTTTGATTTCTTAGAGACTTGCCATTTCCTCAATCAGCTCAAGGTTATGTTTTCTATAGATTTCTATTTTTCAGCACATTCAGTTTTGCAAAGAAGAGAAAGTACTTCATTTGGAATTTCAGTATTTACCTCATAGTTTGAAGAGGTATCCATGGATGAAGTAGAGGAGTTCTCAGCAGAGTAAGAGACTTCTTTTGCCATTAAAGCATGATTGATGGAAGAATTCTTGCATGATTTCTTCCCAATCAACACAACTGGTTTGATTAGCAACAACAGCAAATCCATAGCTTTGTGGCTTTGAGTTTGATGATGGAGCAGTGGGACCTTCGGTAGATGCATTCATGAGTGGGTAACTTGTGTGTATGCATTACGAGGTCTCAGATATTTGTCTCCTCCATCTTGGCTTGTGTTATCTCTTCTGGGTTGCTTGCATTCCCTAGCAAAGTGTCCTAATTGGTGTTAGTTGTAGCATACTCTTGTCAAACCCAATTTGAGCATTTCTATCTCCATTGAATTTTCTGCCTGTTCTTTTCTAGAACCTTTGTGCATGCAAGGAGATCATTGCTAGTTGTGTGTTGATGTCCATCTCTTCTAGATCATCAACACTGAAGCATTCTAGATCTGATCTAGTGAGCCCACCCTGACTGTTTTCTGCAATATGAGGAAAGTTGTTATAAAAGAGAGGCATGATTTCATTACCTCTAGGTGATGTAGGATAAGTGATCAAAGGAGCCTTTTCACTATAGTGACTTCTGTCTTCATGAGCAGTGATGAGTGTAGTAGAAGTTGGAATGGTCAAATTTACTGGCTTGTTCAGAACACCTGATATTTCATTAATTTCCATTTCATGTGCACTGAGCATCCCGTGAAGTTCACTTAACTTCAAAGTTTTGAGATCTTTGTTGTATTTGATGCTTACTAAATGTCCAGACATCAGGACATGATCTCAGAAACTTTCTTATCACATCGCCATTTTCCATCTTCACATATTTCCTTGTAGTTCATCAAGAAGTTGAACAAAACGTAGATACTGAGCATTCATACTCTCACCATTTTTGTGAGAGAAGTTTTCATATCTATGTTTTAGAACATCTTTCTTATTTTCTTTCCTTTCATTAGTTCCTTCGTAAATTTCATTTTAAGCTTTCCATAAATCAAAAGTTGTTTTGCAATTTTTGAAACCTACGATAACAAAATTTGGAAGTGCTAACTGTAATGCCCATAAAGCTTTGTGATCTCCCTCAACCAACTTGTGGTCATCATCGGAATAGTCAACAACTGCTTTTACTATATCTACACTTGGTGTAGTAGCATATTTTGTTACAGAGATAGTGGCCATACATAACAGATTTACACATTCTGTAATCAGAATGATGAATATAACCTATCGTACGTAATTTCCATATATCAAAATCTTTGGGCATGAATGATGGTGGTTTGTTTGAACTACCATTTCATGATTCTCCCATGATTGAGAATGAAAATGTGGCAAGAGTAACTTTTTACTAAAAACAGAGTATGTGGGTAAAACAGAGTTATAAAAACTGATTTTGAATGCAAGTTTTAAAAACACGAGCCAAGGCTCTGATACCACCACTTGTAGGATCGAAATCTGGTTACAGAGTTTAACCAATTACAAGATTTTACTTAGAATTAACCAGGTGGGAACAAGTTAATTCTTATGCTCTGTTTGAAGTTAATTAATATGAAATCGAATACAAACCAAGTATAACACTGATATGAATAAAATTGGGCACTATATTATAATTTGATGATTCGAAGTACATATGTGAGTGATTTACACACACTTGCCAAGCAGATTACAAGTTTCTATTTATAGTGCCTTAAGGAATCAGGGAGATACATGAACTAGAATAATATTAAACTAGTCTAGAAGATAAAGTGTCAGCTTCATGTCAGGAGAAGGATGGGAAACTAGATCAGATGTATGAGACACAAGTGGAGCTTGAGTTATCTAGGTCAAGTTGATGTCCGAGATAACTAGCCTTACCGAGGTAACTTGAGTTATCTAGGGCGTGTCGACTGTCCGAGATAAACTGTGCCTCCGAGATAAAAAGGCTTTCCGATCTCGGGCAGTTTGTTCTTCCGAGATAACTTATCTCGGGTCTTCTATTCCTTCCTAGATAACATATCTTTAGTTGATCAGCACCATTTCTTTAGTAGAAATAATTCCTTACAAATGATAAAATAAAAATAGGGCAACAAACAACAAAATTTACAACAAATAGTTTGAGGCAAGCGCCTCGGGCCTGGGATACAAAGCTAGATGCTACGTTAAAAACAATGGGGTTTGTAAAATGTTGTCAAGAACAAGTCGTCTATCGAAAATCACATAATCGGGGTTTACGTTGATGACCTAGTTGTGACGGGTTCGAGTACTAAATTCATAATGGCGTTCAAGCAAGCAATGGCTAAGAACTTCAAGATGTTAGAGTTGGAAAACCTAAGTTATTACCTCGGACTTAAAGTAATACAAAGTACCAAAAGCATCATCTTGAAACAATTGGCGTATGCGAAGAAAATTCTTACGGAGAATGGCATGGCAGATTGTAATCCTGCTTGTGTTCCTATGGACCCAAATGTGAAAGTAAGGCAGAAGCTAAAGAAGACGTGGGTCCAACTAAATATCGCAAGCTAATGGGATGCTTTACTACAAACTCGCCCGGACCTCGCTTATTCGGTTGGATTCGTGAAGAAGGGAGAAGAGCACAAGGTATACAAACTCGAGAAAGCTCTATATGGTTTGAGGCAAGCGCCTCAGTGCATGGAATTACAAAGCTCGATGCTACGTTGAAAACAATGGGGTTTGTAAAATGTTGTCAAGAACAAGCCGTCTATCGAAAATCACATAATCGGGGTTTACGTTGATGACCTAGTTGTGACGGGTTCGAGTACTAAATTCATAATGGAGTTCAAGCAAGCAATGGCCAAGAACTTCGAGATGTTAGACTTGGAAAACCTAAGTTATTACCTCGGACTTGAAGTAATACAACGCACCAAAAGCATCATCTGGAAACATAAGCAAGCGTGTAAGAAAAGAAGAGTCAAAGATAACATATCATGTAAGAAATATATTCACACATAAGCAAATAAAATTCCACATACAAAAATATTTTAGTAACAAAATGTAGCATACCTCAAATCCAAATCCTTTTAGAGATCAAAATTATCTCTCAAAATTATAATACACCTAATATTTTGTGAGCTAATATATGAAAATCACAATAGTTCTTGACTCTTACAAGTATTTATGTAAGATATAAGAAATAACAAAAACTTATACATACCTGGTGAAGAGTGCGTACATATCCCTCGAAATCATCAACAAAGAACATAATGCCATCATACTAGCATATGGAACACGCCTACCCTTTTAGTCACCTGTGATTCAATTTTTCATGCAATTGTATAAAATTCGAATTCTAATAAAAAATAGTTCTTCTCCGATGACTTTTTCAATTCAAAGAACCAAGACAAATTCAGAATATATTTCTACAAAATTCGAAAATCATATCATACATGGTAATTGAGATTCAATAAATTTATAAAAAAATTATATACAAGCTAGGAATATGATAAAATAAAAATGGGGCAACAAACCAAAAATTAAAGACAATAAATAATAGCAAGCATGTGAGAAAAGAAGAGTAAAAGATAGCATATCATGTACGGAAATATTCACGAATAAGCAAATAAGATATACGCATAAAAATATTTTAGTAACAAAATGTACCTCAACACCAAATCCTTTTAGTGATCAAAATTATCTCCTGAAATTTAAGAGAACAATCATACAACTAATATTGTGTTAACTATGTATATGAAAATCACAATAGTTCTTGGCTCCACAAGTATTTATGTAAGAAGATATAAGAAAGAACAAAAGCTTATACATAACCTGCTAAAGAGTGCGTACATATTCCTCAAGATCATCAACAAAGAACATAAAGTCATCATACTAGCATATGGCAACAAGTCTGCCCTTCTAGTCACCTGTGATTAAATTTTTCATGCAATTATATAAAATTCTAATATGAAATATATAAAAGAACATACCAGTCGAAATCGCAATAGTTCTTCTCCGATGACTACAACAGTTCAAAGAACCAAGAAAATTCATAATATATGGAATATACAAAATCAGAAAATCAAGAAAGAACAAAATCGTGACATTGAACGCCGAGTGTACAGGTTCCAGATCAGGAGCACATGGTAATGTTTGGGCCTTTGAGTCACTTGTTATTAAACTTATCATGCAATTACACAAGGTTTAAACATTATAAAGAGCAGTGAACGATGAACGAAGATAATTTTATAGGAAAAAAAAAATAGGTGTAAGAAAATGATACAGAGATCTATAAAAAGCGTATGAAAGAAAAACACAATGTTATAAAGAACACAAAAGAACGTCCAATTCAACAAAACAATGACCCCTAGTATTATTGTACCCCGCACAAATAGAAAATTCGGAAACACATACACGTTTAACAAATCCGAGTACACCTTTCGAAAATTAACACTTGAAAACTTTAATACAACCACCTAAAAGAATAAGAAATACTATTTGCTAAACGCCACATTTTAGAATTTGGCTAAAAAGTCACCAAACACAAAATAGAATTTGCATTTTATCAAATAAAAACAAGAACAAGAAAATAAAAAGAAGAAAACACATAACATCAAGACTCAAACGGTAAGGCATACATAAAAGGAAGTCAAAGAAAACATGTCAAGTCAAGAAATATTCATGCATAAGCAATATTTACAAAAAAAAAATTAGAGACAAACCACATCAAATAGGAATAGCTAGAACTTGCAAATGATCAAATAAAAACTAGGCAACAAATAACAAAATTAAATACAACAAATAGTAGCAAGCGTGTGAGAAAAGAAGAGCCAAATATAACATATCATGTAAAGGAAATATTCACGCACAATAAAATAAGATTCCACATACGCACAAATATATTTTAGTAACAGAATGTAGCATACCTCAACACCAAATCCTTTTAGAGATCAAAATTATCTCCTAAATTTTAAGAAAACAATCATACACTTACAAATTAACAAATTAAAGAAAATTTAGCTTTAAAGCCACTTGACAACTTAAAAAACTATTTGCTAAACGCCATATTATAGTAATAAACAAGTAATAATATCAAATAAACTAAATGGTAACATAATTCCACAAGCTACACAAACACAAAATAGAATTTGCATTTTATCAAATAAAAATAAGGGCAAAAAAATAGAATAAAGGAAACCCATAACAACAAGAATCAGACGACAATATACACACACATAAAAGGAAGTCAAAAAAAACATCTCAAGTCAAGAAATATTCATGCATGAACAATTAGATTCAACACACTTACAAATTATTAGAGACAAACCACATCAAATAGGAATAGAACTTGCTAATGATCAAGTAAAAACTGGGCAACAAACAACAAAATTAAATACAACAAATAGTTGCAAGTGTGTGAGAAAAGAAGAGTCAAAGATAACATATCATGTAAGGAAATATTCAAGCATAAGCAAATCTTTTTAGAGATCAAAATTATCTCCCAAATCTTTTAGAGATCAAAATTATCTCTAAAATTTTAAGAGAACAATCATACACCTAATATTGTGTCAACCTTACTATATGAAAATCACAATAATTCTTAGGTCTTACAAGTAATTATGTAAGAAAGTATAAGGTAAAGAGTGTGTACATGTTCCTCGAGATCATCAACAAAGAACATAATGTCACACACGTCTGCCCTTCTAGTCACCTGTGATTCAATTTTTCGTGCAATTATATAAGATTCTAATATGAAATATATAAAAGAATGAACCAAAATCGCAATACTTCTTCTCCGATGACTATAACTATTCAAAAAACCAAGACAAATTCATATATGGAATACACAAAATCCGAAAATCAATATCATACTATAAAGTAATATATGATGTGCCAAGAAGATAGTAAGAAAGAATAAAAGTCTACACATCGAACGCCGAGTGTACAGGTTCCTGAAGATCAGGAGCACATGGTAATGTTTGGGCCTTCGAGTCACTTGTTATTAAACTTATCATGCAATTACACAAGGTTTAAACATTATAGAGAACAGTGAGCAATGAACATTATATCATCACACAATAGAAATTTGAAAAGTCAAGGACAAATCGGAAAGAAAAACACAAAGTTATAAAGAACACAATAGAAAGTTCAATTCAATAGTACAATGACCTAGTATTATTGTACCCCGCACAAATAGCAAATTCGGAGACAGAGGCACGTTTAACAAATCCGAGTACACCTTTCGAAAATTAAAAATTAAAGAAAATTTAGCTTTGTAGCCACTTGACAACTTAAAAAAACTATTTGCTAAACGCCATATTATAGTAATAAACAAGTAATATCAAATAAACTAAATGGTAACATAATTCCACAAACTACACAAACACAAAATAAATTTTGCATTTTATCAAATAAAAACAAGGGCAAGAAAATAAAATGAAAGAAACCCCATAAGAGCAAGACACAGACGGCAAGACATAAAAGGAAGTCAAAAAAAACATGTCAAGTCAAGAAATATTCATGCATGAACAAGTTAGATTCAACACACTTACAAAATATTAGAGATAAACCACATCAGATAGGAATAGAACTTGCAAATGATCAAATAAAAACGAGGCAACAAACAACAAAATTGAATACAACAAATAGTAGCAAGCGTGTGAGAAAAAAAGAGTCAAAGATAACATATCATGTAAGTAAATATTCAAGCATAAGCAAATCCTTTTAGAGATCAAAATTATCTCCCAAATCTTTTTAGAGATCAAAATTATCTCTAAAATTTTAAGAGAACAATCATACACCTAATATTGTGTGAACCTTACTATATGAAAATCATAATAATTCTTGGGTCTTACAAGTAATTATGTAACAAAATATAAGGTAAAGAGTGTGTACATGTTCCTCGAGATCATCAACAAAGAACATAATGTCACCACGCCTGCCCTTCTAGTCACCTGTGATTCAATTTTTCGTGCAATTATATAAAATTCTAATATGAAATATATAAAAGAACGAACCAAAATCGCAATAGTTCTTCTCCGATGACTAAAACTATTCAAAGAAGGAAGACAAATTCATAATATATGGAATACACAAAATCTGAAAATCAATATCATTATAAAGTAATATATGATGTGCCAAGAAGATAGTAAGAAAGAACAAAAGTCTACACATCGAACGCTGAGTGTACAAGTTCCTGAAGATCAGGAGCACATGGTAATGTTTGGGCCTTCGAGTCACCTGTTATTAAACTTATCATGCAATTACACAAGGTTTAAACATTATAGAGAGTAGTGAGCAATGAACATTATATTACACAATAGAAATTTGAGAATTCAAGGAAAAATCTACAGGAAAAAAAATAGGTGTAAGAAAATGACACGGAGATCTATAAAAAGCGAGTGAAAGAAAAACACAAAGTTATAAAGAACAGAGTAGAAAGTTCAATTCAACAGTACAATGACCTAGTATTATTGTACCCCGTACAAATAGCAAATTCAGAAACAGATGCACGTTTAACAAATCCGAGTACACCTTTCGAAAATTAACAAAGTAAAGAAAATTTAGCTTTGTAGCCACTTGACAACTTAAAAAACTATTTGTTAAACGCCATATTATAGTAATAAACAAGTAATATCAAATAAACTAAATGGTAACATAATTCCACAAACTACACAAACACAATAGAATTTGCATTTTATCAAATAAAAACAAGGGCAAAAAAATAAAATAAAGGAAACCCATAACAGCAAGAAACAGACGACAATATACACACATAAAAGGAAGTCAAAAAAAACATGTCAAGTCAAGAAATATTCATGCATGAACAATTAGATTCAACACACTTACAAATTATTAGAGACAAACCACATCAAATAGGAATAGAACTTGCTAATGATCAAGTAAAAACTGGGCAACAAACAACAAAATTAAATACAACAAATAGTTGTAAGTGTGTGAGAAAAGAAGAGTCAAAGATAACATAATCATGTAAGGAAATATTCAAGCATAAGCAAATCTTTTTAGAGATCAAAATTATCCCCCAAATCTTTTTAGAGATTAAAATTATCTCCCAAATTTTAAGAGAACAATCATACACCTAATATCGTGTGAACTTTACTATATGAAAATCACAATAATTCTTGGCTCTCACAAGTAATTATGTTAGAAAATATAAGAAAAACATACCTGGTAAAGAGTGCGTACCTCGAGATCATCAACAAAGAACATAATGTCATCATACTAGCATATGGCACCACGCCTGCCCTTCTAGTCACCTCTGATTCAATTTTTCGTGCAATTATATAAAATTCTAATATATATAAAAGAACGAACCAAAATCGCAATAGTTCTTCTCCAATGACTACAACTATTCAAAGAACCAAGACAAATTTATAATATATGGAATACACAAAATTCAAAAATCGATATCATACTATAAAGTAATATATGATGTGCCAAGAAGATAGTAAGAAAGAACAAAAGCCTACACATCGAACACCGAGTGTACAGGTTCCTGGAGATCATGAGCACATGGTAATGTTTGGGCTTTCGAGTCACCTGTTATTAAACTTATCATGCAATTACACAAGGTTTAAAGATTATAGAGAGCAGTGGGCTATGAAAAGAGATATAACTAAGCACAATAGAAATTTGAGAATTGAAGGAAAAATCCACAGGAAAAAAAATAGGTGTAAGAAATTGATACGGAGATATATAAAAAGCGTCCGAAAGAAAAACACAAAGTTATATTGTACCCCGCACAAATAGCAAATTCAGAAACACATGCACGTTTCACAAATCCGAGTAGACCTTTCGATGATTAACAAATAAAAGATAATTTAGCTTAGTAACCAATTGACAACTTAATACAACCACCTAAAAGAATTAGAAATATTATTTGCTAAATGCCATATTTTAGTAATAAACAAGTAATATTAAATAAACTAAATGGGTAACATAATTCCATCAAACTACACAAACACAAAATAGAATTTACATTTTATCATATAAAAACAAGGGCAAGAAAATAAATTGAAGAAACACATAACAGCTAGACTCAGAGGGCAAGACACACATAAAAGGAAGTCAAAGAAAACATGTCAAGTCAAGATATTTTCATGTATGAACAATTAGATTCAACACACTTACAAAAAATTAGAGATAAACCACATCAAATAGGAATAGAACTTGCAAATGATCAAATAAAAACGGGGCAACAAACAACAAAATTGAATACAATAAATAGTAAGTGTGTAAGAAAAGAAGAGTCAAAGATAACATATCACGTAAGGAAATATATTTACGCATAAGCAAATAAGATTCCACATACGGACAAAAATATTTTAGTAACAAAATGTAGCATACTTCAACACTAAATCCTTTTAGAGATCAAAATTATCTCTCAAATTTTAAGAGAACAATCATACACCTAATATTGTGTTAACCTTCTTACTATATGAAAATCACAATAATTCTTGGCTCTTACAAGCAATTATGTAAGAAAATATAAGAAAAACATACATGGTAAAGAGTGCCCTTCTAGTCACCTGTGATTCAATTTTTCGTGCAATTATATAAAATTCTAATATGAAACATATAAAAGAACATACCAGCCAGCCAAAATCATAATAGTTCTTCTCCGATGACTACAATTATTCAAAGAACCAAGACAAATTCATAATGTATGGAATAAACAAAATTCGAAAAAATCAATATCATACTATAAAGTAATATATGATGTACCACGAAAATAGTAAGAAAGAACAAAAGCTTACACATCGAACGCCGAGTCGTGCACATGGTAATGTATGGGCCTTCGAGCCACCAACAATTAAACTTATCATGCAATTACACAAGGTTTAAACATTATAGAGAGCAGTGAGCAATGAACAGAGATATAACTAAGCCCAATATCATACTATAAAGTAATATATGATGTACCACGAAAATAGTAAGAAAGAACAAAAGCTTACACAACAAACGTCGAGTCGTGCACATGGTAATGTATGGGCCTTCGAACCACCAACAATTAAACTTATCATGCAATTACACAAGGTTTAAACATTATAGAGAGCAGTGAGCAATGAACAGAGATATAACTAAGCCCAATAGAAATTTGAGAATTCAAGAAAAATTCTACAGGAAATAAAAATTGGTGTAAGAATTTGATACGAAGATTTATAAAAAGCGTCTAAAAGAAAAACACAAAGTTATAAAGAACACAAATAGCAAATTCGGAAATACAGGCACATTTAACAAATTTGAGTACACCTTTCAAAAATTAACAAATAAAAGAAAATTTAGCTTAGTAGCCACTTGACAACTTAATACAACCACCTAAAAGAATAAGAAATACTTTTTGCTAAACGCCATCTTTTAGTAATAAACAAGTAATATCAAATAAAATAAATGGTAACATAATTCCACCAAACTACACAAACACAAAATAGAATTTGCATTTTATCAAATAAAATCAAGGGCAACAAAATAATATGAAGGAAACACATAACAACAAGACTCAGACGGAAAGATACATATAAAACAAAGTCAAAGAAAACATGTCAAGTCAAGAAATATTCATGCATAAACAATTAAAGAGAAACCACATCAAATACTAATAGAACTTGCAAATAATCAAACAACAAAATAGCAAGCGTGTGAGAAAAGAAGAGTCAAAGATATTTTAGTAACAAAATGTAGCATACCTCAACACCAAATCCTTTTAGATATTATAATTATTTCCAAAATTTTAAGAGAACAATCATACACCTAATATTGTGTGAACCTTACTATATGAAAATCGCAATAATTCTTGGCTCTTACAAGTAATTATGTAAGAAAATATAAGAAAAACATACCTGGTAAAGAGTGCGTACATGTTCCTTGAGATTATCAACAAAAAACATAATGTCATCATACTACCATATGGCACCACGCGCACTTCTAGTCACATGTGATTCAACTTTGCGTGCAATTATATAAAATTCTAATATGAAATATATAAAAGAACGAACCAAAATCGCAATAGTTCTTCTCCGATGACTACAACTATTCAAAGAACCAAGACAAATTCATAATGAATACACAAAATTAGAAAATCTATATCATACTATAAAGTAATATATGATGTGCCAAGAACATCGAACGCCGAGTGTACAGGTTCGTGGAGATCAGGAGGACCAGATGGTAATGTTTGGGCCTTCGAGTCACCACATTATAGAAAGCAGTGAGCAATGAACAGAGATATAACAATGACCTAGTATTATTGTACCCCGCACAAATAGCAAATTCGGAAACACATGCACGTTTAACAAATCCGAGTAGACCTTTCGCTAATTAACAAATAAAAGAAAATTTAGCTTAGTAGCCACTTGACAACTTAATTCAACCACCTAAAAGAATAAGAAATACTTTTTTGCTAAGCGCCATATTTTAGTAATAAACAAGTATTAAATAAATGATAACGGTTTGTCAGGCCGTTTCAAATCCCCAACTAAATTGATTTATAGTAGTGGTAAGTTAGGGTTATCGAACCAAGGGAATATGTGGAAATTGACTAATTGATTATTAAATTGAACTAAATTACTGATTAACCTAAAATTATCTACTTGCCACTTAGCTGTTTTGAGTTGTTGGGTGAATTAACTAACAAATTAACTAACTTTAACTTAAAAACTTAATTGAATTCAAATGAGACAAATCTAACCACTTCTGGATCCTGGTTGGCTACCGATCTAGAAAAACCTAATTACTTAACCGTGACACATAGACATGCCCCCCAATTGCTTCCTTGACCTAATAACCTAGTTTCCTAATGGGCTGATTAGTCATGCCGCAAGAAAGTGCTAGATCAATAAACAGTGGACCACTAAAACCCTAGATTACTAGTTAAATTTAACAATTCCGCATGCGGGTGTTCAACGGTAGCAAGTATTTTGGAACAACTAGTTAAGCAATAGGTTAATCATAGAACGAATCCACCAACCAATCACCAAAAGCGGTTAGTGATGGATTAGCCGGACATGGCTAATGAAACAAACATGATTATACTAAAAGATTGCATAAAAGTAATGTACCGAATGATTGAATTGCTTCCAAATCTCCAAAACAAAGGTGAAAATCGCAAAACCCTAGCCTCTGGTCGTCTGGAACAATGATGGATATCACAAAAACTTCACAAATAAGTTTAAATAGTAAACCCTAATCTAAAACTTCTAACGACCAATTCGGGGCGTACCGCCCCAAAATGGGGGATTCTGGGCGTACCGCCCGGATTGATAATCTCGGTTGCTTCACTAAACTTTAGGGCGTACCGCCCTGATCTCTGCTTCACAGGGCGTATCGCCCAGAATTGAAACTCAGGAACTTTCTTGATTTTCTTCTAAATCTTCACTCGTTCCGGTTCGATTCTCGATCCTTGTACCAGCAGCTTCCAATTCTCTCATAACTGCTCCAATTTGACTCATTAAGCATTCGGTACCTTAAAACATAAAACTCGTGAAAATGCCATGTAATCCAACCCTTATTATAAATAAATATAACAAATTAAGCACAATAATAACGACAAATTGGACTAACATCACATCCCCACACTTGACTTTTTTCGTCTCGGAAAAACTGCCATGGAATCATAACCGGGAAATCAATTTCAAATCATTCAACAATTTAATATTTATCAACCAATTCAATTCCACATTCCAAAATGTATTCATATAAACTAATTGCAACTGCCGATATTTCTATCCGACTAAACCCAACCACTGATCTTTGAGCCCCCAAGGTGTTTATAAAAATTACCAATCAGTTGTATCAATCTACCAACGTGTCCCACATTCAGAAAGCTCAAGTTCAATCTAATCCCGACTCAAATTCGGTCAAAGTAAAGGGTAATAAAGATGAAATATTTATATTTTCCCCACCCTAGTTAAACTAGATACTCATATATCCCAAGAATGATGGATTTGAATGGATTGCGAAGTTGCTTGAGCATTTATTTGACTACTATTGCTTCTATTTTTTTTCTTTTTCTCCCTTTTTTTTTCTCTTTTTTCTTTCTTTTTTTTTATAGTTGGTTAATTTTAACTATACTTACCAACGGACATCATCAGAGGCATTCTTTCACAAGGTCTTACCCCCGAAATCATACGTGAGTGTTTTGCCCGCGAGATCCAGAACATCATCAGAGGTACTCTTTCACAAGGTCTTACCCCCGAAATCATACATGAGTATTCTGTCCCTTCACTCTAATTCATTAACCAATTAATTACCTAATATGCTCAAAAGATGGAAAATATGGGGCGCCGTTATTTCTCGGATTTGCTTTCGCAAAAAGATCATAACGTGCCAATTTATTCTGAGGATATCTAAGTCTCTAATCTAAAAAGGTCTTTTTCCTCCTAATCATCAGTTTCAACCTCACTATTACCTCTAAAATGGGAACCCACTAGCAAATTAATTAATTACATATTTATACACAAATAAACACCAAAGGATAATTAAGCTTTACTAAATCAGCTGGGCCTACCGACACATCACAAATTAGCTATATTTTCCATACTCTCCTTTTCCTACCACTTTCCCTTTCTTTATTTATAATTATTCTGAAAATTGATTCCCAATTGTACTATCATTTTCCATGTACCGGCAATTTTCCAAAAACAGATTTGACTCAAACACTTAAAACTAAAAATGACTCAAAAATTGAAAAATCTTTTTGGATTTTTGATGTTTTTTACTTTTTTTTTTCGAAATAAACACAACTACCTAAAAATTCAAAAACTAATAAAAATTCAAAAACTGACGTCCTGTCTCCCTCCCCACACTTAAGATCGACATTGCCCTCAATGTGATAGGAAACACGCACATAACGAATATACAGACACGAACGGTAAAAATAAAAATAAATGACGAATGCAAAAATAAAAAGAAAATAAATAAATAAAAAGCAAAAGTTGGAACACACTCCCCTGATAACATCGTGAACAGCTGCTCGGAAGTCGTCCAACACCCTCTCGCGTAGATCGTGAATTCCAGAAATCGGATGGAAGAAGTAATGTATAGAATGTCACATCTCAACCATGGTGCTACCAAGAAACACAAACACATCATGCCATGTATATACAATCAAAATAAAATCACAACCACCCAACCGGTTACCCCGTACAGTACCCCCAGTGACAATATAATATCATATCATACAGACCATGATCTAGCAAAAATAAAATAACCAAAAAGTACAAGGGTAAAGAAACAAAACCGATCGGCAATGGTAGTAAAGTCAGCATTATCAGCACCTACTCCTCACCTCCTCCAGCATCATCTCCAGCAGCATCATCATCTCCTCCAGCATCTCCCTCGGCACCAACATCATCACCATCAGGCTCCTGAAAGAAGTCAGGGATAGGTATACCCTGATGTGACATCATATGACGCATAGCCCTCTCTATCCTCTCAAAACGAACATCCACATAATCGAGCACTGTCTCCTGGACCATATCCAATGTAACCTGATCAGCCCTCGGCGGCCTCTCTGGTCTCTGCCTCAGCGGCCTCTCAACCTGGTGTAATATCCTATGCCGCCTCGCGGCCCTAGCAGCCTCGTCTCCCTGTACAATCACACCCCTAACGGCCTCCCACTGCGGAGGATCAGTCATAGTAACCATCGATGCCAGCCGCATGTCACCTAACTCGTACGGAGAAGTCTCAGCCCCGATAGTCAAATGAGTCTCCAAATACCGACCCGGCTCAAAAACACCTAAACGCCTCGCCAACCTAGTAACATAGGGCCCCATACTCAGATGGACGCCCTTTCCCGACGTCCTCCTCCTCGCAAATGATGAAATCAAAACCCCAGCAATGTTGAGGTCATGGCCCTCAACGATCGATCGCAGCACCGCTAAATCTAGCTTCGTGACCTTCTCGACGCCAGATCGACGACCGAGAATGGTACACGCAACTATCCTGTGAATATACCTAATCACCGGATCCCGAATCTGAGACTCCACCACACTATCCAAATACGGGACCGATCCAATCGCATCCCAGAACGCTGTAAGCTGCAAATCAGTAACCCCCTGGGGGTGTGGTCGGCTAAAAAGCCCCCTCGGCAGCTCCGCAAATGCCGGTGCCTCAACCTCCTCCTGTGTGTACAATCCCGATGCGACCGCAAACTCCGGAATACTCATGTGATGAGTCTGACGGCCCAAAGCAAATGATAACGCGTTCCCATCTCCAAATTTCCCCGGACCCACCTGAAAAGTCGCCAAAAACTCAACAGTAAGCTCCACATACTGATGGTCAGCCGGAGTCAACGCCCTCCGCCAACGGTCAGTCACTAGCCCTCTAATCCGCTCCAGCTGCCCAAGCTGAGCCAACAGTCCCCAGTCGATCGTGCGATGATGCAACAGCGGCATCTCAATGAACCTCCTCATCTGCCTGTCCTCGTGCGAGTCACGCTCGAACCTCAACAGTGAATGGTGCGCGTGGTTCCTCCTCGCGACGGGTGGCGGCAGCACATCAGCCTCAGGTAGAATCTCCGGCCCCCAATAGCTGATAATCCTCCGTCTGAATGGGGGGACCGGAATAGCAGCATCCGGCTCTCCACGACGTCTCCTCTTGGGACCACGTGTCCCAGAACTAGACCCTTGCTGGTGTGACATCCTGAAATCAACAAGTTAGCACAAGATAACAATAATCATATAAAACCGGGCCTTCCTGCAATTGATTTCCGCATTTCCCCACTATTTTTGTATTTTTTCGATTTTTTAATTTTTTTGGTTTTTTCGAAAATTTTATAAAGAAAAACAAAATTAAACGTAAAAGAAAACAAAATTTAAAACTAAAAATCAAAAACGACAAAAATTGGGATTTTTGGAAAATTTGAAAAATTCTGTGAAAATCGATCCAGGGCGTACCGCCCTAAAATGGTAAGAATTGGGCGGTACGCCGCCCAATTTTAATTGCAGAAACCCTAATCTCGATTTGGGCGTACCGCCAAAAATTTTGGTGGCATGGGCGGTACGCCGCCCAATTCAGATTGCAAAAATAAAATCGGTCGAAACCGATCCATCTACACCAACCACACTCTCGATCAACCTCGTAATCTCACACATAATCGGGTCTAAATCGTTTGATACGAGGAACGAAAAACAGAATTTGACCTAAAACTACCACTATACTAATCGAACAAATTAAAACGCAAAGAAACAAGAAACAGAACCTGGAAAGCTCGGAGATGATCGTGCGATGTTCAATTAAACTCGGTGACAGTCGGTGGCCGTGTAATCAGCCGGAGATGCGGCGAATGGTGTGTGTTAGCGGCGGTGGAGTTTCGGTCGTTTATCTCCGGTGGTGGGATGCGTAGGTGGTGGTGGTGTTTGTGACGATGGGTGTGCGTGATGGTGTCTCGGCGGTGGTGAATGACCGGAGCTCGGTGGAGAACGGCTGTGGACAGATTTAGATGGTGGCGGTGGTGTTTGTGAATCCAACCGACCCGTCCACAGGTTTTGTTTATTTTTTTTTTCTTCGTTTAAAATCCGGGCATACCGCCCAAAATGTGATGGTTTAGGGCGTACCGCCCGGTTTTTAAAAACTGCAATTTTCGAGACAATTTTGGGGCGTACCGCCCTGTCTATGATCAACTTGAGCGTACCGCCCGTACCCTATTTTGGCAGAAAGTTTGTAAAATTTGGAGCCTGAAAACTTTTCTATCTCTGGAAAAACACCACTTTTGCACCACCGAGCATGTGTACTGCAAAAAGTTCATTAAAACTTGCAAAAAGTTTATTAAAACTTACCTGGAACGCAGTATATGGCACAGAATCACTCCGAGCTTCCCGATTTCCTGAAAAACACACCAAAACGTAAAATCTAACAAATCTACGAAAACACACAAAAATGAAACAAAAACAAACCGCTGGGTTGCCTCCCAGTTAGCGCTAAGTTTTTAAGGTCTTCAGCCTGACCGTACTTCCCTTTCACGTTTCAGGGCTTTCAGAAGCGGGCGCCAAGAAGTAATCGTCTTTGTCGACTTGCCCGTGAATGTCTGCCGAGTCCAAATACGGCTTCAACCTATGCCCATTAACTACCTGCTTCAGGTGGTCATCCAGGTCTTCAATCTCGAAATTACCATACCCCCCCACACTTGTGATGAGGAATGGCCCCGTCCATTTGCTTTTCAGCTTACCTGGAAACAATTTCAACCGTGAGTTAAATAACCAAACTTTTTGACCTACCTGGAAATCCATCTTCTTCAATCGTGCATCATGCACTTTCTTCATCTTGTTCTTGTATGCATCTGCACTCTCATACGCCTCATCGCGTAGTTCTTCTAACTCTCCCAGCCGGAGCTTCCTTTCTCTACCTGCAGCATCATAACTCAAGTTAACTTCTTTAACAGCCCATAATGCCCTGTGAGCTAACTCAACAGGTAGATGACATCCCTTTCCATAGACCAACCGATAGGGAGTAGTTCCAATAGGCGTTTTAAAAGCAGTGCGAAACGCCCACAAGGCGTCATTCAACTTGGAAGACCAATCCTTGCGGTCGATTCGCACAGTTTTCTGTAAAATCTCTTTGATTTGCCGATTGGAAACCTCCACTTGACCGCTTGTTTGCGGATGATATGGGGTTGCAATTCGGTGGTCTATGCCATTCTTCTTGAGTAGTTTGCCAAATCGAAAGTTCTTGAAATGGGACCCCCCATCACTTATGATCACACGAGGGATTCCAAACCTAGAGAAAATGTTTTGTTGGACAAATTTGCAAACTACGCTATGGTCATTGGTCTTAGTAGCTATGGCCTCTATCCATTTGGAAACATAATCTAGTGCTACTAAAATATAAAGAAAACCATTAGAGTTAGGGAAAGGGCCCATAAAATCTATGCCCCAAACATCAAAAATCTCTACAACCAAAATTGGTTGCAAAGGCATCTCGTCATGCTTTGTGATGCTTCCCATCTGCTGACATCTCGTGCAATGCTTCACGAACTCAAACGCATCCTTGAAAAGCGTGGGCCAAAACAACCCGGATGAAAGAACCCGGTGGCCCGTCTTGTGTCCACTAAAGTGACCTCCACATGCCGATGCGTGGACCAACTCTAGCACTGCTTGTACCTCCGACTCTGGTATGCACCTCCGGATCACTTGATCTGGTCCCACCTTGAACAAATCCGGTTCGTCCCATATGTACTTCTGTGCTTGAGACTTCAAATGCATCTTCTTTCTCCTAGGCCAATGTTCCGGAATTGTACCTGCAGCCAAATAATTAACAATGTTAGCATACCAAGGTAAATTAGAAACACTTAACAATTGTTCATCCGGAAACTGCTCATTGATGCTCCATTCATCTTCTTCTCCTTCAATGTGGGGCAATCGGGACAAATGGTCCGCCACCACATTCTCACTACCCTTCTTGTCTCTAATCTCCAAATTAAACTCCTGCAACAGAAGGATCCACCGAATGAGCCTCGGCTTGGCATCCTTCTTCTCCATCAAGTACTGGACCGCACTGTGGTCCGAGTACACTATCACTTTGCTTCCCTAGATGTATGACCTGAACTTATCAAGAGAAAACACAACTGCAAGTAATTCTTTTTCAGTGGTAGTATAATTCAATTGAGCCCCATCTAAAGTCTTACTTGCATAATAGATCACCACCGGTTTTTTATCTACACTTTGACCCAAAACCGCCCCAACAGCAAAATCTGAGGCATCACACATAATCTCAAACGGTATGGACCAATCGGGTGCTTGCAAAACTGGTGCCTCAATTAGTTTGTTTTTCAAAGTGTTAAAAGCATTTAGACACTCATCATTAAAATCAAAAATTTCATCTTTTAACAGCAGTTTGCAAAGAGGTTTAGTTATTTTGCTAAAGTCTTTAATGAACCTCCTATAAAAACCGGCATGACCTAAAAATGCCCTAATACCCTTAACATTCGTGGGAGGAGGCAAAGTTGAAATCACTTTAATTTTTGCCCTATCAACCTCAATCCCACGACTCGACACCACGTGTCCCAACACGATCCCCTCTTGAACCATAAAATGGCTCTTCTCCCAACTTAACACTAAATTGGTTTCTATGCAACGTTCTAAAACTCGTGTTAATTGGTTCAAACAAGACTCAAACGATGTACCAAAAATTGAGAAATCGTCCATGAAAATCTCAAGTGAATCCCCGATCATATCAGAAAAAATAGCCATCATACATCTTTGAAAAGTGGCCGGGGCATTACACAAACCGAATGGCATCCTCCGGAAAGCGAAGGTGCCATAAGGACAAGTAAAAGTGGTCTTTTGTTGGTCATCGGGGTGAATGGCAATTTGGTTGTACCCTGAGTAACCGTCTAGAAAACAGTAAAACTTTTGACCGGACAACTTCTCAATTATTTGGTCAATGAAAGGTAGAGGAAAATGGTCTTTGGAAGTTGCGGAATTCAACTTCCTATAATCAATGCAAATTCGCCACCCGGTTACCGGTCGGGTGGCTATTTCCTCACCTTTCTCGTTCCTAACAATTTGAATTCCAGCTTTTTTAGGAACGGTTTGAGTTGGACTTACCCATGTGCTATCGGAGATAGGATAGATAATACCTGCATCAAGCCATTTGAGTACCTCCTTCTTGACTACCTCTCGCATATTCGGGTTGAGCCTCCGTTGCGCATCTCTCGCGGGCTTTGCTCCTTCCTCGGTAATGATCTTGTGCATGACTATGGATGGACTAATTCCCTTCAAATCTGCAATGGTCCATCCAATAGCCGCCCGATGCTTCACTAACACCTTCATCAACTCCTCTTCTTGCTCCTTAGTTAGACCTGCAGAAACAATAACAGGAAGAGTGTTATTCTCACCAACAAAATTATACTTCAAATGTTTAGGAAGTTCTTTAAGTTCAAGAGAAGGTGGTGATTCGAGTGAAGGCTTCAATTGTGAGTCGATATGTTCCGGCAAGCTCTCCACTTAAATAGACCATGGTGGTCTTTGGTCTCTCACAGCCATCAACTCTTGGCTCTCATCCTCTGCTTCCATCTCCTTGACCATATCTGCATAGCCCCTGCCAAACAAAGCAAACTCCTCGGGGGTCCCATCCTCCTCATTAAAAGGGAAAAATGGAGGTGTAAGACCTTTAACGATTTCAGCCCGAAAGCATTCATCATCTTCCCGAGGGTTAGTCACATTGCCAAAAACACTTAACCGCATTTTGCGGTTCCCAAAAGTCATGTCCACGGTACCCGACCTACAATCAATTTGTGAGTGACTAGTAGCTAGAAAAGGTCGACCCAAAATTACCGTGGCCTGAGCAGTTTTTTCAACTGACACATAATCAAGGACCAAGAAATCTACCGGATAGAAAAATTCATTAACTTTAACTATAACATCCGATAGAATATTCCGGGGCAGCTTAGGGGTCAAATCAGCCAAAATCACCGTAGTGTCGGCTTTCTTCAAGGGTCCAAAGTCGTACTGATCGTACAAGCTCCCCGGTAAAATACTCACACTCGCTCCAAGATCCAAAAGGGCACGGGTCATCTGAAAGTCACCCACTTGAATTGAAATAATTGGTGCCCCCGGATCTTGGAGTTTCTTTGGCAAAATGCCTGAAATTATGGCACTCACATCTGTATTTGCGTCAAGCTGTTTCGGAATCTTGTAATTCCGTTTTTGAGTGCACATGTCTTTCAAGTACTTTGCGTAAGCCGGAATTTGCTTAATTGCATCTAAAAGGGGAAGATTGATTTTAACTTGTTTGAAAATATCCCACATCTCATCTTGTTGTGGGCCCCGTTTAGTTGTTTTCTGATTAGGTTCAATTAAAGCTTTTGGAAAAGGTACCGACTTTTTCTGTTCAACCACTTCATTATCTATCACCCTATTACCAGATTCATTAAAGGTTACCTTTTTGGATGTCCTAGGGTTACTAGACTCGGTTGCAACTGACTTTGGGTTAGTTTGGTCGGTTTCCGGCTCACTTTCATCATCACTTACCCAATCCTCCACCACCCCATCAACTTTCGGTGGAGGTGCCCCTACCTTATTATCCACGGACTTACCTGATCGTAAAGTGGTGATCTTGTTGATTGGCACGTGTCGCGTGTTCTTGGAACTAGAAGACTGGCCTTGCTGATGTTCTGGGTTTATGGTGGTGTCACTAGGCAGCTTTCCTGGATCTCGCCTTGATGACTCAGCAGCCAACTGCCCCAACTGTTTCTGGACTGCTCCCATGGTCTTGTCTTGAAGCTCAAACCTTCGCTCAAACCCCTGAACTTTGTCGGTCAGCTGCTTCTGACCATCAGCAATAGACTTCATCTGCTCCATCAAGGCGGTGAATTGTGCTTGCATCCCATCTTCCGGTGTTGATGCCGGTTGAGCTTGTTGATAGCTCCTTTGGGCCGGACTTCCACCTTGAGTATAGGTGGTCCGTTGGTAGCCCCCTTGGTTGTAACCGGATGCTCGGCCTTGATATTGTGTTGAAGCTCCACCCTGCACATTAGAAGTTTGAAAGTTAGGATTTAACTGATTGTTAGCATTGCCATACCTGAAATTTGGGTGGTTGCGAAGGTTGGGATGATAAGTGTTGGAATTCATCGCTCCCTGGACATAATTGACATCTTCGCTTTGCTGAACCACGGTGGAACATGCATCCACCGAGTGGCCTAATTCGCCACAACCTGTGCACACCGGAAATTGTGCACTAGCCTTTACTTCTTCTGGTGCACCCCCCAACTTCATTTGGGCTACCTGCTTCTCCAACGGGAGCGTCTGCTGACGAAGCTTCTCGATCCTTTCCTCCGCCTCGTAATCAACTGATTTAACCGCTGCTGATCGCGATCTTCTCCCGTTTTGAGCAAGCCTTTTTGATGTGGCACTCAACCTCTCCATGTGCCCCCAATCTACCTCTTCCGTGTTGGTTAGGAATGTCCCATTGCTGATGGAGTTCAAGTCTCGGATATCCTCTGGGAGAAGACCATCATAGAATGCTTTAATGAGATCCCAAGTGTCTATTCGATGATGTGGGCATTTACGCAACAAGTCCTTGAACCGAGTGAATGCCTCATGAAATGGTTCCCCGGTGTGTTGCTGGAAGGACCGGATCTCTTCTTTGACCTCACTGGTTTTGCTCATCGGAAAGTATTCTTCAAGGAACACTTCTTGCATTTGCACCCAAGTATAGATGCTACTGGGAGTTAGACTCTCGAACCATCTCCTTGCTCGATCTTTGAAGGTATACGGGAAAAGCATTAGCTTAACATCGTCCTGTGTGAACCCCGTGGCTCCAATAGGTATGCATGTGGACTCGAAGCTATGAATATGATGATATGGTTCTTCGGTTCTTTTCCCGTAAAATTCTGGTAGATGACTCAAGTATTGAGGTCGAACCTCAAAAGCTCGTCTGTTTGCTCCGATTGGTGCAACTACCGCAGATGCACTCGGAACGACTATGGGCTTAAAGTGACTAGCCACTCCCTGAACCGGTGGGTTTTCTACCAATCTTGGGACTCCTCCTTCCATTTGAAGACGAGCTCCCCCATGGTTGAATTGTGGAACTCCTCTTGGGGGGGAGGCTCTTCTTCCTTGTGGGGCAACATTTGCCTGTGGAGCTCGTGCTCTGTTCCTTGGAATGTCAACTGGTGGTTCCTCTCTATACCCATATCCGTCATCATCTTCATTTGGGTCATACCAGTCCTGCCCCCACTGCTCCTCGTACACGGGATTTTGTCGAAAGTGGTTTTGTGGTGGTGGAGGTTGTTGTGGTGGGGCTCGGCGGAATAAGGGTGGTTGTTGTTGGCGAGGTGGACTTGGTTGTCGAACCCGGTAGTGGTAACCGTCCTCCTCATGGTATGAAGATTTAGGGGAAAGGGATGGTAAAGAATTGTGCCCGTGCACCCGAAATGGTGGAATATGAACCGGAGGAATATTTTGTGGCATGGCAGGGTCCACTGGTTCATTCTGGGCTTGGTTCTGTGGTTGGTGGTGGTCTTGATTGGGATTCTCATTTGGGTTCGGGTTTTGATTGGGATTCGGGTTTTGGTTTTGTGGTTGGTTGGGATTTGGATTTTGGTGAATGTTGGGGTTCGGGTTGGGGTTTGGATTCTGGCCCTCCATTTCTCTTTTGTTTCTCTGTTCTGCTCGGTTCTGCCGAGCTGTCCTCTCAATCTCCGGATTGTAAATCAGCGGGGATGTCTTGCGGGAATGCCGCGTATGCATGCACAACACCTAAAACCTGCAAAAACGGTCACAACCAAGCAAACCAATTACGCAGCACTGTTCCAGGGGGTGTAAATAATGCAACAGAACAGAAAAAATCGAAACTTGGAAGGTCAAAATTTTGAAAACTTTCTGTGAAAAATGGCCCAAGGCGTACCGCCCAGGAAATGGAAACTCTAGGCGTACCGCCCCAAAATTGAATTTCGGCAAAAATTAAAAATTTTTTTTTTTTTTTAGTTGCAGAAAGTAATTAATTGAATAAAAAACACTATTTTTGGGTTTTTTTGAATTTTTTGAAAAAATGAAACAAAAATTGCAAATTAAAGAAAAATCAACAAATCAAAAAGCGCACTAATTCCCCGGCAACGGCGCCAATTTGATAACGGTTTGTCAGGCCGTTTCAAATCCCCAACTAAATTGATTTGTAGTAGTGGTAAGTTAGGGTTATCGAACCAAGGGAATATGTGGAAATTGACTAATTGATTATTAAATTGAACTAAATTACTGATTAACCTAAAATTATCTACTTGCCACTTAGCTGTTTTGAGTTGTTGGGTGAATTAACTAACAAATTAACTAACTTTAACTTAAAAACTTAATTGAATTCAAATGAGACAAATCTAACCACTTCTGGATCCTGGTTGGCTACCGATCTAGAAAAACCTAATTACTTAACCGTGACACATAGACATGCCCCCCAATTGCTTCCTTGACCTAATAACCTAGTTTCCTAATGGGCTGATTAGTCCTGCCGCAAGAAAGTGCTAGATCAATAAACAGTGGACCACTAAAACCCTAGATTACTAGTTAAATTTAACAATTCCGCATGCGGGTGTTCAACGGTAGCAAGTATTTCGGAACAACTAGTTAAGCAATAGGTTAATCATAGAACGAATCCACCAACCAATCACCAAAAGCGGTTAGTGATGGATTAGCCGGACATGGCTAATGAAACAAACATGATTATACTAAAAGATTGCATAAAAGTAATGTACCGAATGATTGAATTGCTTCCAAATCTCCAAAACAAAGGTGAAAATCGCAAAACCCTAGCCTCTGGTCGTCTGGAACAATGATGGATATCACAAAAACTTCACAAATAAGTTTAAATAGTAAACCCTAATCTAAAACTTCTGACGACCAATTCGGGGCGTACCGCCCCAAAATGGGGGATTCTGGGCGTACCGCCCGGATTGATAATCTCGGTTGCTTCACTAAACTTTAGGGCGTACCGCCCTGATCTCTGCTTCACAGGGCGTATCGCCCAGAATTGAAACTCAGGAACTTTCTTGATTTTCTTCCAAATCTTCACTCGTTCCGGTTCGATTCTCGATCCTTGTACCAGCAGCTTCCAATTCTCTCATAACTGCTCCAATTTGACTCATTAAGCATTCGGTACCTTAAAACATAAAACTCGTGAAAATGCCATGTAATCCAACCCTTATTATAAATAAATATAACAAATTAAGCACAATAATAACGACAAATTGGACTAACATCAATAAACTAAATGGTAACATAATTCCACCAAACTATACAAACACAAAATAGAATTTACATGTTATCAAATAAAAACAACGGTAAGAAAATAAATTAAAGGAAACACATAACAGCAAGATCAGACGGCAAGACACATATAAAAGGAAGTCAAAGAAAACATGTCAAGTCATAAATGTTCATGCATGAACAATTAGATTCAATACACTTACAAAAAATTAGAGACAAACCACATCAAATAGGACAACTTGCAAATGATAAAATAAAAACGGGGCAACGAAGAACAAAATTGAATACAAGAAATAGTAGTAGCAAGCGTGTGAGAAAAGAAGAGTCAAAGATAACATATCATGTAAGGAAATATTCACGCATAAGCAAATAAGATTCCACATGCGCACAAAAATATTTAAGTAACAAAATATCTCAACACCAAATCCTTTTAGAGATCAAAATTATCTCCCAAATTTTAAGAGTACAATCATACACCTATATTGTGTGAACCTTACTATATGAAAATCACTATAATTATTGGCTCTTACAAGATATTATGTAAGAAAAAGCTTATATACATACCTAGTAAAGATGTACATGTTCCTCGAGATCATCAACAAAGAACATAGCTAGCCTATGGCATCACGCCTGTGATTCATTTTTCATGCAATTATATAATATTCTAATATGAAATACATAAAAGAACATGCCACCCAAAATCGCAATAGTTCTTCTCCGATAACTACAACTATTCAAAGAACCAAGACAAATTCATAAAATTTAGAATACACAAAATCCAAAAATAATATCATACTATAAAGTAATAATATATGATGTTCCAAGAAGATAGTAAGAAAGAACAAAAGCCTGCACATCGAACGCCAAGTGTACAGGTTCCTGGAGATCAGGGGCACATGGAAAGGCTTTCGAATCACCTAACTTATCAAGCAATAAGGTTTAAACATTATAGAGAGAAGTGAGCAATGAACAAAGATATAACGAAGCAAAATAGAAATTTGAGAATTCAAGGAAAATTCTACAGGAAAAAAAATTGGTGTAAGAAAATGATACGAAGATCTATAAAAAGCATCTGAAAGAAAAACACAAAGTTATAAAAAACATCAATAGCAAATTCTGAAACACAAGCACGTTTAACAAATCCGAGTACACCTTTCCAAAATTAACAAATAAAAGAAAATTTAGCTTAGTATCGACTTGACAACTTAATACAACCACCTAAAAGAATAAGAAATACTATTTGCTAAACGCCATATTTTAGTAATAAACAAGTAATATCAAATAAATTAGGGGCATTTACATATATCCCCTTACTAATTCATTTTATTACATATTTACCCAAGCCTAAAATTTAATTACATATATCCCCTTCTTAAACTATATATATTACATATTTACCCAATTCATTTAAATTAACTTATTAAATGACTAATATACCCTTATTAAAATTTATATATTTTCTTTTTTTAATTTCATTAAATTAGGTATCCATCCAAATAATAGAAAATCATGTTTCACCTATATATCGAGATCATATAATTTTCATTATCTTCAAAAATAAATTGAATATATTGACCAGTCCAGCACTCCAGCAAACCCAACCCTTTCGCACTCAAACCCCCACCTCAATTGCTAAAGAATCAATGAAGAATTGTTCCCATTAACGCCGGGGAAGATTAAAAGCAACCGCCACCAGCCGTATTTAAGCTCTTCGCCTCCGGCAGCCGCTATTTACACCACGGCGGCGGTGAAGGAGGATTCTACTGTGAGAATCAAGCTCGTTCCTCCGCTCAGATCCACTATAAAAACGGCTTCTCCATACTCATCACTGAATTATTATTTAGGTTTTAGTTCAATAAGTCGATTAATTCTAAATGAACAAACGTAAATTTCATGATGTGAATGACAATGCACTTTATTGTTGTGATTTAACCTTGATTCTGACTATGAAAAGCAGTAATTTTGTATGGGTGAGTATTGTGTTAAATTCCGATGGGAGAATAAAGCTCGTTCCTCCGTCAGATTCACCGTAAAAACATTTTTTCCGTACTCGTCACCGGCGCCGCCTAATTCGTCAGAGCAAGCTTGTTCCTCCACACACTTCGATGTTGGGAACAGGTATAGATTTTATTTTGATTTTACTTTTTTAAAATAAATAGGGGTATATAGGTAATTTAATTTGGGATAGGGGAAATATGTAATAAAAGTTTAAGGTTGGGTATATATGTAATTAAAAGCTTTATTAAGGGGATATATGTAAAGATCTCAATAAATTAAATGGTAACATAATTCCACCAAACTAACAAACACAGAATAGAATTTGCATTTTATCAACTAAAAACAAGGGCAAGAAAATAAAATGAAGGAAACACATAACAGCAAGACTCAGACGGCAAGACACATATAAAAGGAAGTCAAAGAAAACATGTCAAGTCAAGAAATATTCATGCATAAACAATTAGATTCAACACACTTACAAAAAATTAGAGACAAACCACGTCAGATAGGAATAGAACTTGCAAATGATCAAAGAAAAACGGAGCAACAAACAAGTAATTATGTGTGAAAATATAAGAAAAACATGTTCCTCGAGATCATCAACAAAGAACATAATGTCATCATACCCTGCCCTTCAAGTCATCTATGATTCAATTTTTCGTGCAATTATATAAAATTCTAATATAAAATATATAAAAGAACATACAAGCCAAAATCGCAATAGTTCTTCTCCTATGACTACAACCTATTTAAAGAACCAAGACAAATTCATAACATATGGAATACACAAAATCCGAAAATCAATATCATACTATAAAGTAATATATGATGTGACAAAAAGATAGTAAGAAAGAACAAAAGCCTATACATTGAACGCCGAGTGTACAGGTTCCTGGAGATCAGGAGCACATGGTAATGTTTGGGCCTTCGAGTCACCTGTTATTAAACTTATCATGCAATTACACAAGGTTACATTATAGAGAGCAGTGAGCATTGAACAGAGATATAACTAGCACAATAGAAATTTGAGAATTAAAGGAAAATTCTACAGGAAAGATATAATTGGTGTAAGAAAATGAAACGAAGATCTATAAAAAGCGTCTGAAAGAAAAACACAAAGTTATAAAGAACTCAACAGAATGTTCAATTCAACAGAACAATGACCTAGTATTATTGTACCCCGCACAAATAGCAAATTAAGAAACACAAGCACGTTTAACAAATCTGAGTACACCTTTCAACAATTAACAAAGAAATTTTTTTTAGCTTAGTAGCCCCTTGACAAACTTAATACAACCACCTAAATGAATAAGAAATACTATTTGCTAACCATATTTTTAGTAATAAACAAGTAATATCAAAAAATCTAAATTGTAACATAATTCCATCAAACTACACAAACACAAAATAGAATTTGCATTTTATCAAATAAAAACAAGGGCAAAAAAATAAAATGAAGGAAATACATAACAGCAAGACTCAGACGACAAGACACACATAAAAGGAAGACAAAGAAAACATGTCAAGTCAAGAAATATTCATGCATGAACAATTAGATTCAACACACTTGCAAAAAATTAGAGACAAACCACATCAAATAGGAATAGAACTTGCAAACGATCAAATAAAAACGGGGCAACAAATAACAAAATATTATGCAACAAATAGTAACAAGCGTGTGAGAAAAGAAGAGTCAAAGATAACTTATCATGTAAGGAAAACGTATAAGCAAATAAGATTCCACATACGCACAAATATATTTTAGTAACAAAATGTAGCATACCTCATCACCAAATCCTTTTAGAGATCAAAATT
>JBCNJP010000019.1:9395412-9481921 GCA_039602395.1 Deinandra increscens subsp. villosa
GAATATGTTATACAACTATACATATCACACCATCAACTCATATATCATGTAGACATAAACAAATATATGCACGTAGCACCACAACAGGCTGTCACATGGCACCACAACAGCCCACCACGTGGCATCACAACATAGTGCCATGTTAACCATCGACGGATTTAGGGGAGGGTCCGAGGGGTCCATTGACCCTCCGGCGACCCTCCGGCGACCCTCCGGCTGACTAAACCTTTGAGTAACAAGGTTATATAAATCCAGTGTCTTCTTCATGTTTGACCCCTTAAAATCGTGATTCTTCGCGTTTAACCCCTTAAAATCGTGGCTGAATGAAAAAACATGGTGAAGAGAGTGAAGTTTTATTACCAGATTTTGTTTTCCGGCCGTTAATAAGCAAAGCCGGCACGTAAAAATGAAGAAGAAACCCAAAAGGCCACAAACTGTCTTTTTTTTATTTAGTTTTTTAAAGCAAGTAATAATGAAAAACTGACCCAATATAGTACAATATGTTTATGTGTTCAACTTTCGTATAACATTGGAAATTGCATAAGTTTAAATTTTCATTTATATTTAAATTATATTTTAATCAAAAGAGAATGGTGTTTAGCCATTTACTATTGAATTTAATATTTATGAACTTACTCTATTATATTTAAGATTAGTTTTCTATTTTTTTTTAATTTATATTGAACTGATATAATTTTTTAACTCATATAACATTTCTACTTCGTCATTTGTTTTTCTTTTTAGAATATATTAAAAAACTTCTTTGTAGAATATATTCTAACCTTAAAATCATAATAGTTTACACAATTTTTACCATCATAATATCTTCCTGACAGGTGAAAATCACATTGAAATAAACTTTGTAAACACACTTGTGTTCTATAGGCAAATTTCATAGATAGTTCTGAATATGAATCAATTTTATAACAGTTTCAATATATGAGAAATAAAATGTTATAATTATCGGTTGAGAGTTAGTTTAAACTTATTGTAAATTGATTGGTACAAAATATTAACCGTTGCAATTAGTGAATGCGCAAAAGTTTCTGTTATGACCCCCCAATTGAAAGTGTCTGGTTCCGCCACTGATGTTAACAATTACTATTCACCAACCTTGATGTGGAAGGGGATGTTTGTGAGCCTTGATGTGGATTGGATGATTGGATTGTTAGGGATTGTTTGCGAGCCTTGATGTGGAAGGGGATGTTTGCGAGCCTTGATGTGGATTGGATGATTGGATTGTTAGGGATTGATCAATTAAGGGTTTTTTTCTAGAATCATAATCACCATTCAAGAGAAGTGAAAGGGAGACGTGTTTTGATCTACGGGATATTGAAAACGTTATTTGAAGAACTTAATCGGTAACCACTCAAATAATGATCATGTGTGTAAGAGATTAAGGCTCTCACTCTTGTTCTCTCTACTCGTTCTTGTTTATCATACATTTTCAAATTATATAATCTTGTTACAGTTACATTGATGAAGCTGCTAGATCATTCAGTCTATAATTAGAGTCTCTAGTTTCTTCCTTATTTTTCTTATGTTTGTTCATATCTCTCTTATTCATCACCAGGATATTTGTATTGTTTTCATTCTTGAGATTTATTAGTCATTCTCGTGTTCTTGTTTCTAAATTGATAATATGTGGTGCAGTTCAAAAAAAAATTGATAATATGTGGTCTTAGGGCTTCTTTGGGATTGCTTATTTAAGGTAAAAAAGTGTTTTTGAAGAAAAGCGTTTATTGGCTTATAACTTTTTGAGAAGCAGTTAAAAAAAATGTTTGTATCATCTTTTGTGGTGAAAAAGTCAATAAGTCGTTTTTTTAAAAGTGTTTGGCTTAGCTTTTATATGTAAAATGACAATAATAAGGTTAAGTGTGTGTAAATTTACGTGAGTATAAAGTTAAAATAAGAGTATTATGGTAATTCATCACTTAAAAAACTATAAGCAACTTTGAAAAGCCATAAAATTATGCCTTATTAAAAACTAACTTATTAGCTTTTTGAAAAGTCAAAAGTAAAAATGCTTATTAAGTTACCAAACATTCAAAACTGCTTATTGGTTTTTCAAAAAGCTAATAAGTCAATAACCAGTTTTGAAAAGCAATCCCAAACAGTTATTCTTTGATTATCGAGTCTATATCACGATGGTTGAAAATATATATGAATGAAAAAATAAGGATTATGGATTTTTAGGCTTTATTAAGGATGCTGGTGTAATTAGTTTAGTTGAAGGCAAGGTTGTAAAAAATGTTCGGCAATAGCTCAACAACAATTGGGGTTAAGAGTTTAATCGACAATTAATCGGTCTTGACATGATTAATCAACGATTAACCGGTAACCGATTAAAGGTCGTTATGCTAGTAGTATATCACAAGTTTAATTTAATATGAAGAACTTAATCGGTAACCACTCAAATAATGATCATGTGTGTAAGAGATTAAGGCTCTCACTCTTGTTCTCTCTACTCGTTCTTGTTTATCATACATTTTCAAATTATATAATCTTGTTACAGTTACATTGATGAAGCTGCTAGATCATTCAGTCTATAATTAGAGTCTCTAGTTTCTTCTTTATTTTTCTTATGTTTGTTCATATATATCTCTCTTATTCATCACCAGGATATTTGTTTTGTTTTCATTCTTGAGATTTATTAGTCATTCTCGTGTTCTTGTTTCTAAATTGATAATATGTGGTCTTAGGGCTTCTTTGGGATTGCTTATTTAAGGTAAAAAGGTGTTTTTGAAGAAAAGCGTTTATTGGCTTATAACTTTTTGAGAAGCAGTTAAAAAAATGTTTGTATTATCTTTTGTGGTGAAAAAGTCAATAAGTCGTTTTTTTAAAAGTGTTTGGCTTAGCTTTTATATGTAAAATGACAATAATAAGGTTAGGTGTGTGTAAATTTACGTGAGTATAAAGTTAAAATAAGAGTATTATGGTAATTCATCACTTAAAAAACTATAAGCAACTTTGAAAAGCCATAAAATTATGCCTTATTAAAAACTAACTTATTAGCTTTTTGAAAATCCAAAAGTAAAAATGCTTATTAAGTTACCAAACATTCAAAACTGCTTATTGGTTTTTCAAAAAGCTAATAAGTCAATAACCAGTTTTGAAAAGCAATCCCAAACAGTTATTCTTTGATTATCGAGTCTATATCACGATGTTTGAAAATATATATGAAAGAAAAAATAAGGATTATGGATTTTTAGGCTTTATTAAGGATGCTGGTGTAATTAGTTTAGTTGAAGGCAAGGTTGTAAAAAATGTTCGGCAATAGCTCAACAACAATTGGGGTTAAGAGTTTAATCGGCAATTAATCGGTCTTGACATGATTAATCAACGATTAACCGGTAACCGATTAAAGGCCGTTATGCTAGTAGTATATCACAAGTTTAATTTATTTGGTTGTGAGCATCTAGACAATCATCGTGCCCGACATCTTTCGTCGTCGGTTGGGGCGTGACATTACCGACAATCAATCCAGTCATGAAGGACATAGGCATGGTGATTATTGTAGAAGGGGGAGGTTTGCGAGCCTTGATATGGATCGGATGATTGGATTGTTAGGGTTTAATGAATTATGTTTTTTTTCTAAGAATCGTAGTTGCCATTCAAGAGAAGTGAAAGGGAAACGCGCTTAGTCTAGGGGAGATTGAAACGTAATTTTAAGAACCTAGCCGGTAACCACTCAAATAATGATCATGTGTGTAAGAGATTGAGGCTCTCATTCTTGTTCTCTCTACTCATCCAGTTAGCGTTTATCATACTTTTTCGAGTTTGATAATCTTGTTGCAGTTACAATGTTACATCTAATTTGATGAAGCTGTTAGATCATTCAGTCTATGATTAGAGTCTCTTGTTTCTTCTTCAATATTTTTGTATCTGTTCATATCTCTCTTGTTCATCACCAGGATATCTGTTTTGTTTTCATTCTTGAGATTTCTTAGTCATTCTCGTGTTCTTGTTTCCAAGTTGATAATATGTGGTCTTGGGGCTTCTTTGGGATTGCTTATTTAAGGTAAAAAGTGTTTTTGAATAAAAACGTTTATTGGCTTATAACTTTTTGAGAAGCAGTTAAAAAAATGTTTGGATTAGCTTTTGTGGTGAAAAGTCAATAAGTCAATAAGTTGTTTTTTTTTAAAGTGTTTGGCTTAGCTTTTATATGTAAAATGACAATAATAAGGTTAAGTGTGTGTAAATTCACGTGAGTATAAAGTTAAAATAAGAGTATTATGGTAATTCATCACTCAAAAAACTATAAGAAACTTTGAAAAGCCATAGAATTATGCCTTATTAAAAACTGACTTATTAGCTTTTTGAAAAGCCAAAAGTAAAAATGTTTATTAAGTTACCAAGCATTCAAAACCGCTTATTGGTTTTTTAAAAAGCTAATAAGTCAATAACCAGTTTTGAAAACAATCCCAAACAGTTTCTTTGATTATTGGTTAAATATATAGATGAATGAAAAAAATAAGGATTATGGATTTCTAGGCTTTATTAAGGATGCTAGTGTAATTAGTTTAGTTGAAGGCAAGGTTGTAAAAAATGTTCGGCAATAGCTCGGCGACAACTGGGGTTAAGAGTTTAATCGACAATTAATCGGTCTTGACATGATTAATCAACGATTAACCGGTAACCGATTAAAGGCCGCTATGCTAGTAGTATATCACAAGTTTAATTTATTGGTTATGAGCATCTGTACAATTATCGTGCCCCGACATCTTTCGTCGTCGGTTGGGGTGTGACATTGCCGACAATTAATCTAGTCATGAAGGACATAGGCATGGTGACTATTGTAGAAGGGGGAGGTTTGCGAGCCTTGATATGGATGGATGATTGGATTGTTAGGGTTTAATGAATTATGTTTTTTTTTCTTTCTAAGAATCGTAGTTGCCATTCAAGAGAAGTGAAAGGGAAACACGCTTAGTCTAGGGGAGATTGAAACGTAATTTTAAGAACCTAGCCGGTAACCACTCAAATAACGATCATGTGTGTAAGAGATTGAGGCTCTCATTCTTGTTCTCTCTACTCATCCAGTTAGCGTTTATCATACTTTTTCCAGTTTGATAATCTTGTAGCAGTTACAATGTTACATCTAATTTGATGAAGCTGTCATTCAGTCTATGATTAGAGTCTCTTGTTTCTTCTTCAATATTTTTGTATCTGTTCATATCTCTCTTATTCATCACCAGGATATCTGTTTTGTTTTCATTCTCGAGATTTCTTAGTCATTCTCGTGTTCTTGTTTCCAAGTTGATAATATGTGGTCCTGTTATTCTTTGATTATCGAGTCTATATCATGATAGTTGAAAATGGAGATGAATGAAAAAAGGGTTATTGATTTTTTAGGTTTTATTAAAAATTGCGATGATACGACGAAAATACCTCTGAGTTAACGGGTGATTTTTAACCCGTCAGTGTCAACTGATTTTTTTTCAAAACAAATATGTACGTTAAAAAATGTTTGGCGTAATTAGTTTAGTTAAAGACAAGGTTGTAAAAAATGTTCAGCGATAGCTCGACAGTAAACTGGGATTAAGAGATTAATTTGTGACTAATCAGAGATTAATCGACAATTAATTTATCTTAATATGATTAATCAACAATTAACCGGTAATTGATTAAAGACCGCTAAGCGAGTAGTCTATAGTCGACGATTATTCAAAGGATTAGCAGAATTTTTGTAGCCGTGATTAAAGTCCGTAATCCATAGTTCATATAAAAACAAAGGATCTTTCGTCCTAACACCCAAAAACTAGTCTCCCCGATTCACCAATCCAGAGAGATCTCTTCGTTCTTTACAAATTCCTCCGCTTTCTTCTCCTCAGACTTCAATCGAAGATTCATTCACACCTCCATCAAAAAATGCACACATCTTCACACAATTACGCTCTCTTCTTCATCATCATCTTCATCTCCAAACTCACCATCTCACTCATCCCTCACTCTCCATTCCCTCCTCGCATCATCTACAGATTCATCCTCCTCCCTCCAATCCCCATCTCCCCCTTCTCGTTGCTTCGGCCTCAATCTCCTCGTAAAAGCGATCCACCAAGTTACAGCAGGATCAGTCGTTGGCGTCCCATACATACAGAGACGAAACTTAACCCGAAGAAGAAGACCGATCCACTTCAACAATCTCATCATCACTACCACCGCTTTATTACTACCCCAATCCGGATCCAAATCCATATCCAAATCCAAATCAAAGCCGAAAACGAAAAGGCAGAGGAGAGCTAATATGACAATGCCTTCCAAATACAGAGACTCTGTTCTTCAGCCATTGACTCCCAAACGACGCTCCGAGAGATCAAGATCGTCGTCTTCAATTAAGATCATCGGTGAATGATTCTATTAGTTTCTGCTAATTCGGTGATTTACTATTATAGATCTGTTATACATAATTCTTTTGGGGGAGTATTGTTACTAGCTTTTTTGGTGAAATCTGCACCTGATCTGGTTTGTTTGGACTACGATCAATGAAGAAAAGTTGGGGTTTTTGGAAATTGGGGAGTTTTACGATCGGATGTGGACGAGTTTTTAGTTGAATTTTGTTTTAGCCATGAGTATTTGTCCGGTTTTATGCTGTCTGCGATCAAATTGTAGTGAAATTAGCCACGATTTAAACTTGAAATTTAGATGTTCGTCCAAATTAGCTTGGGAAGTTGATGGTTTATGATATATTTTGTGATTTTTAGTTGGCTGGCTCGAAGGTTGGATTTTGGTCTCTGTAATATGATTGATTAATCAAATTTGGTATTTTCAGTTAAGATACACATTGATCAAACGTCGATTGCATTTTAATTATGAATCAGTTCAGATGTTTAATGTTGGCTTTTCTTCAACATTATAAAGGCTTCCTGTCACAGAAGTGCAGAACCCATAGATGAATGTTCTTTTACATAATAGACATGGTTGTATTAGCATATAATATCTCACAATGATTATGCCCCTCTCTTTTCATATAATGAAAGAAGTATATGTTGGTGATTGTCAAGTATTCATTCATAATAATAGGAGTTACTTCTTTCTCTTAAAGTTTTTTTTTTTTGTTTGATGATGATGATGATGATAAAGATTGGCAGATGTGGTTTGATGGAATGAAATTGATGAACTTGAACACGACCCATATATTTATTTGTGTAAAAAGTGTGATCCCTAACCTGGACGCATTTAAAACCATTTAACATAAACACGACCCATGTAAGTCGTTTATCTAAACTGGTCAAAAGGGTCGTATGATGGTTATAACAATGTTGTTAACAGGTTCCTGAGTTGAACTTATAAACTATACATACTTTTAATTTTTTATTGTAATTTTAAACAGGAACAGACATGTTTGTTAAACGGTTTAGACCGAGTAACCTTAAGCATGATTATTTTCATGCCTTGGTTTGAGCCCTGTAAGAATTTCAATCCCTATACTTGATGATGATAGTTATTTTAGGAGATGTTCATGACTTCATGTTGATGACGTTCCTTCAATTGTATTCAGTTGTTTTAAGGCTGAATTTTGATGTCCTAGATTTTATATCACCTTCAGTATAGTAGTAAACACAAGTAACTATTGTAGTCGTAAATTTATGTATTTAAATGTTTACTTCCATTTGAAGTTGATCATAAGAATCACAATCAAGAACTTTGAAAAGGGTTTACAGATTTGAACTTTCTCATAATGAATCTACATTGTTGTGCACATTCTCTGGAAGTTCTGATGTCCTTTTTAGTATTATGATTTTGTGATTATGCATTATGAATCCACATGATGGAGAACTAGCATTCAGAATTCATGACCAGATACTGATTCTTGATGTTTTTCACATGGGGACTAATGGGGTCAAATGCGCATGACATTATGGGTATAATATTTTGCTCTAGTAAATCCATATCTCATAAAACAGAATGAATCTCTTTAAGTATTTTAGGTGCTTTCATTTCTTTTATGGATTTATAATCCTCAATTCTTTACGAAAATGGTTGCAAACCCAAAAGCACCTGTGCTGTGTGGTGAACAAATGATCCACACAAGAACATATTAGTCAAAAATGCATTTTAGTCAATGATCAAATCTGATTTGATTTGAAGGCATGCAGCTGTTTCTCAAAATAAAATGACTCCAATTAAATTGACACCTACAATAGGCCCAAAAAGATGAAACTTTAGCCATGTTCCTTCACTATTCCTTGAGATAGAGAGATTGCTCTAGGAGAGACCCCAACTCAAATAATTATTTGTTTGGCAACATAATTATTTAAAAGTTGTTTATGAGGAGACAGAAATATAATTCCAAAAAATTAACAACCCTTGTGCCAAATGGATTCAAAATGAGAGTAAACAAAAACCAACTTCTAGTATTCACAAGCATAAAAAAGAATAGAGACTAGAGATGAAAACACTTTCATCCCATTTATTCTCACTTGATCTAAAAGATATAAATATTGAAAATAAGATAAGATAATTGTACTTATGAAGTTGCCCAAACTCAGCTTTATGACTTAGCTCAAACAGCACTCTTGTTGAATGCTCTCTCCAACCTCCTCTTAGTGGGAGAAGAATGACAGCTTAAAGCTTTATTCTACAAAAAAATGTGATACAATTGGTTAGAAACCTCACTTGATATTATTGAAGTGTCAAACTGTCAATGTAATCCTTTTTACACATAAACGGGTCAAACGGGTCAAAGTTTCTTCAAGTGCAGCACGAAACCTCCTGAACGACTTTACTAAACCAAACTTAGGCTTCTATTATACTAATACAGTATTTATGATCATAATTAACAGGTTAATATTTTTTATATAAACTTTAGAAAATTAATAAAAAAGCATATAATACCTCTCTGGTCCTTCTGGATTTAGCAGACATTCCGAAGGGAGATGTGCAAGAACTTGAAGAGTCTGCGCCTTGCATAGTATGACTCCAGTAACTCCCAACAGTTCCTATGATTGGAGTCTCATCAGGGTTGCGACATGGCGACTTTCTTGGAGATGATCTGGCAGATATCTGTTTGACTTCATCAATGGTCCAAGCCCCTAAAATTGGTCTATCTTCAAAGCTCATCCAAGAAGTTGCCCCATCAGAGCATGCATATGAATTCCCTGTAGAATATTGACTTTCTTCCTTGCTTGCTGGTATTGACTTCTCAGGGTCAACCAACCAACTCGAAAGACTCGTAGTTACAGCAGCATCTTTTTTTACTTTCCCATTTAAATCAGGAACTTTAAAGCTAGGGTCTTGACTTACTGGGATTGGCATGTCTTCTTGTTCTAAATATAAATTTTCTTTTTCTTGGTGGAGATCCAAAGAGGGTATTGGTGGTGGTATTCCCTTCTTCAGTGTTTTCCATTGAGCAAGATTCTCAATAGGATTCAACAAAGAATCAATCTTTTGATTGTAATCATTCTCATTAGGGCAAGAGCTGATTGATTTTGCAACCATTTTGGGTGAAGAACTTGCTTTCAATGGACTGTTGACCTCTTTATCATCCTCTTCAACCAGACAAGACTTTGACTGCCTCCTTGGATCAATTGCCAAAGAAAACAACGATTCGGATGAATCTTCTTGAATAACTACCTGATCTTCATCCCCATTGATTACATGATTATGATATCTATGCATCGGTGGATATGATATGTAGCTTGACACACTAGAATCTGAGATGGCTGGAGTTTGATTTTCTACTTTTGGTACCATTTCTTTCGTGTCATCATTCTCGATTTCAATTTCAACCCCCGAATCATCTTGTTTTTCTTCCTTTCTTTCCTCTTCGATTCGCTCAACAACTCCCGGATTTCCATTTTCTTTTTTCTTTGCCTCATCCCTCTCTTTTGCAATCTCAAGTTGCACAAGAACCTCCAATTTCCCACACCCCTCATTCACAATACTTCCCACTGAAAGAATCTCAACATCTTCAGCTGAGATACCTTTATTTGTCTCAACATCTGAATCTTTAACAGATGTCTTATTACCTTCACTATCATCCCTAAAACTTGAATAACAAGAAAAGTAAAGTGTTGGATCATCATATCTGTAAAAGTAAATCTTTGATGGTGGAGTATGAAATTACCTGGATTTCGAAACTGGGGTCTGGAGGGATCCAAGATTTGTTGATTCTTGTGTGGGCACCTTGATCAAGAAAGTGTCGCAATGCTTCTTATATCCCTGAAACAGAGTATTAAGTGAAGCATAAACGTGGATAAAGAAGAAGATAGAAGAAGATTAAATGTAGGGATACCTGATCTTTGGAAGAGGTGGTGGGGTTGAGAGATTTGTTGTTAAGTTTTGGATGCTTGGAAGAAGTGAAACACGGAAAGAGTGAAAAGCAGCCCATCGTAAATTCAATGAAGCTGCTGATGAGGAGAGATGTGGGGTGAAGGGAGAGGATGGCGGAGGCCTTAAACGAAGTGAGGGTATTGGAGCGTGTTTGAAAAAGTGACCGTTGGGAAATTAGGCTCTAAATGGGGCCTTTACATCACATTTTATTTCGGTACGTTGGATCTTATTGAGTTAATTAGATTTATATAATAGAACATTAAAAGTTTTATTTATTATCCATCACTTTAGATGATATGAGATGTTTATAGTAAGGCTGTCCGTAATGGGGCTCCATGGGGGCGCCATGGAGTCCTATAGCTCCCCTATAGCGCCCTTCACCGCCCCTCGGGGGGGTCATGTTAGAAAAAAAATAGGGGAGCGCCATGTTATTGGCGCCGTGAACGTTGGAGGAGTTTAAAAATTCCGACCGTTGACAACGGTCAATTCCTTTTTTTTTTTAACCTAATTTAAACACTATAAATTAAACCTCTCCATCCAATTTTTATACACACTCCTCTACCCATCTCTCACTTTTTATAAAATTCTCTCTACCTACAATCAAAATGTTTCCCCGTGGTGGACCTTCGTCAAACCCACGCTTCCAAGCCCCGCGACGAGCAAACGATCCCGAGCAACAACCGCGTGACGATGGTTTGTTCGCGTATGTTGCGAACATGCCGCCCCCGCCACAATCCTTCCCATCTTTCCCTTATCAAAACTTCGGCTTCAACTCGTACTCGCAACAAAACTACGCACCATTTCAAACGGGCCAAGGTTATCCACCGTTTCAAAATTTTCCATCTCCATCTCCTTCTCCTTCTCCTACCCCATCTTCCCGTCCGTCTTCACAAGAACCCATTCCGGTTTCCCCGGACGAACCCGAGGCGGTTCCGGAGACGCAAGAGGAGGCGGCGCCGATTGAACCGAGAAAACGGCGATCTCACAAGAAAAAAGACGCCGGGGAACCGAGACAACGAAAAGTTGTTCAACATTGAACCGAGGCCGAGGAAATCGCACTAGCTCGAGCGTGGCTTGACACGTCGGAGGATCCTATTCACGGTAAATATTACTTCTTTAATTTTTTTATAAATATGTTTTATTTATATTTTATAATAATACTTTTATAATTTTTTTATAAATATTTTATAATAACTTTATAATTTTTGTGTAAACGTAGGTAATAGTCAAGACCTTGTGACTTTTTGGTCGCAAATTCGTCAAAAGTTTTTCGCTTAAATGAAACAGGAACCGTACCGACCTAACGATACATTCTCGGGAAAGTGGACGGAAATGAACAAGAGGATGAAAGCTTTTTCCAACGTATACAGTCGGATTAAAAGTGCTCGACCGAGCGGTGCGGACGACCAAGACATCATCATAGCGGCATTGGCGGAGTATCGCGCGACCGGGCCGGCGTTTAACAACCTCAAGGCTTGGGAAGTGGTTCGCGATGCACCAAAGTGGATGAATCAATCCGATCTCTCAAAGCCGACAAGACGACCAAGTAAAAAATCAAAAACGTCGTCTTCCGCCGCCGCCACCGACTCCCCTAATGTGTCCGACGCACGAGCATTTGATTTGAATGACGTGAACGACTACGAAGAAGATGTCGAAATCGAGCGGCCTAGGGCGATGGGTAGGGATAAGGCAAAGGCAAATGCGAAGGGGAAACGAGCGACCTCCTCATCGACAAGTCAAGCACCATCCTCCGACTACTCCGTTCGACATGAAGAAATGCGCGAATGTTTTGATGATTTTTTGACATTTAAGAGAGAACAAATCAATGCCGTTAAAGCTCGGAAAAAAGAAAAAGCGTTGGAGAGGCTCATGCAACCGCTACCCGAAGACGAACCCGCTCGTAGCCTCGCGTTGCAAATTCGAGCGGATATCATGAAAGAATATGGCCTTTAGATGTTTGTTTTTTTTAATTGTCATGTTTTTTTTAAGAATGTAGGTTTGTTTTTTTTAATTTCCATGTTTGTTTTTTTTTAATTTCCATGTTTGTTTTTTTTTTAATTTTAGTTTTTAATATGTTTAATACTAAATTATATAAAAATTAATTAAATAAATAATTAGGTAATGATTGTAGGGGGTTATACATGGAGCCCCACTACACCACTTTTGTCATGGAGCCCCTCATGTTGACGAGACGCCACATGACGCATAACGCCCACAAGGGGCTCCATCCACTACACTTAGCCTAAGGGTTTAAATTCTTCTAAATGCAAGATGGTGTACCCGTGAAAATAATTTGTTTCTTCTTCTTCAAAAAAAAAAAAAAAGGTTTTATTTATAGCTTAACAACAACTCAAATATTTATCTATCATACTCCAAATGTCTAGTTTATAACGGGATTTGAACGCTTAATCTTAAAAAAAAGATATCTTAATAGAGTTCAGCAGGTCATCCACATAAATTCCTTGACCCTTAAAATTCATAGTTTTGTGTTTAGTTGGATAGTTTTGCTATCTAAAAGGGGTTGCGACACAACTTTTACCCCGTTTACCTGTCATTCTATTGTAACTTGATCCTTCATGTACTTTTATATACCAAAGAAAAAAAAATTGAATAGGTGATTTGAAAAAATATCTTATACACACCTGGATAACATCGGACAAAATGTTTTTTTATAAACTAAATTTTATTAAAGGCACTTAGCCTAGTTACGCAAAAGTACTATTTACAAGAACTTGTATTTTAAAAAATTTCTATATAGGTAATGTAATACTTATATGGGAGAAATTTATGATATCACTATTTATTACATAAATATTTAAAAGTAAATAAACCATTAACTTTTCTAAATTTAATAAATTTGAAAGTGGAAAAAATGGTATAAATGTAATGTTTATTTTTTTTTAATGGCATGTACATTGTTTACACTTCATTTAAACTACCTTCTTATAAATTACACTTTTATCATGTTTTAAACCGAGTCTTTTTTAAAGAGGGAAATCTGCTAGTAGAGTGAGCTACAACTCAACTAGACAAATGTAATGTTTATTAGGGTGGGCGGTATGGGGGATAAGTTTTTTAGGATAAATAAAATGGGATAAGTTGATGGACCAATAGGAGAGTGACACAGGAGAGAGAAAAAAGTATATGTCTTTTTTGTTTTTTGAAGGGGAGTTGTTAAATATACCAAGGTAGTATTTTTATTGGAAAATTGGATTTTAATAATCCAAGTTATTACCAATTGGCCAATATTAATCCCAATTTCAAAATTGGCCTACATTAATCCCAATTATTAAGGTGTTGGATTTCATTGGACCCCCGTTAAGTTTTCCTTAACTCCGTTAGTTTTTTGCTGACGTGGCACTGATTAATAAAAGCCACGTGGCTGCCACGTCAGCAAAAAACTAACGGAGTTAATGAAAACTTAACAGGGGTCCAAAGAAATCCAACACCTTAATAATTTGGATTAATGTAGACCAATTTTGAAATTGGGATTAATATTGGCAAATTGGTAATAACTTGGATTATTAAAATCCAATTTTCCATTTTTATTTATAGAAGTCTAACAAATTTAATTACAGCATTAATTACTTAACCTATTTACTAGATAGTCAATAATAAATGTGCTTTCTTTTTTAATATAATAATTAAATTATATATTAAAAATGAAATCACGTAAGCCACAGGTTTGTTCCTTTTTAATTCTTTGAAATACAAAAAAAAAATATTTGTATTAAATCATTAGAGAAAATATTTACGCAATTTTTTTTGAAAAAAAAATAAACAATACTGTCTATAAAAAAAAAAGTCAGTTTTATTAGGAACTTTTTAGAAGATATGTTTATTAATAAAAGCAGCTTTTTTTTTCAATTTATTATTTTCTTAAAAATTGTTTCTTTAATTATTTGTAAAAAACATTTATGAAATATGAAAGTCATATATCATGCGGTTAGAGTCGCGAGTTTGAAACCCATTTAAAAAAAACTACTCACACGTTGAGCTTGAGCTTCAGGTTTGCGAGGCTACATGAGATCTATATTGGAGTTATGTGAACCTTTATTAGAGTCTTGAATTAATATTAATAATAGTAATAATATTATTATTAATAAAAGAAGACATGTAACTTTTATCTTGTTATTAAATAAATTATAAATATTTGAAAAAGAGATGTAATTATTACTTATTTATGAAAGTTATGTAATTATTACATCATTAATTAATGACTTTTTTTGACTAAGTTGGTACATTTATCATTTTAAATTGGTACATTTATCCTATCCCTTTTGAAGTGGTATGGGTGGGATAAGTTGGGTAGGATAAGTTGGGTTGGGTGAGAAATTTTGTTCCAAAAATCATCGGCAACCACCGGCAACTAAATGCCGATTTTCTTGTTTTTTTTTGCCGAATTCTACATGCCGAATGGGTTGGTATACATTTGCCGAATTTGCCGAAAAAGTTGGGATGCCGAATGTTGGTTGCCGAATTTTTTTATACCCCATACCGCCCATGCTTACCAAATGGTATCTAGTCTAATGATACTCAAATGCTTAGTAAGGTGTCACTTTCCTAAAGGACGAGAGTTTACGTCTAGTGATCTAGAATTAGAATAGAGAGTACAAATGTGTGAGTTTGCCTTACAAAATATGATCTTCATTATTTCCTACTTGTAAGTTTAAAAATAATATAAATAATTTGGTTTGATTGTTCATCCATGTATAAACCTATATGTGTAAGTAAACGGCATAAAATAAAAATATAAAAATACATATGAACAAATTACTTTATAATTTTTTATGCATATCATGTTTATGTAACAAGCATAAAATTTTAAAAATATGAATTATTGATCAAAAGTTAAATGGTTTTCAATTTGATTTACACGTTTTTGGTAAAAACTCAATATTTTGAGATGATTGCCTCCCTATTAAATTATACATATCGTATCTTTTTAAGACAAAAGCAAAACTTTAATTTAATTTTATTAAGAAAATGCTTGATGTAGCATTTCTCTCTTTCCCTTTATTTATTATCCTTTGAGACCAACAATAATGACAATAATAACCTAAATATAATATGTATACGTATATACTTTTAGATAAATTTATATTTATTAACTTTAATTGATTTAATATTTTTAATAATTAAACTTATCCGATTTTTTTATAATATTGTTTAAATTGACGAAATACCATTTGTTATTATAGTGATATATATGCACTTTAGATAAATTATGTCAATATGGATTTTAAAAAAACTTTATTGTTACAAATCAATCAGGGATAGTTTTTTTAACGGCTAAAACCTGAAATGGTTAGCTTGATAAATAAACTTTAAAGAGTTCTCCTATTTGCATAGCAAACAGACATTTGGGCTGAACCCAAATGGCTAAGAAATGATACTGGGCTAAAACATGGAGAATTGAGAACGAACCTGTTGGCTAAACCCAAATGGCTAACAGAATGATAATGGGCTGAAACATAAGAGCAAACCAGTGGGCCAAACCCGAATGGTCTATAAAATGTGCTTTGTGTTCACTTTTCAAACTAGCCTTTTAGATACAGTTTGAGAAATTATTTTATCTAAGATGTTTATTGTGTTAGGTTTGGTTTACAACTTGAAATTTAGAGATGATAATTCATGACACAAGTTGTCTATAATTTGAAGTAAAGTTAAGCGGGTTAGTGTCTAGGGTAAACATGCCAGATCATAAATAGACCCACATGTTAATGACACAATTACAAAGTTAAGCGGGTTAGTGTCTAGGGTAAACATGCCAGATCATAAATAGACCCACACGTTAATGGCACAATTACAAACGTGTACAGAGTTCAAACTACTTAACTTGTGTTTGACATGTATAGCATGTTTAACTTATCATGTTAAATATGCCTAATAGATCGACACGACACATTTATGATCCGATTGCAGTTTTATAGGTCTATAAATAAGTAAATACGTTATAACTAAATATGGATAGTAAGTTTTGGTAACTTTTATCTTTGTCATTTGAATCGTGTCTATTTTTATTAACCATATATAGTAAGTCGTGTTAAACATGTTTCTCATGCCATGGAGCTGATTATGTCCCGTCATGTAACTTATTAAACATATCCATATTTATATTTATATATATTACATTTGTAATTGGGGGTCCTCACATTATTTACTATTCATATGATGGACAAATCAGTGGGTGACACGTGTCCCACTTCTTTTGTTTTTTTACCACTCTTCTTTTGACACATGTCTCTTCTTTCGACATGTGTTCAGTCTTTTTTTTCAGGCTTAAGCATTATGTACAACACTTTTAGAGTTTTTGAGTTTGGTCATGACCTTTTTAATTATAGTTTTATACTTTGACAACGAAACTTTTAGACTTTTACATTTCATACCCTTTAATTTTTCTACTTTCGTCTTTTAGTATAAATGTTATACTTTTATATTTTCACCACGAAACTTCAAGACTTTTAAGTTTTATACCCATTAACTTTTTAGTTTTGATGGGAAATGGATGGTCTGCCGCGAAGCGCGGACAGATCACCATCTTGTTAGTTAAAAAACAAATGTCTAACGACTTGTACATTGTGCAATAAAAAATGTACCACGTCTCATTTGGTTTTTATGTTTGGCTTGTGTCACCTGTCACAGTTTGTCTTGTAATGTTGTGCTGTCTATCAATCAATACAACATCTCTTTTCAAGCTTACTTTGGGTTTGGGGACCTCACTTTCAGGAGAATAGTGTGATTAATTTATTATATTATCCTTTTTCTTAAAAGGCAATTTATTAATTTATATATGTCTTTCCGACACCACCTTCTTTCTTTTGATTAGCTGAAAATGGCCAAAGTGTTCATTTCCGTTGGAAAAACGTGACACCAATTAAGAAAAATATGACGATGGGTACTTGAAAAAATAATGTAAATTGTTAAAATTGTGGTGTTGTTGAAGATTTGATGATGAATTGTGTCAAATGAATGGATTATGATTCTTAAATCTTAAATAGTGGGTTGATTGGTTGAGAAAATTATGGTTGTAGCTATTGTTGAGTTTGCGATATGTTGATGTTTTTTTTTTTTTGACACGAGAAGGTGACTCCATTTTTAATAGGTTGAGATAATTTGTGAGAAAGAATAAGAGAGTTTGATGTGATATGTTATACTGAGTGTGTTTATATAGGATACAATAGATTGAAAAAGAATAAACTTTTTAATTTAGCGAATATGGTGGTCAGAATAGTGATTCTCATCATGAAATGTAACGTGTTTTCAGGTTACATTAACTCATTCCTATCGAGGAATGAGTTCACAAACTCTCGATATTAAAATTGTTGACGTTTTAAAAATATGTAGCATAGTTGTTATTTGTTTAATAAGAAACCAACTTGATAGAGGAAACATTGTATCTTTATAATGTTTAGTCATAAGAATATTGTGATACGCCATTAAACTAGCTTTTGTTGTATAGCCTTTTCATAATGTTACATGTCAAATTTCATTGTGTAGGTACCTCACATTTGAGACCTAAGCATATGATATTCGATTCTTTACAATATTACGATAGTTGCTATGTCTACTTTTGTGACTAAAACCGGTGTGATATTGTTATTCAATCAAAACATTCACCATACATTTATACTAACTTAAGGGGTAAAAATGTAAAAATAGTTAACAAAAACATCTTTTTGGTTCTCCAACAACTAGTTAACGACTATATTATTTTTGAGTGTTGGAATCAGTTTGGAATAACCATTTTCCGAATCGATTTAGATAATAAATATATGAAACTATATGAAATCGGCTGTTCAATTCAGAAACCAAATCGGTTTCTCTCATATCTCAGAAACCGAATCGGTTTATCTCATACAGGTTTTTTAAAAACCCGTTGCCATTTCCAAACCAATTTTCGGTCCCACAAACAAACTTTTTTCTCATGTTACTTGTGACACGTCAAAATGTCATGATTAGAACATTTATTTTGTTCACAAGAGTCTACACTAAAAAAAAAAATTAGTGTTACCACGTGTCCTTTAATGCGCACACAACAAAAAGCTGAGTAGCTGATTCACAGAATCAATGCAATCTTTCGATAACAATAAGATTAATTATTTTTTTGTCTCATTTACTTTCGTTTCTCTTGAGTTTATAAGAAATTCACTGAACATCGTTTTACATGATTTAATTCTATAACTTTTTATTAGAAAATCATCATTTTATTATCAAGTTATCCACTTAAAAATTCATCAAGAGATTTATTTATGTACCAAAACTTTATTTTCAACTATGTAAGTTTCACATATATAACTATTAAACATAACATATAATATGTACCTTCACCAGTAGCGGATTCAGTTATGAAATACACGGGTCCTACGCATCCACTCAAATACAAAATGTAATGGTAGTTACTTTAATAAATGATTAAGGTACCTAAAGTTCTTTTTTCCGAGACACCTAAGGTTTGTAAAATTAACTTATTTTTAGCTGTTTTTTGCACCCAAAGTTTATGAAAATAGTTTTTTAGCTGTTTTGGCCCCAAGACACCCAAAATTATCAAATTCTTGAATAAAAATAACATGTTTTAATAGTGTTTTCTATTTATGTTATTTGTACTGATTTTTTTATACCCACTGAACAAATTTTCTGGATTCGCCACTAGCCTTCACAAACTCATATTCATCTAATGCAGCAATGTTGCTGATGATTTCCTAGCCTTGTCTCAAATAGTAGTCAAATGAATTATTCCTTTAATATAGGAAGTTATTTGAAATGACCCTCGTGTCTACGAGTCATTTTTCAAGGCATTGTGTGACACTCTTGATTAATGTGCCAATTTGTCCAAATGTTCGACTCACTTGGATACCACTTGTTATGAAGTCATCTTTCGAGGTCCCGTCCGACCCCGTTGATTGATATCAAAAGCTAGCTATTTTGTCTCACTTATGACAAAGTTCATTGATTTTGTTCTGTCTTTATAATTAGACTCACCAGGAGAACCGCTGCAGCCCCAGTCAGCGTTAAGCATGAAGTGCAAACACCTTCTTTGTAAGAATTTCCTTAATCACCACTACTCCCCATGATTAAAACAAGTAAGTGGTGAGTAAATCTAAGGGGACGTTTGGTTTGTGGAATGTATTGGAATTGGAATTGCACAGTTTTTTTTTTCAAAGTTGTACTTAGTTGGGTTATGAACAAACTTAAGTTGTAATGAATTTCTTTAATCAATGGAATTTAACACTGTTCCAAAACATGATGTAAACAAGATCTGATAAAGAACGTTAACAAAGAACCAGAACTCTTATAGAATAGATGAAAAATACAAAACAAAACAATCTGAACAGATTAGATCATCATTGTGATGATCTACTACAAGATGAACACACAATCAACAAGAACAAAAGAATAGATTCAATCCAGATGATTGAAATCTATGAACTACTCAAACCCTAAATGACGAACTTAGAAGAGAAAGAGTGAAACGGCTGAGTGAAAGTGTGTCAACCCTAAAATGACGAGATAGCGAGCCTTTTATACACCAAGCCTTCACCATCGAGCTAAGCAACCGGATATCACCCGGGTCTTCTCCTAATCCATCAGCCCACTAAAACACGATCCACATCCACAAGCCCAATTAGATAACTGCAGCAGCCCATTAACACGTTCACTTGCATTAACCCTGAAACACAAATAAGGCAACATAAGAATAAAAATATAAACTAGACTAAACTGTTTGAGGTAAATGGAATTGACCAAGAATACAAAATCTAAGTATTCTTGACACCCCTCCTCAATTCAATTTACCAAAATTGTCAAACATGCCCAACTGAGCACTTAACAATTCATGTTGTCCAACAAATAAACTTTTAGTGAAAATGTCAGCAGGTTGTTTTTCAGAAGCAATGCCAACAGTTTTAATCAATCCAGAACTTATTTTTTCTCTTAAGAAAAACAAATCAATCTCAAAATGTTTTGTCCTGTCATGAAAAACAGGATTAGCTGCAATAGAAAGAGCAGCACTGCTATCACAAAAAAGTTTTATTGGTAATTTTACATCAACTTGCAGTTCAGTTAGAACATTTAAGATCCACATAGCTTCACTAGTGGCAGCACACATAGACCTATACTCAGCTTCAGCTGAGGATCTAGAAACAGTAGATTGTTTCTTGCTTTTCCAAGAAACTAAGGAATCACCAACAAAAACACAGAAACCAGTAACAGATCTCCTAGTGATTAAACACTTGGCCCAATCTGAGTCAGCATACACAGTCAAATCCAGATTATCACTCTTTTTAAGCAAAACACCATTTCCAGGGCTTTTCTTCAAGTACCTTAACAATCTTAAGGCAATTTTCAGATGCCCTTGTGTGGGTGAGTGCATAAACTGACTCAGATATTGAACTGAGTAAGTAATATCAGGTCTGGTGTGACAAAGATAGATGAGTTTACCAACTAATTTTTGAAACCCAGTTATGTTTTCTAAAGCAGTATTATTTTGTTTGCAAAACTCAGTCATAGCATGATGTGACTCAAGTGGTGTATTAACAGGTTTAGCACCTGTTAATCCAAATTCTGCTAACAACTCAATACAAAATTTTCTTTGAGATAAACAGATTCCTTTTTCACTTTTAATCACCTCTATTCCCAAAAAATATTTTAGAGGGCCTAAATCTTTTATTAGGAACTGTTTTCTTAATAAGATTTTAACTTTCTCAATATCATCAACATTATTTCCAGTTATAATGATGTCATCAACATATACAAGAAGCACAGTTAACACAGTGTTATTAGATCTAAAAAACAGGGAATAATCACTTTTGCTTTGAACAAAGCCTATATTAACCAAAGCACCAACAAGTTTCTCATTCCACATCCGTGGAGCCTGCTTTAAACCATATAAGGATTTTACTAACTTACACACCCTGGTATCATTTTTCGAAAAATAACCTTCAGGTAGTTTCATATATACATCTTCATTTAAATCTCCATATAAAAAAGCATTGTTGATATCCAACTGAAACAGAGACCAATTTTTTGACACAGCTAGACTGAGAACACATCTTATAGTGACCATTTTTACAACAGGTGAGAAGGTCTCATCAAAATCAATGCCTTCAGTTTGGCTAAAACCCTTAGCCACAAGTCTAGCTTTATATCTCTCTATTTCACCATTAGACTTATATTTAATTTTATATATCCATTTACATCCTATGGGTTTTCTACCAGGAGGTAAGTCAACAATATTCCAAGTATGGTTCCTATTAAGGGCTTCCATTTCCTCATTCATGGCTGCAATCCATTTTTCATCAGTTGCAGCCTGAGTAAATGTTTTAGGCTCCACTGTTTTATCTAAAATACTTGTGAAAGACTTATGCACACTAGACAGATTTGAGTAGTTGACTACTTTTTCAAGACCATATTTGACTTTCCCTTCAACCACATAGTCCTGCAATTTCCTATTTACAACTGGTTTCCTAGTAGATCTCCTAACAGAAGCTAGAGTGATTTCTGGACTAGCAACAGTACCCTCAGACAGGCTAGTGAGATCCTCTTCATCATTTGAAGAGGAAGTAGATGGACCTGACCCACCAGTATTTACATGTGAAGGAGATGGTTGCTCTTCTGACCCTATCAAAGAATCAGTTGTGCCCTCCCTCATCTCCTCAGATGTAACCCTGGAGGTCTGGCCACCACTAGAACCATCAGGTTGCCCCCTATCATCATTGGGATTTGGAGCATTTGAATTCAGAAAGATGTTTGTGTGGAAAAGATCAAAAAAATTTAAGTGATTTATTGAAGTATCAGGTTGACTGTCATGTTTATGAAAAAACTCCTGATTTTTGAAAGGAAATATGTGTTCATAAAACTGAACATCCCTTGAAAAACTTATCTTTTTATTATCTAAACTCCATAATTTGTACCCTTTCTTCTCATTTGAGTACCCTAAAAAAACACACCTTTCAGCATGTGGTTTGAATTTGTTTGATTCATTTAAAATGGTAGAGTAACACAAACATCCAAATGCTTTCAAATGTCCTAAAGGGGGTTTAGACTTAAACACTAGTTCATAAGGAGATCTACCCTGAAGCACTGAAGAAGGAATCCTGTTGATCAAATAGGTTGCAGTTAATATGGTTTCAGGCCAGAATCTTAATGGAATATTAGATTGAAACAGTAAAGCCCTAGCAACATTAAGGAGGTGTCTATGCTTCCTTTCTGCTATCCCATTCTGCTGTGGGGTATAGGAACATGAGGTTTGATGAATTATACCATTTGTTTTTGTGAAATTAGAAACTTGAGAGTTAACAAATTCTGTACCATTGTCACTCCTAAATACCTTAACAGTTTTTTGAAATTGATTTTTTAACAGATTAACAAATGACACAATATTCTCAAACACTTCAGTTTTGTTTTGTAAAAGATAGACCCACACAGCTCTGGAAAAATCATCAACTATTGTAAGAAAATATTTGAACCCATCATGACTAGTGACCTTGTAGGGTCCCCACACATCTAAATGAACTATATCCCCTAAACTAGAGGTCTTATGGTCACTAATGGGAAAAGGTTCCCTGTGCTGTTTAGCCTTATGACAAACTTCACAGGGTGAGCTAGACACACTTCCTTTAAGGGACAACTGGTCTCTTAACACAACTAAGACTTGATCAGCAGGATGACCAAGTCTAGAATGCCAAATATTACTACCAACATAACTAGACATGCACACCTTGCTTAACACAGAAGGTTCACCACTGAAATACAATCCATCTACTTGACTACCAGTCAGAAGAGTTTTCTTGGTAAGAAAATCCTGAACATAGCAATTATGTTCATCAAAAAACACACCCATTTTATTATCTTTAGCTAATTTGTACACAGATACAAGATTAACATAATAGTCTGGGACAACAAACACATCCTTTAAAATGACTAAGTCATTTAATTTGACATTTCCAATTTTAGTGACATTAGCAAAAGTCCCATTTGGGTGCTTGACTTTGATATTAAGATCAGACACATCAATACTTGAAAAAACAGCCTGTTCATTCATAACCATGTGCTGGTTTGCCCCAGAATCAACAATCCACCCAGGTTCTGCCCCATTTAGACTAGAAGAATTAAAACAGAACATTTTTTTGTCAAAAACATCAATGTTAAAGGAACACATTGATGTACCTCCCATATTAGATACTTGAGAAGTTCCACCAACTGGTTCTTTCAACAACCCCAACAACTTTGACACTTGATCAGAAGTAAGAGAATTAAGAGCAGAAATGGCAGAATTGTTGAGTTGATAATGACCATCAACCTGTGATGACTTAGGTCCCTGACCAGAGAACTGATTTCCTCTAGGTGGTTTATACCCAGGAGGAAATCCAACTAACTCAAAACATCTTTCCTTCATATGGCCAATTTTATTACAGTGGGTACACTTCAAATTTGGATTAGGACCTCTAGTAGGTCTTCTTAAGTTGGTATTACTAGTACTATTTTGACTTGACACACCTTTTGACACAAAAACAGATGTTTGACCTTGAGTTTTTTGAAGACCACTAGTGATCCTATGTGACTCCTCCCTAGATATTATAGAAAAGGCATTTTTAACAGTTGGAAGAGGTTCTCTGGACAATAAATTTGACCTGATTGGTTGATAGACATCATCAAGTCCCATCAAAAATTGCATAAGTTTTACTAAAGCACTAAGATCATTATGTGTTTTTGCAGCCTCACATGTACAAGATGGAATCTGAACAGTAGCATCAAATTGCTTCCACATAGTGTTAAGTTTATTGAAATATTCAGAAACTGTACTACCATTTTGTTTAACTGAATTTATTTTTTGATAAAGATCAAAGACTACTGATCCATCCACCTTGTCATATGTTTCTTTTAAGTCCCCCCAAACCTCAGAAGCCAAGTTAGAATAAACTTGACCTACATATAACTCTTCTGAAATTGAATTAAGAATCCAAGTGAGAACCACAGAATTGCACCTGTCCCACTGTTGGGCCAATACCTCATTAGTATCTGACTTAATGCACTTACCATCAATGAAACCTACCTTGTTTTTTACTTGCAGGGCAAGTTTCATTGAATTGGCCCAAACAGTGTAGTTTTCAGTGCCTTTCAATTTAATAGAAACAACGGTAAGACTACTAGAGTCACTAGCATGCAAATAAAGAGGGTCATTGGCCTCAAGCTTACTAATCAAAGTAATAGAAGAAGAAGTAGGGTCTGTCATGGTAGTAACTAATACAGGGCAAGATGCACAACAGCAAGAGAACATACACCACAAAACTATCACAGAATACAAGATCACAACAGCACTGCAAACAACCAATCCAGGTCAGTGTCCAGATACTTGCCACTTCAGAGTGGTAGCCAAGTCTTAACCCGGGAGCCGTAAACAGTGGTAACAGATCAATAACAAAAAGCAGTCACAGATAAACAGAATACAAATGATAACAAACAGATAACCAAGAAGAGCGAGAAGGAACGATCTCACCAAGAGGGGGAACCCAAGTTAGGGTTTCGCCAACAAATATCCAGATCCAACCACCTGTGTATAGGGTGATTAGATCTGGAGCACAGCAACTTTTTTTACTTCTTCGACACTTGCACTTGAAGGAGAACTTTTACACCAGGGATCGAACAACAAAAGATCGAAGCCTTGATGAATTGGAAGTCGCCTGAACAAGTTACGCACGTGACGGATGAACAAGCACCAGATCTAGGGTTTAGATCTACAACTGCAGCGGAATGATAATCTCCACCAGAATCTACAAGAGACGACGAGAGCTACCTAGATAGCTCTGATACCATGTTCCAAAACATGATGTAAACAAGATCTGATAAAGAACGTTAACAAAGAACCAGAACTCTTATAGAATAGATGAAAAATACAAAACAAAACAATCTGAACAGATTAGATCATCATTGTGATGATCTACTACAAGATGAACACACAATCAACAAGAACAAAAGAATAGATTCAATCCAGATGATTGAAATCTATGAACTACTCAAACCCTAAATGACGAACTTAGAAGAGAAAGAGTGAAACGGCTGAGTGAAAGTGTGTCAACCCTAAAATGACGAGATAGCGAGCCTTTTATACACCAAGCCTTCACCATCGAGCTAAGCAACCGGATATCACCCGGGTCTTCTCCTAATCCATCAGCCCACTAAAACACGATCCACATCCACAAGCCCAATTAGATAACTGCAGCAGCCCATTAACACGTTCACTTGCATTAACCCTGAAACACAAATAAGGCAACATAAGAATAAAAATATAAACTAGACTAAACTGTTTGAGGTAAATGGAATTGACCAAGAATACAAAATCTAAGTATTCTTGACAAACACCATGTAACTTTCCTTTATTAAAGTGAGGGATTTCTAAAGAATGTTGAAACAATTTTCATTGATTAAAGGATTACATTGCATTTCAAATTCTTTTATTATCCAACTAAAAACAACTTTAAAATGAAGAATTTGCAATTCCAATTCCATTACATTCCACAAATTAAACGTTTCTAACATAAAATGCATACTTTTGAATGGATCATATTCCCATGTCAATATAGTCTAAAATACATGTCAACGTAATTACCATTGTATTTTGGTTTACTCATGGATAATTAGTTTTCTCTCTACTGTAAATTTCAGCCAGCAAAACCTCAACACATATATCATTGAACTCTTGAAGTATGCTTAACCGTAACCTGAGCAAAACGGACCAGGCTAATAATTTAAAGATTTTACTGAATATTTTGATAATACTATGTAACAAAAACTATATACATTGTGTTAAGAATACAAATAATCACAACATTTTTGTAGTTATGATGGTTGATCTTCGAAATATGTAGTTATTAATAACATCCATTTATTATAGGTTTATTGGATTTTAATAATCCCAAGTTTAACATATTGGCAAATAATAATCCCAAGTTTAACATTTACTCCCACCAGTCCCAACTTTAATCTTATTTACTGTCACCAGTCCCGCGTGTCATGCCAGATCCGTCACCAGTCCCAACCTGACGGATATGACGGATCCTGGCATGACACGCGGGACTGGTGACAGTAAATAAGATTAAAGTTAGGACTGGTGGGAGTAAATGTTAAATTTGGGATTATTATTTGCCAATATGTTAAACTTGGGATTATTAAAATCCAATAACCCTTTATTATAAAGGATATAATATCATATCTATATACTTTTTTCCGGTTTAAATTAGATAAGTTTTGTTTTAAATCTTCTCCCTATACGTTAATTTTATATAAAATATCTAACATGTATGACTTTAATTCATGGATGTTCAAATTTAAGTTATAGTACTTCATGGATGTTCTAACTTTTATTATATATGTTTTAATAAATTGTAGATTGATAATTTGAAAGCTAAAATGAAGAATGAAAGAATACTTTTTTTTTTGAACGGCAAATTTGGATCACTGACGGGGGCATTACCCACCCACCCGATCATCTACAATCCTCATCAGGAGAAAACTCACCATAAGTGAGAAAACCCCATGGCCCAACTTGTAACCACTATTTATTTATTTTTTGTTACAAGTGGGACTTGAACCCAAGACCTCCCCTTTATAATGTCTTGGGTACCTCCCCTAGTCAATTGAGCTACGGATCATTGGTAAGAATGAAAGAATACTAAGGGAGAAAATGGAACAACAAAATGTGGAGATGTAACAACAAAAGGAACAACACGTTTTGAAGAGTTTATGACAAAGTTTGGTCAATGATTGGATTATTAAGATTTGCGATATATACTTCTATGAAGATGGTAATTATATGGTCGAATTGTTGTAAACAAGTTTTATAGATTTTTTTTTCTTTTATTTTTAGCAGGAAAAATTTGGAAATTATTAATATTTAAAGGAAAATTGGAATTTAATAATACAAGTTTTAAGTGATTGGCGGATAATAATATGAGTTTCATATTTGCACCATAATAATACGAATTAAATATGTTGGTGATTATAATGATACGCCGTTATTTTTTTTATCTTTTGATTAGGGTTCGATTAGGATAATAATATGAAGTTTCTTCCTTTTCTTTTTGTTTCTTTCTCTTATCTTTCGATTAGAGTTGATTCGAACCCTAATCGAAAGATAAAAACTAACGAGCGTATCATTATAATCACCAACATGTTTAATTCGTATTATTGTGATACAAATGTGAAACTCATATTATTATTCGCCAATCACTTAAAACTTGTATTAGAAAATTCCAATTTTCCATATTTAAATATAGTTTTTTTATGAAAAAAAATCAGATTTGTCACTTTTGCATTGCATTTTTAGTAGGAAAAATCTGAAAGTTACTGTTTTATATATATATATATATATATATATATATATATATATATATATATATATATATATATATTGCAAAAAGAAAATGCCTTCAAAAGTGTGGCAGGAAAAATAAAATTAGAATTTATGATTTTTAAAATAATAAAACAAAATGTTGTAATTACGTCGCAAGACAAATAAAAGTCGTCTTTGTTACTTTTGTGTAGTAGTGTATAGAAAGAAAATAAAACCAGAAAAAATAAGTCGTCTGCAATGATGTCGCAAATAGAAAATTAAAAATATACGCTAGGAGTCTCATTGTGTCGCAAACGAAGTTAAATAACTTTTATAAGCATAAATTCTTTGTATTACTAAATAAAAAGTTGGAAATGTGTTTTTCTGAAAATTTTTGTAAGCATAAATTCTTTGTATTTGTTACCCATTTGGTGTCTAAAGTGAGTTTTTTTCCTTTCTTTCTAATAGTATACAAATATAATATAAAAGTATTTAATGTGTATTAAAATTTAACTTGCACATATAATCTTCCACCATACTATGTTTAAAAACAAATTTAATGGACAACACGCCATGTTTAAAAACACACCATCTAGGTCTACTTATGTGTCTCACCAAACTTTCATCTATGAAATCCTACTTCACCTTTTTTATTTATTTAATAAATTAGTTATAATCATCTCTTAAGCATGCAATTCACTTTTAATACATGCCCTCTAATTTATATTTTTAGTTCTAATTTATAAAATGTTGTTATTAATTTTATATAATGTTCCCTTATATACAATATATGGTTTCTATGTGTGACACCTTACGTCTATCCATACGAGTATTATGTATTTCAAGTTATTTAAAAACATACAAGTTTTAATGCACAACTCACAAAACACACTAACTTTTGATTCTTTCAAAGCAGAACCAGAGATATAGCAGGATTGAAAATGTCATAATAAAATAGTAAACAACCAATTAATGAAAGACATATTTCTGAATCAAACAAAAAATAATAGCTAGTGTTTTTTTACCAATTCATCCTTTGTGAATGTGATGTTTGAGTGTAAAGAAAAAGATAGCTGGGGCCCCACATTGCCATTGAAGAACATATTCCCTTACCTGCACTTCACAACACATAATATTTCCTTCCTCCATACACCAGACTCTGCCCTTCTGTTGTTCAGATACATACATACATACATATTATAGATATATAGAGATACAGAGTGAGAACCACAAGCCTGGTGATATATGCTTTAATTCAGAAGAACACATATGTCCAACTTCACTCAATTCTGGGTTTCTATGTGGTATGTCTCTCCCTATACACACACACACATATGAGTTTTTATAGTTTTCTTATTTTAATTCTATACAAGAATTGTTTACTAATTGCTGAATTATCATCTCAATATTATGATAATTTGACATGATCTTTTATGTTCTGGAAACATAATTGAAGCAAAGATTACATTAAGTTCTTGATAGTTTCCGGTTCATAAGTTCTGGTTGTTTCCCAATTATTGTTTCTATGTTTTGATACATTCTCTCAAAAGTTTTCTGCATTAATCTTTAGAAATAAGAAGAAGAAGAATAAAAAAAGAAACCATTTTTACCATTTTATCCAAAATAAGCCATTTAATTTGTTGATCTTTGTTACTGTAAATTTAATCCCAGTATCTGTTTTCTATATTATGATTAAAATTTTCAAAAAAAAAAATATTTTAATCTCTAGCTTTTATTATCTTTTTCATTTAAATATATTAGCTCACAAAGTTTTCCAATATAATGCAAGGAAAATACCCAAAAAAAACTGTTTTTATGGAGAAAGAAATTCTTTTTTTCTTGGTAAGCATAACCTATTTTCTACTAAAAAGATTTTATATACTTTATAATTAAAAGAGATGATAGAATTTTGTGGTTTATTTTGCAGAAAAATGGAGGTAAATGGAAAATCATTGGAGAGAAAGGTGTCATTGAAGGCTCTACAACTGGGAAATTCATTTTCATGTCAAATATGTGTGATTGGATTTCTATGTGGAGTATGTCTAACTTCTCTCTTTCTTGCTGCCCTCACTTCTTTTGCTTCTTTTCAGTTCTCCCCCAGTAGTTCCAGTTCCACTTCCTATTTTCTCAGTAAGTTAATTTCTCTCTTCCCACCTTAATTTATATATATAATTACAGTAATCATAAGTTCAAAATATTTGAAATTCTTTGTTTCTATCAATTGTATATCCGAAACTTAGTGGAGTATTTGGTAAGATGGATTATGACATTTGTGAACCATAATAATTGAATGATAAATATAAACTTGTTAGTCAAAAATGAACAAATGAGTAGTACTTGGTCCTAAAGAGTGTGTCACTGAAGCAAACTAAAGTTAGTACTTAGTACAACCTTCTAGACTAATTTTTTTTATTTCCAAAAAGAAAAAAGAAATCTACTTTAACTTATACATCATATTATGGATATAATTTAATAGAAATATTAATCGGGTATATCACGAAATTGGGCATTGACTCACCGTGTAACGACTTGCTCGACTCAGAGCTTGCCTACTTTTGTTTTTCCAATTCCAAAGGCAAATAGGTGATTAGGGATTTATCTTGTTTACTTTACAGTTGAGAGCTTTCTTATTTCTGAAAAAAGTCAGATCATTTTAGTTTTTTGGTAGTCAACATGTGTATTTTCATGATTTTTCTAATATTAATATAGTTCTATTTATTTGTGATGAGAAAATAGGTTAGTTTATATTTTATATACTATACCTATTTCCTATGATTCATCTACAAGTGTATATGTTTGAGTTTACTGTCACATATATTTAGTACAATTTGTTGCCTTGTGAGCTAGGTTTTGCATATATAAAGTGATCACTTTATATACCTTTTAAAGTTTTAGTTCTTTTCGTGGTTAACAAGGTATATGTGAATTTATTTGATAGAAGCATGGTGTAATTTTGATTATTCTAATATACCAAGATACGGATTTGGTGCTAATAATACTATATTACAATAACATGGTTCTATCTTGTCATTTTTGGCTTGCTTTTGAAGTTTTACCTAACGAATTCGGATGGTTTTCCAGATGCATTAACGGCTCGAGAATGTGATTCTAGACCTGAAGTACTAGAAAGAATGGTGATATCACAGAACTTGATGGAGGTCCAAGTCAACAAGCAGGTCAACTCAATCTACTCGGCTTGGAGCACAATGCTAAACAAGTCAATCACCGGTGAAGCTAATATGTTTTCACAAAATACAGTAACCGGCGGGTCTAAGGTGCCTAGACCTCCTCATTTGGATAACTGTAAGTTGACGAGTGAGGCCAATCGGATTCTCGATAAACGTGCTGAAGACGGGAAACTACCACCATGGACAATGTGGAAAGGCTTCTTGAATAACTACCCTCTGTCAACAAAAGATGAGCAGCAAGGGTATAATGGTCATCAACCTATCACCAAAGGTGCTTACCCTCCTTGGGTACGTATTAGTTCCAAAAGTCCTGACTAGAAAAGTAACTATCACCCACAAAAGTTTACTTACTGTTAAAATACACCAAAGATCAGCTACATATCTGATGAAATTTAAAAAAGAAATCAAAACCGTCGTTTTCGGTGAAAGGTACATCGCTGATCACGGCCATCCGAACATGACAGATGTCGGTAATCTGCCGGTGATGCTGACTTTAGCTTCACTGAGGGACCACGGCGGATTGGTGGGACCCAGTTGGTGACATGTGTGTATATTTATTTATTTATTTATTTATTTATTTGTTAACGGGTCGTTACAGATTAAAGGGTCGGACGAAGAAAACTATCCGCTAACAAGGAAAGTGCAAGGTGATATATGGGTGCACCAACATCCTGTGAACTGTAGAGATCCAGATGTAAAGTTTCTCGTCGCAGATTGGGAGAGAATACCCGGGTTTGGTATGGGAGCCCAGTTTGCTGGGATGTCCGGGCTTCTTGCACTCGCCATTAACGAAAATAGGGTGCTTGTCACAAACTACTATAATCGAGCCGACCACGATGGTTGTAAAGGTAGCTAGACAAACTTGCTAAAACAGATAGAAACTTTCATCACAAGGTCTAGTAATTTCTGAGTCGGGTATATTTTCACATCAGGTGCATCGAGGTCTAGTTGGTCATGCTATTTTTTCCCCGAGACATCACAAGAGTGTAGGGAACGAGCGTTTGAACTCATGAACGAGAAAGGAGCATGGGAGACAGGAGTTGTTACAGTAAAAGAAAACTACACCACCAAACAGATATGGACCGGCCCGATCCCACGGTAACTTTCAGCCCTTGCTAACTTGCAGTTAATTTAGAAACTGTCACTAAGTTAGTAAGTTCATTTCATATCTGTGACCAATGATTTAGTGAAAGTTTATTACAGGATATGGGGTATTCCTTGGAGTTATATGCAGCCAACAACAGAAGTGAACGGTACGTTAATCGGCTATCATCGGAGAATGGACTGGAGATGGTGGCGAGCACAGGTAGGTAGCGAGATCACATGATCTTTGATGAGTATTTTTCATGATTGGTTTTACTTAACTATATGTATATTCAGGCTTTGCGTTATCTTATGAGGTTCCAAACAGAATACACATGTGGTTTACTAAATGTAGCTCGACACTCCGCGTTTGGATGGGAAGCTGCCGAGTTAGTTCACTCGATGAGTCTCTCGGATCACTTCGAGGTTTGTTGAATTACAATGTTACCCTTTAAGGCTTTTACTACCACCAAGAAAGACATTAATCATCTGCTGAATTAATCCTTCGGTTTTCAGGAAAGTTATACGAAAGATTCTAGATCTGGGATCGAAGAATACGTATGGTCTAATCACGAGCCATGGACGCCAAGGCCGTTGCTAAGTGTGCACGTAAGGATGGGAGACAAAGCATGTGAAATGAAGGTGGTTGAGTTTGAAGAATACATGCGTCTTGCTAACAGGATTAGAAACCGATTCCCTCATCTGAAACGAATCTGGCTCTCAACGGAGATGCAAGAAGTGATCGATAAAACAAAGTTATATGGGAACTGGAAGTTTTACTACTCAGATGTGAGACGACAAGTGGGAAACATAACTATGGCGGTGTATGAAGGAAGCCTGGGTAGGGAAACAAGCACCAATTATCCGCTGGTGAACTTCTTGATGGCTACCGAAGCTGACTTCTTCGTTGGAGCGTTGGGTTCGACATGGTGTTTTCTGATAGATGGAATGAGAAATACGGGTGGAAAGGTGATGGCAGGGTACTTGAGCGTTAACAAGGATCGGTTTTGGTGAAAGCAGAATGGTTCGATGTAGGTTTGGTTCATGATTGGCGATAGGTTAGACTCGGGATGTGTACGTACGAGTTGTGTCTTTTAGTTTCCCTCTTGTTTACTTATCATGTACAAACTACAAAACATCATTGTATAAAAAACCTATGGGTATGAAAACTCACATAATAATTAGACATTATAAACACACCAAATGCTGAGACTTGAACCCGTACAACTCGGTTGGAGATAAACACGCGATGTCCTGTCAACACATATACATGTGTCAAGTTAAGCTGAAGAGCAGTAATATAGTACTGGAGATGGTATTTCAAGTAAAACTGTAAAACTTAATAAATAATTTGAACATTAATACAACATGTTGAAGCTGTTCCTGAGAAAACTATCAAAAATACTGGAACAAACCATCACCAGATTGCATAAAAATAAGAACCCTAAATATCAAGAACAAATCACTCCAAATCTTTGCTCATCTGCCTTGAGCCATTTTCACCGCTTCCATCTGCTGCAGATCTCTTCTTGTGTTTCCTAGTCTTGCCTTTCTTGGCCTTCATCCGTCGTTTCTTCTCATTCGCATCAACCCATGTGTAGTCTGCTGGTATGTTGAACGGGTCGGTTTCGTCCCTGAAACCACGACTCTCACCGTCACTTGTTTGGTCACCACGGGTCCCCTTCATCCATGAGATCCATGATGTTGACCCCTCACCTTCTTTAGATTTTGAATCTTGGAAGTGAGTTGGGCTCGAGAGCGGTGTTGAAAATTCTTCTGATGCACTTTGTAGCTCCTCAAACTTTGTAAATGTTACAAGTACTCTTACTGTTGGTACAATTGGAATCGCAATCTGCACTCACATACAGATATCTATTTTATCGAAAATTTGACAATGTTTTGCGGGTAAACTTAAATGAAACGATATAATTAAAAAAAAAGGTACCTTGACAGGGAAGGTACCAGTAGGTAGTTTAGTGGTTAAAAGCTCCCTTAATCTCCTAATGGCCTTCACCTTATTAGCTAAGATGTCGAGTAATGGCACAAGCTCATCTGTTTTCAAAGGGAAATCCGGTGTTAACCAAAGAACGGGTCTCAACCCTTTTTTGTACTCACTTTCATGCTTAAGATCTGTTGTTGATCCTTTTTTCTTTTTCTTTTTAACACTCTTATCTCTCCCTTTCATAGACTCACCATTGTTGTCATCTGCTAAAGTTTCAGATGACGGTTTTTGAGATTCATTTAGTCTTGAAAACTTTTTTAGAATCTTGGAATCTTCAGGATCATTATTTTTAGAACCCTTTTTGTTCCAACCAAACCAACTTTTCTTATCCTTAGCATTGGATTCAGAGTTCTCAAACGAAACCGCATCACTATTTTCATGGTGGGTTTGTTCTTCATCATCACAAACATTTTCAGAGTTCCCCATTTTAAGAGCGGAATTCAATTGCCTCTTTTCTTCAGGTGTCAAAACATCATCATATTCATCGTGGTCAACTCCATTTTCAATTCCTCCTTGTTCATTGGAGAAAAGCTCCTCATCTGTCATGGCACCTGGGACCCGTCTTGATTTCACACTCACCATCACATGGAGCATTTCATACACCTTACTCTTCCATGGTCCCACAGGTTCTGTTCTCTCTTGTCTTCTCCAGTTCAAATGAGGAACAAGCTCGGCTTGAGTCACATCAATCCCGGGCCTGTACATATTGGTTTGAGACATTAATGCAACTTCATGAGCCACTTCAGCTTCTGAAGGTTGTGCACCCGCACCCTCTAGTGCATTTGTTATTTCTTTTTCTTTATGTGAGAGAACAATCAAAGATCCAGGCGGTAAACACACTTTACCATCTTCTCCCGAATACCCATCTCCAAGAAACATGAAAGTTTGATCCGATCGTTGAATTCTGAACCCATCAAATCCTGCTAGAGTCATATCAGCCCGTAGATTAGACCCACGTTTCCATATCCGGTAAGTATCCGAAGGGGCAATCCTTCCTATAAACGGAATTACCGAGCTTTCAAAATGGAAAGTTATTTCCATGTAAAAATCACGAATACGGTTAGCAGATGCCACTATACGGGGAAGCCTTCGGCACCATTTAGCCCACGCTAACGGCTGGTAATGGCGGGCAATAATCATGGCTATGTTTTCTTCTCGATTACAAACGGCCTCTTGAAGAGCACTCCATCCATGCTCGTTTTGAAGACTCCAATCCGCACCAGCAGCCATTAAAATGTCTGCAGAAACCGGATCCTTGAGACGAACAGCAAGATGAAGAGGAGTTTCCCTGCCGGGAACATCACGGCGGTCAATCACAGCTGAAAAGGCATCAGCATCCAGCTCAGAAGCTACCGATTCAGCCTCGGTACTAACCGCACCAGCTTTAGCTAACCGAGGAAGGGTGGCGATAAGTTTCTTAAGGGTGGAATGGTCTCGTTGAGCAACAGCTAGATGAGCAGGACTATGGGAATACTTGGAACAGTCTTCCATCAACTCTTTGTGTTCTTACTAATTCAAATTAGATAAAGGATTCACCAAATTTCTATACACTATCATAAATCCAAAAACCCCCAATTGTCAAAGCTCGATGAACTACTAACTTATAACCTAATTTCGCTCCACATTGGGGAAAACAGAACTCATAATTTGAAGATTAATTCAAGATCATAAAACCTTCAACTACTACTACTACTCGTGTAATCGGTTCTATGCTAAAGCAATTTCCCCAAATCTGAAAACAGAAATCAAACAAGTTTTAACTAAATTATAACGTCGACATTATTTACTAAGTAAAATGGAATTCAAGCAAGCAGATAAGATCAATGATAATGGAGAAACAAGTTGTGTGACGTTTTTTCAAGTTAATTGCGATTGGAAACGAAGATAACAAGAGATAGAGCAAGAGGATAGTAAGTATACCTGAAGGGATCGAAACAGCTGATTGCTTGCATGTGGTGAATCATCGTCTTCCTCTTGTTCTTCGCGGTTCAGATCTCTGTGTGCATCTAGATTAATGATAAATCCAGGGAAGAGTGGATCATGTGAAGCTTAAAAGCAGCATATTGGTTGTTCAATTGTTTTTGGCTTTACAGAGGTCAAAAGGACAACGATGGATTCACGATCCAGTTTTTTGTATTCGTTTTCTTTGTTAATGTTAAACTTATTATTTATTTATTTATTGAATTTTCAAATTTATATCGGGGACATATGCAAAATAAAAGATAAGGGGCTATTGTATATCTTAGGGGTGTCTTTTTTACCCGCAACCTGATTACCGAACCCGACCCGAATTCATCCGATCCGAATTATTGTAAACCCGAATTCTCCGAACCCGTTACCCGTTACACTTCAACCCGAACCCGAATTAGTTATATGGGTTGGTAATAGGGTTGATCTTGTGTTGTTCGGGTCAACCCGATTAACCCGAATACACATATTCATTTCGTCGAATATATTTTAAATATGAGATTTACACATCCAACCATCTATGACTCCATATTCTTATTCAATTTATAATTAACACCATATATATTTTTGAATATGGATATCCTTATTCCAGTCAAATTTTGTTTATCTTTTTAAAGTACTGGATACACATTTTATACTTTATAATCCATCTATTCTAAAAACAATCATACCATATATATTATGCGTTATATTCTAGGTTATTAGAAGTTTAGTTTCTTAAGACAGTTAAAGTCAATGTTTTAAAAACCGGTTCAACCGGTCCGGTTCAACCGCCAACCGGTCATCATACCGGTTTTTTAATCCCCGGTTTTTTGGACATAACCGGACCGTTTTGAACCGGGCGGTTTTCCGGTTTTTCCCGGTTTTTTCCGGTTCAACCGGTTTTCTGACATTTTTAAAAAAAATATTTTTTTTTTAAATTTATTGTTATTTTTTATTATTTTTTAAAGTTTAAAACTTATATATTCTTATGAAATACCTATTTGGTATTATTTTTTAGTGGATTATCATTGTATTTTAACTATTTTTGTTGTGGTGTACAAATTTATTAACATTTTTATAAAAATATATATATAAATCCCGTAACCGGTTCAACCGACCGGTCTAACCGGTCCGACCGGTCGAACCGGCCCCGAAAAGTTTTCCGGTTCAACTAAAAAACCGGTTTTTAAAACATTGGTTAAAGTTATATAAGGTTTAATCCATTCTTCCATTGTACTACGAACTCAGTTTCATCAACTTATTTGAATGATTCCGCTCTTTTCAACCGTAAGTTATGTTGAGACAAGATATTTAATATCTTTTGTATTTAACCCGAAACCCGAATAACCCAATCCGAATCAACCCGCAATCCGAAACCCGAAACCCGAACAACCCGAGGCAATTAGGGTCGGGTTGTGGGTTGGATTCCATATACAGAAAACCCGAAAAACCCAACCCGTTTAACCCGAAACCCGAATACAAAACCCGATCAACACCCCTAGTATATCTCATCTATCTCGACTAGTGGATTGTATATTACCCCGACTTACTCCTCTAACCGTTATGGAGTGGGTTCTTGAACTACTATTATTGTCTCAACATCGGTTTTTACTTTTTGATCCTGACCTTGAATTTTTAGATTATCGTCGTAGACTAACCATCCAAGAGGCACCTAATGGGTATTGTTGTCCAGCGAATAATCCAAGCTCCATGCCACTAGGCCATCTTGTATGTTATTATCTTCGTAGGTTGGTCACCCAATAGATTTTTTGTTTGTGTTTAATGGGTTAAAGTATAAGTTTTTCTTAAACTAGTAGGGTACTTGCACGATGCAGTGGAGAACATAACACACTAACACACACATTGGTAAAACATTTCACCAATTAATTTGTGAAGTATCATATAGATATGAAGGTCCAATAAAAGTTTATATTTATACAAAATAAAAATAATTTTAAAATTTAGTTAAACATTATTACATAATCACACCTCCAAATTAATTTCGCTATTAGTTGTTTGTGTTATTTCATTGATCACACCTCTATATATAATTACAATGACCTATACTATTTACAATTGAATCCTTATACTAATGAGTATTTACAATATAATAACCTAGTCTAATATACCCCTTTAGTCTAAGGATGAGGTTGTCGGATGCTTAGACCGGTACGAAAATCATCAAAAAGGACCCGAGGAAGACCTTTTGTAAAAATATCAGCAAACTGGTAACATGATGGGACATGTAAAACCCGGATGTGCCCCTGTTGAACTTTCCCACGAACGAAGTGTAGGAAAACCTCGATTTGTTTTGTGCGCTGATGATGTATAGGATTTTGAGACATGTATATCGCACTAACGCTATCACAATAAACCACATAGGTGCGATACGGGGGTGACCAAGCTCAAGCAATAAATTTCAAACCCAGCAAAGTTCAGCAACGACATGAGCGACCCCCCGATATTCGGCTTCAGCACTTGATCGGGAGATGGTTGTCAGGCATTTAGAGGACCAAGAGATGAGATTGTCCCCAAGAAAGAAGCAGTGCCCAGACTTGGAGCGGCGAGTGTCGGGACAGCATGTCCAGTCTGCGTCGGTATAAGAAGTAAGAGAGCTGACAGAGGTACCGCGCATGTGTAGCCCCAAAGTGAGCGTGCCTTTTATGTATCTGAGAATTTGTTTGAGGGCATTGAAATGTCTAAGCCGTGGATCATGCATATACATGCGAACCTGTTGTACTGCATACGAAATATCAGGCCTTGTGAACGTTAGATACTGAAGCGCCCCTGCTAGGCTCCTATAAAGGGTTGGATCATCAACTGGGGGTCCGGCTATTTGACCGAGCTTACCCGAGGTGTCAACAGGTGTATGACAGGAATTGCAATTTGCCATTTTTGCCCTTTCAAGGATCTCCTGGGCATACTTCTGTTGAGATAAAAAGTGTGTGTGAGCATTGCGAGAGACGGTGATGCCAAGGAAGTAAGAAAGAGGACCCAAATCTTTCATGGCGTATTCTTTGGAAAAGTGAGCCATGATATGTTGCTTCAGACCTGCAGAAGAAGTAGTTAAAATTATGTCGTCGACATATAAAAGGATATAGGCCGCCTCCGCTCATGGCGGTAGATGAAGAGTGAATGGTCACACAGATTGTGTTTCATGCCACTTGTAGAGACAAAATCTGTGAACCGCTGGTTCCAAGCCTGTGGTGCCTATTTAAGCCCATAAAGAGACCGTTTTAGCTTACACACATGATCTGGAAAGGATGGGTGCCTGAAGCCCAATGGCTGGTGCATGTAAACTGTTTCAGCAAGATGGTCGTGCAAGAATGCGTTTTTAACATCGAGCTGACTAATGTCCCAGTTGTGAGCCAGAGCCAGAGAAAGAACAGTACAAATAGTGGTTGGCTTAACGACTGGACTGAAAGCCTCTTGGCAATCCACTCCAACCTGCTGCAACCTGCCATCACAAACTAAACGCGCCTTGTAGCGCTCAAGAGACCTGTCAGATTTCAATTTATGTTTAAATAACTATAAACACCGAACAACATTCATATCATTGTGTCGAGGTACAAGCTCTCATGTCTTATTGTCGCTAAGAGCAGTAAATTCATCGCTCATAGCACGGTTTCAGATCGGGTTATGGAGGGCATCAGATGGGTTTTTGGGAAGAGGATCGATGGGTAAGGATGTCTGGAGGTTGAACAATTGTTTGGGTTTGGAGATACCGGACATGCTCCGTGTATGTATCGTATGAGTAGGTGGAGGTGGAGTCGGTGGTGACGGCATGGGTGACGGGCTGTGGTGAGGCGTATTGGGATTGGTATGGGAGGTGGCGGACGAGGTAGGAGTGGGGGAGGTGTTGGCCACCGAAGGAGTGTGGGCCTGTGGGGAATAAATCTATTTCTCTGTGTTGTTAGTGGGTTGAAGGCATGGAACGTTCTTACTTTAAACCGTTAAATTTGCTTATGCTAGAAGCATCAAGCATACACATGGTGTGGCAAGTAAGATAATTTCAGTCTAACTCAAATAAGAAAATATATATCTTTATTGTCACGACTCGCCTAAATTATAAATCATAGTCTAATCTATTACTATGAATTTCATAAATGAGCTAAGCCTTGGCTAGACCTCGCCCGTGAAGTAAATCATCGCACCTATGGTCCAACCATTGATATCGACACATCTGACAAATGTTCGGTAGTTCCTCTATGCAATCCTTTTCCTTCTTCTTGTTGCTGCATATCTCGTTTGTACACATCTTCTCTTTGTTTTCGGGGCCTCTAGTGAGTTACAGACAGAGTTTGAAAATGTCAAATCTTTGATGATTCTATCATCTATGATTGAGTTGCGAAAAATTCTGGATAGGTGTCCTACATCTGAACCGAATTCTTTCTGGTTTGAATTTATATTCATATTGAATTTATATTCATATTAAAAATAGATTTCTTTTCTATAGTCCATATTTATGAAAATATATAGACTCAAATTACTCTTTCGAGAGATTAAGCCAATATCTATATCTACATTAATCGATATCCATGAAAATTGAATTTTTAAAATTGAATAATTAAGAACTATTATAAAAAGTAGAGTTACTTCTTTTTTCCTGCCCGGGTCAATAAAGTTATGCAAGATTTTGATTTATTTATCTCTTATTTTATATATAATGGATTTACCTGGACTAATACATGATTTTCTTTTAGTGGACCTCCCCAGAAGTTAATTTTAATGTGGCCGATTTCCCTTCTTTTGGAATCAGTTTCGCTACAGCACCCGCTGCTCTAGCTAATTGTCCACCATTTCCAAGTGTGATTTCTATGTTATGTATGGCCGTGCCTAAGGGCATATCGGTTGAAGTAGATTCTTCTTTTTTATCAATAAGGCATACAATGATTCTTTCACCATTTGGGGCGTTAATTTACCTACTCAAATTCATATTGTTCGTCTAGATCGTATCCGATCGATAATCTCGAGTGAACCACGAGAATATTCGATCCGAAAGTGTTCACACGCTTTCTAGACAATCCAGGAAACTCTCGATTTCTAACATGTTTTTATCTTGGAAATGTGACAAGCAAGATGTTGCGATTCGCGCTTCGCGACGGCGGTTTTCAATAGCATTTATGGGTAGTTCGGTCTCATCCTAGTCGACATGCACTAAAAGACGCCAAAAGATCTAGTTTGATGATACACCTCACTAACAAAGCGTGGGTATGTTATATCCCCTTTAGTGGGCATCTGTCTAACATTAAATGTCCAAACGTATTGTGATGCGCGCATTGCGGTTGTTGTTGTTCGATTCTATATTTTGAAATTCCGGATATGTTGTCACGGGTAGTTAAGCGTTATGTGAAGCGAGTAATCAAATTTATCAACGCAGGTTTGTGTCAAATAATTATGCAATGTGATATATTCATGTACTGAACTTAAACTACTAAACAAATACATAACCAATATCAAGAACAAAAGTAAAGTTCTCCCCTAATTTCAAAATGGCAAAAATATAATACGTTTAGTCTAGCATCCAAAGTGCAAGTTTAGATTAAATGAGACATTCTACGAACTTCCATTTCAATAAATATATGAAATAAAGCAAGGAAAACCAAAGGTTGTAGAGGATGGAAGATGAAACTAACAGTCAATTATTCCAAATCGTAATAAAATGGAGTTCTGTCACACATATTTGCAAGGAAAATTTAAAAAAAAATCCCAAGTGAAATGGCATAGGAAATAAACAATTCAATAAATATATGAAATAAAGCAAGGAAAACAAAAGTTTAAGGAAATAAACAATTCAATAAATTCAGTTCTGTAACACACATTTATAGGGAATACAAATACAATCCAAGTGAAATGGCAGGATATCGACCTAAATGAAATCGCAGATCCATCGTATCCTATCGACCTAAACCAATTAGTAGAACCCCACATGCACAAAAATAAGGCTACGAAAACAAAAAAAGGAGTAAAATTCACTAACCAACAACGAAAACCCGAACAAATACAGGGCGTAACAATGGAAGACGATAATTCTCAAGTGTCAAGTCCTTAAAACCTTGCCTTGTAAAACAATAACCTGAACAAATACAGGGCGCAACAACAGACTGATGTGTTTTAAATAGACCGATGCGCTTTCCTTAATTCGCAAGAAGTCCAACAAACCTAATTGTAAAAAGAAAGCGCATCGGTCTATTTAAAAACACAAACAACAGATTAGTTGGCAAAACGGTAACATCAATCTCCATATCTTTTGAGTAAGGTATCATCCACTATTGGAACATAACAATTATGACGCACCAAATTAGATGAGAAAGAAACAAATAGGTAATTTAAATACATGGGCAAAAAATAGTACACTACATTCATAGTAAAAGCAACAACAAATAGAAAAAGAACAAAAACAACACACACAATCACACATGCACACAACGACCAATCCAAAATAAAAAAGAACCTAGCAAGAAACATCAACTCAACCTTTGTACCCAATCAATTTCTCACATTGGAAACCCGTTAATAATCTAATTTGGTCCAACCTAGCCTCGTTACAAACCAAAATGTTATAGGCCTTAGCAGGAATTCTAAAACATTAGATTTTTTGTGTTTTTTTGTTGCAGAGGTACGTTACCTTATGGGACAATTTCCTCAGAGACATACAATAATAAAGATCAGATTGCTCTCAGTGAGGAAAATAATCAATTACACACAACCTATCCCATTGAACAGGAAAAGAGATAAACAGAGTAAAAGAGCATAACACCTAGATATCTCAGAGCTCCAAAGTCGAATGGGTAAATTAAAAGTTCCATGAAGTAGGGAGAAGAGGAACAAATGAATAAAAAATTCTATGAACGTGAACACCAAAGACAAAAACATTGCAGATTATGGATACCTTTGACATTAGCAGAGAAGAGCAGGGACCTTCAAAACATACATACAACCTGTCAGTTTGTCTTTAATGATTAATATCACTTACATGATATATAATAACCTTAAATAAAGTTCAACTAACCTGAAACAAAGATGAAATACGGTTGTGGTCGCCATAGCTAGGACATACTCGTATCTGCAACTCAATATGCCTTCATATCCTCTTCCTAAAAAAATAAATGGAAAATGAATTTATCTCATTAGGACTGCAAGCGATACACAAAGAAAGAATCCAATTTAAAGAAAAATAACTAGCAATGAAGCAAGAACATGATAAATCTACAAACCACTGTAGTTTATACGTTCTTCAATCCAACAACCGATTATGCGAGGAAGAAAAGAATGTGTGAGAGACTACGGACTCGAGAAATTGAGTAAATTAACTATAGAAATACCTTATCTAAGACTATTGGTTTGAGACAGAGAAGATCAATTGCCAGGCATGAGTTTTGGTTTTTCACCACAACATCCGAATTATCAACCTCGTCGATCTCAGATAAGCGAAAGCCTAACACTAAAAATTTGAAATGGACACGGTGATCATGAAATTCATTTGAGGGTTGCAATTTTCTTTGATGTGTGCCAATCCGATGTTTCTTTGATCTTTGAGGGATCTGCGTCGTAGTCAAACCTTGTACGGGTGAAAAAAAGTACCTTGCACTTAAAATGACACCCACGATTTGAGACATCAAGGAAAAACCAAAAGAAGAACAAACATAACTCTGAGTTGTCTCCATTGAACCAAATCCAAAATAAATTAAACACAAAACATACGTCTAGGTTTTGCTATTCAAAAAGGGCTGGCGACGCAGCTTGTTGCCCACGTTCCCGGCATGACGACTTCATGTCATGTGTATTTCCCTTTTGAGTTGTATGCTTTATGGTTGAATAAATAAAATTCATCTGGTGTGGCAACTGAGGTACCTTGAAATGTCGTAACCTAAGGCTGGATGCGAACCTTTGGAAGGTAAAACGGCATCCTCCCATAACTTCTTCACTTTCAGGAGAGGACTGAAGAGAGATTTTTGTAGACAGAGAGAGGAAAAAAAACCCATAAGTCAAATGTGTATAGAGAGAGGGAGCAACTTGTTTAATGCATATAGATAGATAGAGAGAGACAATAGTGGAGAACAGTGAAACATTAAGGGGAAAGGTAGCCAACAATAAAGAAGGACGGGAAGGTATAGACGTCCTGCTCCTAAGCACTGGTGTAATCGAACACACTCACGCCAAGTAACCAAGGTAGTCAAACGAATATAATAAAATTACATGTTAATATAATAATCAATTATATTATCTGAATGTGAGCCATGAAAGCACGCAGTGGGAGTTGTACCAGACGTTATCCTCACACAGACGCATAAAGACTTGTACAATGAGCTTCATGAATATAATAATCCATTCTATTTGATTTTCCAATTGTATTTTGTTAAGAGTAGGTAATAAAGATGGCAATGTGTGACAAATAAAATATTAATATTAAATGTTGTATATAAAGAAGTATTTACAAATTTATAAATAGATGTTATTTTATTGTTCTTTATTGTTACTAACGTACTCTACAACTTTTATTGTAAAAATATTTATAATTATTATTTAAAACCTATATGGTCCGCTATATACGATGGTTGTGATAGTTTACAGTTTCAACGCACACTTAAAACTGATAGAAGAATATATAGAGATTTATGAACTATATCGATTTCACTATTTTAAACTCGTATAATACACGGGTTCTAACCTAGTTGTGAATAATCAGTTCCATACTTAGACCCTAAGGGTAGAGTTGAATACTTACCAAATCCATCTTATCTGAATAGTTAGCAAATCTAGTTAGGTGATGCACTGGATAGTAGATCTAGTTTGATTACAAGTCTAATAGGTAACTTGTTAAGCAATTTTTTTTAAATTAATTTTCTTTAATAATAATAATAATAATTAAACGTGACGGTGTGAAAATACATCGATTAAAGAAAGAAAAATAATTAAACACGGAGATGCATAGAGAAACGCTTGCGATTGGTTTTAGTGTCAACTTGTCTAAAGGTTCAACCCACTTGGATACCACTTGTCATGAAGTCATCTTTCTAGGTCCCGTTCGACACCGTTGATTGATGTCCCAAGAGCGAGCTAGCTATTTCGTCTCACTCATGACAATGAAGTTCATTGATTTCGTACCGCCTTTATAATAAGAGTCATCAGGAGGACGACTACAACCCCGATCAATGTTAAGCATGAAGTGCAAGCACCTTCGTTGTAAGAATTTTCTTAATCGTCGTGATTGTCCTGTTAGGCCATTTGTAGTGGACCGTGGTGGGGGCACTTTAGCCTTGAAAAAACCTAGAACACCCCCCCCCCCCCCAACCCACCCACCACCCTGTGCGTTTTGGGGAACTCCATGGTTTGCACAACAGGCACAATTTTTTTATTTTATTTTTTCTCCACCAACCACATAATTACACATCTATTTTCTCTATTTTAAATTAAACATCATATTTACACAACAACCAATCACACTATCACTACCTACTATACCACTTTTTCACTTTCACACTATTACTTACGTGACATTGGTGTGGCGTATTTTTAAGCTTTGAAACTTCACACCACTACAAATGACCTTAGTGCGTTGAAGACTTGAAACGTTCTTACTTTAAAACCGCTATATATGCTTGTGTTAGAAGCATGCACGTGGTGTGAGAAGTAATGATAATTTCAGTCTAATATTTAAATAAAAAAATATATATCTTTATATAAACTTCTCTTTAGGTTTCAAGTTCTTTTTTAGGGTTACTATCAATTATGACCCATTAGATTCACACTTATAATTGTTTATAATATTATATCGTTAAAAATTACCATGTGAACCTCGTTTGAACTTACATCAAAGATGTTTCAAAATAATAAAAGCTCATGTTTATAACAATTTTAATAATTTCATTTTTTTAACAACTTCAACTTCAACGTACTATATATTTTAATTTGATATACTTGTAAGAGCGTAACACCCACTTTTAAGACTCAATATCAAATTTAAACACGTAGCTTATGTCCGAGGTTTTTCTTTATTCTTAAATCTAGAGATCTAGAGTATAAATAGATATTTTTCTTTTCTTTATAGTTTATGTCTGAGGTTTTTCTTTATACTTAAATCTAAAGTATAAATAGCTATTTTTTTTTAATTTAAAGTGTCAAACTTTAGTCATTAGTAACCACTCTAAAGTATCATGAGCATATATAATAAATAACTTATCAACTAGTAACAACTTTACCATCCTTATTCCCAGTGAACCCTTATCCTAGAATTTATGCCCTCCTTAATGGAGGGGTTTTTATAGAAGGATTAGATTTCTGATTGGCGAAAAGAACTCTAATGCTCAAAAATGTAGAATAGATTTCTTAATTTTTTCTAGAAAAAAAACATTCTAAGAATGGCAGCAAGGAAGGTTTATAAAGAATTTCAGTTAGAGACGCGCTTACGATAAGTTTCACAAATACAAGTGAGATTATACCTTGGAAAATCCACAGTTTTCGATGTGGTTTTCTTGGTATATCTATTCAAACACTTAACACAAACACATATAGTACATTATAAGTGGCAATAAAAATGAGAAGTTCCACATACTTAACCCCTCATAAGAGCTATAAATCTCAGGTTTCTGTAGAACAAAAAGGAAATTAATTGGGATATGTCAAGATTTTCTAGCAAATAGCTCAAAGGTGATTATATTATCCATTGAAACACCAGAACTCCCCGCCCCAATCACAGGCACAATGTTAAAGATGGGTTCCTCACAAGCCTTCACCCTATCAGTCTTTTTACCAAAATCGTCAAAATTGCTTTGGATGAATAGCGACAATGTTTCATGAGAGATGTTAGAACTTGCAGGAAAGTAAATTCTCAGATTCTGCAAATGAAAAGAGAAATGCATAAGGATTGCATCCAAAGATAATGCATGCATTATTATGCGAGAGATATATGTATATATGCCTCATACATGCATGTATGTCTATGTTGTAGAAGAGACTTACCATTACATCATCCCAAGAGAAGTAGTTTTGTGAAAGAACTTTATCAAGACGATATAAGCAAAAGTTTGCCACTTTTTCGATCCTATACTCATCGGTGATAATTAGATTATCATTACCATTTGCTGATTTGTGTGCACTAGAGCAAATCTTGTCAGCAATTTCAGTTGTAATGGATAAAATGACTACACATATTCTGCCAAGAACAACACACTTCTGAAGACATTCATCGTGCCATTTTTCTGGTTGAAAACATGAATCAAACTGATACACTTCAGATTTTAGGTCAGACGTAGCATGATCATTAGCAATTTCCTCAGTGTCAGTGTCATCCTCAACAAAGAGCACGGGTTTCACCTCAACAAAAGCTCTACAAAGTCACAACCAAATGAATGTATAAAAAAAATCAAATTATATGTTCTTAGAACTCGGAGGCAAAATGTTTGAGTGTACCTTTTTGGCAGATCAGGGACAAGCACATACAAGAAAACAGGATTTAGCACTCCAGAAAGACGGTTATGTTTTAAATTAGGTGGCTTAACCTGATTAAGAATCTCTTTATGCTTTTCTTGCATACTAATTCTGTCCCATGTTGAAGTAGACTTTGAACAATAAATGACAAAAAGTATGGCAGATGTACTTATTGAACAATTGAAGTTATTTGCAACCGCTTCACTGTTAATTAGGGCTTGTTCTAGTTCAAAAACAGGTCCCCCGTCACATAGTGACATGGTTGGAGGGTCAAGGCCCAATTGGCCTGCCATGTGAAGTATCTCTTTATGCAAAGTTGCCTACAAAATAACAGAATATGACTAGTTAAAGAGTTTCTCAAAGATTTATCATCACCATTGAAGGCCAGAGAGTACTGTAGACAATTTTACCTGGCTGTATGGGCCAATACAACTAGGAGCCCATGAAGAAATGCTTTGCACATGAAGTACTTTTTTACTTTGATCATTTGCTACCAAAACTTCCACATAAGCATTCCCTAAGCCAGCTTGTAACAGAGGTAGCTCAATTGTACTGCGGGATGGAACGCCAAAACGACATTTCTCTTGAGTTATAAAATTCACATATGTTTTGTTTGCGATAGCAAACATATTCATATCTGAGATGTATAAATGAATGTAAACTACATTCTCCCAAGAAAAACCAACTTCATAAAGTTGTGATTCTATTTTCAGCAAAATGATCTTCAAATCCTCCTGCACATCTGACATGACACAAAAATAATGACCATACAAACTAAAACATAACTTTAAGGATGGAGGAATTATCATTACAGCTCACCTACTGAAATTTCAGCAGAGTCCTGCAGCCAGCAAGATATGGAGAAAGTATTTTCCTTTTTAGTTTTTGAAACATAAAGTTTACGGTTTTCAAGTGGAGCCAAATCTAAAGCGACGTCAGATGGCTGTGATTTCCCTTCCACTATCACTAAAGATTCAGTTTGTACTTCAATTACAGTTCCCCTATTCTCCAGACTGGGACCACTAGTTTTGTTGATGTCACTTACAGAAGCAGATTGTAATTTATCTTCACAATGGAATGCCAAAGGGTGAAGGATTCCCACGGGAGCTATGGAATTTGAATCATGAAGTACAAGTTGATATTCATCTAGAACAATTCGGGCATACTGAAATAAATAAAAGGTGAAAACCCAAACATGAACAGAAAGGAAGAGATAAATGTTACAAGTCACAAAAACAGCATAACTAATAATGCAATAATTTTCATAGATACCCTACAAAGAAATAGAATAAATGGCCTGCATACTTACTGTAAAGAGGGGACAATCAAGTGTTAATGTTTCATATTCTCCTCCTTCACCACATATATTACTTCCATATAATCTGCAAAGAAAAATTACAATTTTATAAACTGATAAATAGGGAGATAAAGACTCCTTTTATAATGGTAAAAACTAATAACATACTCATTTAGCTTAAGAAGGTGTGGCCACAGGTGGGACATTTCTTTTCCCAGGTGCTTTGAAGGATCTAAACCAATAGCTGCCACCTAAAAACTTATAGTTAGAATCAAGTCTAAGACATTGAATAGTTGCATACATTACAATTAAGAGGAAAGTAAATTCAGAGTGAAGAATCACAGTATTTTACCTTCACTGTGATAGCAACAATCCCAGAATCAATCTGGTTAGGAGCACATAAAAACACAGAAAAAGTTTAGAAGTGAAGAACGTTTTAAGATATTGTCATCAAATATAATTAAACATTAAAGTACCATTTGTTGTAGGAGCAATGACTGATCCAACTTCCATAAATATGCTAGAGAAATGAGCCCTAGTCTTGAACAAACATTTTCTACCCGTAACCTTTGATAATCAGAAGCAATTGCCCCAGATGAGACTGCAGTGATAGATGGTATCTGTTTTCTTACTTCTTTTAGCAAAATAAACATGTCTTCTACTTCATCACCTGTAGTCTTGTTGTAGCTTAAATCATGGTGCCTAGAAATTAAACAATTTTATAAGCAGGAAGGAAAAAATAATAATAAGCTAATTGTCCACCTAGACAATATCATATAAAGACATTAAGCACTCAAATGTAAACCCACGAGTGTATCAACCATTAAATTAGTTATATTGTTGCAGGTGCAGGATGAACATGTAAACAACGCATTTCATATAATAAAAAAAATAGAAAATAAAACACCAAATAAAAAACAAAAACAATGCAGTGTAATACTTTGAAAGCATAAAGCTTTCTTGAAATCAAAAGAATCCGGAAAAAACTCAGATAAAAGAGTTAGATTAAACAGCTTGCCTGGTGCATCCTTGTATCTTTCGTCTAAACAAAGGCAATCCCATGCAATTTGCATAACTTACAACAATCTGATGACCAACCTGGGGCATATTAATCAATGCAAACACAAATTAATTAGTTTAATATTGCTCCCTCTAAGAAGGTTATGTAAAAATTACAGTTTGCTACTTGCTAGCACTCTGCCTTTTTTCCCTGAAACAGCAGTAGTATAGCACAGATTTTCTTTTCAAGTATAGCACAGTTAATAATGACTTAAATGAGGTTTCAATTAAAGTATATTGAAGGCTTTTAACCCTTGGGTGGATTTTAATTTGCTTCAGTTAATAGTAAGTATAGCTTTTGAACATTTTCTGCTGCAATATTTTCTCAATAAATATAAATGCAACCATTCATCTTGATACTAACGTCGGTGAATATTTATACTTGTGACAAGAATGTTCGAATTTGAACTTTTAAACTACACGGGACTAGATAAAATTGAAACATCTTTTTAACTTCTCAATTATAAACTTCAAGATACAACGCACATGTTTTTTGTATCACGCACCTGTAGAATGCAATATTTCATTTTGTGGACTTGTAAATTATAAAAAGTGTAGTTTTTTCCCTCCAAAATAAATAAACAGCCTTCACAAATATCTTTGGGTGCCCAATTACCCATATTTATAACTTATAAATTATAAGCAACGGGTACCAAGGTTTGAAAAAATGGACGAGGCGTGGGCCTCGAGGTGAGGTGGTCAGAAAACGCATATGAGGCGGCGCCTCATGGGGTATTTTGGTGCGTACGCCTCAATTAGCCGAGGCGGTGATAAATGACTGAGGCAGGGGCGCCTCAAGGAGCGCCAGGCGAATTAAAAGAAGAAGATGATCACTTAGTTGTTCCTATAGACTAAGAGGGTATCTATGTGTAATATTGTTCTCTTTATATAGAGACCTAATATAACCCTGTTCTACACGATCTTTATACAATATTATACTTGATTTATATGTAAATTATTCCCTGATTTACCTTACTACGATGTTACCATAGATTTAGTTCCTTCAAAATATTTATCATTATCAACTATGTGTATTATTTTATTAGAGAAAGGCTTACAGTTTGATACATGTAACTATCAAGCTCATCCACCGAATCATTGGCAGGCAATAAGTTTGCCAATGCAACAACCTACGATACAAACATCACATGTTTAAGTAAAATTCATTCCATATGTGTACCATGTTAATAGTAATTAGCCATGTGCAGACATTGAGTGTTGAATGAATTCAATCTTACCTCATGGCCATATTGGAGGCATTTCATCATAGCAAAGCAGCTGTCTTTGCCACCACTGACTAACCCTACCACCTTCATCTTCTCTTTAGCAAATATATAGGTAGACAGAATAAGGTTCTAACTCTTCTAAGACTAATACAAACTTTTATCACTAGCAATTTGCCTGCATCCAAGAAACAGTCGGTAAGATATTTCATACCATGTGTCATTGGTGTAAAAATGATCAATATTCCATACATAAACAGAGCCTGCTTAGAAAAATACACCTTCTAGTATATTTTTGACACATCATACTTATCAATTGCATTGTTTATGATATCATTGTACACTATATGAAGTTCCCAATTTAAGGCATCAAATCTAGTTACCTTTCCAACTTTCAAGATTTAAGGGTGGGCGGTGTGGGTCGGTAAACCCACTCGGCAAACCCCCTAAATGTGGCAAACTCATCGATGAGTAACACCTTCAATCGGCAAAGTGAAATCGGCAAACTTGGGGCTCCAAATCGGTAAAAACTTGCCGAAAGTTTTTGTGTGTGTGTGTTGTGTGGTCCCACTTCAAAACAACCACATATTTTACCTAAAACTTTCTACAAACCATACCCTCCACAAAACACCTAAAGTTTAAACTTTTTTCTCTCACCACCCCATTGGTTAAAAAGTTTGCCTAAAACATTTTTTCTACAACCAATACCAACTACTAAACCAGTTACCAGTAATAAAGTTGGAATGTTCAATTTCAATAGTTACAATTTCAGACTTCTATAGTCACGCCACGAAGCCACGGGCCTCATCGCCAAAGTGCCCAAGCAGCAAGAAGTTGGGACTTGCGACTGCGATAAGATGCAGTATGCTCGCTTTTAATATAGTCAATAGTTTTGCTTGCAGATTCAACACCTGTGCATATGGATGATTGCGTTTTTTATAGATAAATTACACCAAAAATGAGCTTCTTAACAATCACTAGTTCTGGACACTTAAAAATTAAAACAAGATCCATAAGAAAATTAAATATGAGAGAAAAAAAAAACTTCAACGATTGACTACGCGAAAAGCTTGAGACGATCACACCTTGTTAAATGTGAAGAGCTATAAGAAGAATTTGAGAACTCCGGAACTCAAAGGTAGAATCAGGGGAGGCTTTGGAAGAAAGGTACTGAACAAGAGAGGGACTTCGGATACAAGTGGGATTGAGTTTAACTTATGGCCATATGTTGGGGTGGTTCAACCATTTTGGAGCCTAAGCGAAGAAAAAGTTCCCCTTTCCTAATGTCATTGTTATAAACCCCCCTCATTTATGCAGGCTTTGGACCAACAATAATAAACTAACAAATATCCAATTCACTAATCAAGTATCCAATGAATTGATCACTAATCAAGTGCCTACTGCCTAATGAACTAATCAAGTACAATCAGATGCAAGTAGCAACTTCAGTAATAGTCAATAACAACTAACAATTAGGTATAGAGACTTGAGAAATAAAAATTGAAATTAAAAAAATATATATATATGCAAATTAACCTGCATCTGTGAATCAGAGACTGAGAGTATGAAACTTGAGAGAATTTCCAGTAACTCCAGTCGGTCCACTTCAGCCCTGCAAATTAAAGAGAAAATCGCCCTGCAAATTAAAGAGAAAATCAGGTAACTCCAGTCAAATTTTTTTACGCTGAACCTCTCTAGTTGGAAATAAAAAGTTATGAATATATTACCACAACAAACATAAGAACAAGAGAAAGATATAACTAAAAATTCATGATTTCAAAGCTACAGATTCGCTAAAGGGGTAGGCTATTCGTACCCCCCTCCCTTACTTGTTGTACCCCCTCCCTGAAAAATTAAAATTTGTCATATTTACCCCTCATAAATATATGTACTTTAAAAATGTTTTTTTTCTAAAAAAATATTATAAAGACTTCGTTGAAAAATATTTAAAAAAATACTTTTCTTTAACAAGGAATTTAAAACTTTTTTTTGGGAAAAATATTAAAAACAATTTTCGATCAAAAAAGAACATTGTAGTTTTGAAAAAAATTGGAAAAATAACAACAAATATAAAACAAAAGAAATTAAAAACTATTTTCCATAATAAAAACTAATATTTTAGTTTAAAAATACCGAAAATAACAACAAATACAAAAAAAAAAACCACGTTTACTAATAAATTAAAATATATATTTCTTTTTTAAAAATATAGAAAAAATTTTGTGTAAAAGTAATCACGTTTAAAAGCTATAGACAAAATTGTTATTTAAAATATAAAAAAAGTATCTTTAAAAATAATCATTTGACTTGTTTAAACACAATATAAAGAGAGTTCGATTTTTTTTTGAGGTTATTAGATATTTTTTCTTAATATTGGAATTAAGATTTTATTATGATGTATATATAAACTAAAAATAAAAAATTTTAATTTAAGAAAATAGATATATTTCATACACAAAAGTTTATTTTATTTGAAAAAAACAAAAAGGTTTGAATTGTATAAATCTAAAAGTTGAGGGAGGGGGTGCAACAAGTAAAAAAGATGGAAGAGGGGGTACGAATAGCAACACCCTTCGCTAAATAACCTCAAATAAACAAAAACCAGTTATTTGTCGCCGGCGCTGCGTCGATTTCTTTTTTCTAGGTCGATTAAGTGGCTAACTGACCAATGGCGAAGGGAATAGGGCTTTTGGATTGAAATTTTCAAACAGATTAGGATTGATTTGACAACTGGTAGATGTTGAGGGACCAAATTCGGGCGATAAATAAACTTTCCTTTCTTCTTTCACATGACAACGCCCACAGTTCACACCATTGTTTCTGACTTTAGTACCGGGTGAGAAAAAAAAATGAAAAATTAAACCGGAAAAAAAAAACGTAATAACCGAACTAATAACCGAAAAAGAAAAACAAATCAAAACTTGTGCTTTTGTTTCGGTTTTGGATGATATAGAATCCGGGAAAAACCGAACCGACTTATATAATTATACTATATACATTTTACAATAAAATGTGTATCAGTGTTATCCGTGTGAAAACACACGGATACAAAATATACACTCGTTATCGTCAATCTAGTTATATATAATTTATTAGGTGAATTTCATATAATAATACAAATAGTATTCTTCTAAGGTCATCAGTAATGAGCCCGTGATGAGGGCATTTTGCCCAAAAAACGCTCGCAAACACTACCCTAGAGGGCATTTTGTTTTAAGCGTTTTTTCAGGGGCGGCTTAATCATATTGGGGGCCCCAAGCGAAATAAAAGTTGGGGTCCTTTTTTAAATAAAAATTGGCTTACCATACTAAGAGTCTAACATGACGAAACATGATGGAAATAGCTAATAGAATTTTATATAGGACCTTGTATAGTGCACTTTTTCATCCAATATTATATTAGATCGTCTTTTAAAATGTGGGTAAATTTATAAATTAACAGACACCTTGTTTTTGTCCTATTTTTTAAAAGCCAAAATCCCTTAGTAATTAAAAAATATATATATCCTTATTAATAAAAAATATTATTTTTATCCCATTTCTTTTTATCTGGCTCCTTATTAGGCTTCTATTTATCCGCATTTGTTGGTTTCAGTGTTTGTTGCTTCTTCGTTTAAGGTGATTGTTTCTGGTTCAATGCTTTCTCATTATCGTTGTTGTTTGTCATTTTTAACCGTTTCAATCCATTTCTCATTTCAGTTGTAGAATTTAGGTGTCTTTTGTTTTTTAGTTAAATACGATTTGCGTTCCTGTTGTTTGTCATTTTTAACCGTTTCAATCCATTTTCCAGATTATTAACAAATATCGCATAAGGTTTGCTTTTCATTGCAATTCTAACTCGATGTTTGCATTATATTGCTAACTGAGTCCCTAAGACTAACGGAGTTAGATTTTTCTGTTAGAGTTAATTAAAGTTTGCGTCCTTGTGGTTTGTCAACTTTTGTCACCCGAGTTCAAAAGTTAAAAAAAAAATCGTATGACACTTTGTGGTTTGCATTTATGTGTGAATTAAGTCTCTTTGGTTAATGGGGTTAATGGGGTTAATTTTTTTTGTTAAGTCGATGGGTATTTAAGTCAATTTGAAATGAGAAACTAATTATGTAAATTAATAAAATACTTTTCTTAATTTATATAAAAATAACTAGTTATGTCATTGTTATAATTAAAGGGACTCTTTTGTATATCTTGAATTTAATAAAGGAAATAAAAAAAAAATTAACATTTAAATAAAACACCCAGACCCTTCGTTTCTTCCCCATTAACCCATATTAGTCTAAGTTATTTATGTTTAATGTATATATACTAGTCTTGAGGGTGTCTTATGTAAATAGTATATCTATATATACTTGTACAATCTTATTCATAAAATACAAGATACAATTTCTGTCAATTTGGTATCACAGCCAATTCTCTCTCAAAAAAAAAAATCTCGCCACACCCTCCCCCTAACCCTAGCAGCCGTCTGCCTCCCTTACTCCACCATCAATCCGCTTCCACCTCCTTCAATGGCTGCTGAACTAAAGGCCTTTGATCAACGGGAGAAGACAACACACAACTCCCACAAGTTCGGGTTCACCCTCAATCAATCCAATCATGGTTTCTGGAAAACTTTGATCACCCCCTTCCTCATCACCAATGGCCTTTACGGCTATGTTGATGGCTCGATTCCCTGCCCACCAGCCACCATCACCATCACGCCCACCCCCACATCGGCCGACGCCGCCCCTGCTGCCCCATCAATTACCAGCAACCCTCAACATGCTATTTGGGTTGCTAATGATGCACATATTCGAATGCTCATCCTCTCTACAATATCCGAAGCATCCTTTCTCCATGTTCAGGGAACCACCACCTCGCGAGAGGCATGGCTCGCCCTTGACCGGGCCTATTCCCCGCATACTGCTTCACGTGAATACACGTTGAAAACTCAGCTTCTTCGGATTGAGATGAAACCCGAAGAGACATCGTCTGAGTATCTTAATCGGGCACAACAATATGCCACTGATCTTGCAAATATCGGGGAACCAATAAAGGAAAAAGACATCGTGATGCTGGTTATTTCAGGCTTGCGCGAAGAGTACAACAGTGTCAAATCTGCTGCCCTTTCACGCCAACTGGCATTCAACGAACTGCATGCTCTCTTCGCTGACCACGAGTATATGCTAAAAAAATCAGCCCCTGCTGTTGCGCCATCACAGGCATTCTTTGCTGCTGCTAGTACCTCTCAGCAGCCCCCTTCTACATCCAAATCTGATGCTATTCAGGCTGTCCAGCAACTTGCAGCGCAGCTAGGTCTTCAACTGCAGATTCCAGCGCAAAATCAGCCACCACAGGCCTTCTACTCTAACCGCACAGCACCGTCTCGTGACCGAAATCAGTCCCGCCAAGTAAGTGCAGAATCGCAATCGTGCAAACAACCGCGGTAAAGGTAATCCATTTAATTGGGCAACTAATGAAAACACTGTTTTTGGAACATGTAACAGGTGTGGGATAGGCCATGTCCCAACAGATTGCCCAAAGCGGGACCCGACAACAATCCGGCCTCGGTCACAACCGTCGGCAAACTATGCCGATTATAGGTCACAAGCATCTAACGTGTGGCTCCCAGACACCGGTTCAAGTCACCATGTTGCTCCTGATCAATCAACTTTTGATTCGACCGAATCCTACCAGGGCTATGACAATCTTCATGTTGGTAATGGTAAGGGCCTCCCCATTCTTCACATTGGCTCATCCCATATTCGCTCACCTACTAAAACATTTAACCTTCTCAATATTCTTCATGTCCCTGATATTAAACGAAATCTTTTATCTGTTCAAAAATTTTGTCAAGACAACAATGTTTACTTTGAATTTCATGCAACTTTCTTTTCTGTGAAGGACATGTCTACCCACACTACCCTCCTCACTGGTCCGGCAAATGATGGGCTCTACTCGTTCCATTTACCAAGCTTCCAACCTCAGCCCAAAGTGTCCTTCTCTACCACTCGTGCATCTCCAACAACATGGCATCAACGTTTGGGACATCCGCATCCTCAACTTTTGAAGTCTATGTTAAAACTTTATCATTTACCTTTGCAAAACTCTAGTTTTCCTTTTAGTTGTGATTCTTGTTGCATTGGAAAATCGTCCAAACTTCATTTATTATCATCGTCGTTTAAAAGTTCATCTATATTTGATCTCATGTTTTGTGATGTATGGGGACCTGCTCCCACTGTCTCATTCGATGGTCACAAATATTTCTTACTATGTGTAGACCATTTCTCAAAATTTATGTGGTTCTTCCCATTAAAATCAAAATCTGATGTATTTCACACCTTAAAACAATTCATAACAATGGTTGAACGTCAATTTCACACAAAAATAAAATCGGTTCAAACTGACTGGGGAGGGGAATTTCGGAACTTGTCATCATTCTTTAAAGATCTTGGCATTATCCATCGCCTCTCGTGCCCTCACACGAGTGAGCAAAACGGCACTGTGGAACGTCGGCATCGACACGTCGTTGAGACCGGCCTCACTCTTCTTGCTCAGTCCCATGTTCCACGCCGCTTCTGGCATTTTGCCTTTGACACAGCTGTTTATCTTATAAACCGCATGCCTTCCCGCGCAAACTCCTCCACCTCACCATTCCAACACCTATTTAATCGATCACCTGATTATACATTTCTTCGGGTCTTTGGCTCCCAGTGTTTTCCCCACCTTCGCCCTTACAACCAAAACAAAATGGATTTTCGATCCACTTCCTGTGTCTTCCTCGGGTACAGTCCCGTACATCACGGTTATCGGTGCTTCGACCCGGAAACCGATCGTCTTTACATCTCTCGCCATGTCCGATTTAATGAACGCTACTTCCCATTCGACAAACCACCGCCTCCACCCTCACCACCAACCAAACCTGATCCCTACATCTCTTCCTACCCCCAACCCGTCCCAACCCACGACCACCTACCTCCACCACCTTCACTGCCCAAACCGCCTCTCATACACACCTATGAGCGACGGTCCAAAAACACCCACACCGCTCCCACCCAAACTACTCCCTCCACTACACAACCCATCCCACCCCAACACCCCCCAGCTGCCGACAATCTTTCCCGTCCTCGTCCACCAAATCTTCGACCTAACCCAAAACAATCCAAACCATACAATGTTAGCTCGTTTCACACCACCACATCTGACCCTCAAACCGAGCCAACATCCTTTACTATTGCCAACAAAGAACCGCGTTGGCGTCAAGCCATGTCGGCCGAGTACGAAGCATTGATTAGAAATGGCACTTGGTCCTTGGTACCGCGTGTTCCGGGCACCAACATTGTTGACTGTAAGTGGCTATACAAGCTTAAGCGGGATCCAAAAGGAAACATCACCCGCTACAAGGCCCGTCTCGTGGCCAAAGGCTTCCGGCAACAGCCCGGCATTGATTATCAGGAGACTTTTAGCCCGGTTGTGAAAGCAACCACTATCAGACTTGTTCTCTCCCTTGCAGTTACTCAGAAGTGGAGCCTACGACAGTTGGATATCCAGAATGCCTTTTTGCATGGGGAGTTACAAGAAACAGTCTACCTTCGGCAACCACCGGGATTTGTCGATCCCAAACGACCTGATCATGTTTGCCTGCTTCACAAGTCTTTATATGGCTTAAAGCAGGCACCGAGGGCCTGGTTTCATCGTCTCTCATCAGCATTACATCAGCTTGGTTTTAAGGGGTCCAAAACCGACCCCTCACTGTTCATTTATTCCTCTGGGGGTACTATATTATATATGCTGGTGTATGTGGACGATATACTCCTAACTGGTAACAATTCCTCAGCTATTGACAAAGTTGTTCACAGTCTTAGCCAACTTTTTCCAGTTCAGGACATGGGTCGTTTGGCTTATTTTTTGGGTATTGAGGTGGTCCATACAGGTGCTGATATTATACTCTCTCAACAAAAATATATCCAGGATATTCTTCAACGTGCTGGGCTCACTGATGCAAAACCAGTTACGTCTCCTATGACCACCACTGCCAACCTCAGTCTCGACGATAGTCCCCCTTGTGAAAATCCTGTCAGGTATCGTCAAACTGTTGGGGCCCTTCAGTATGTCACTCTCTCTCGGCCAGACATTGCTTATGCAGTCAACAAAGTCTGCCAGTTCATGCATGCTCCTACCGAAAATCATTGGTCAGCCGTTAAACGCATACTGAGATATTTAAAGGGCACCTTCTCACATGGCCTTCTGATTCAGCAAAAATCAGCCCCTGTCCTTCATGCATATGCCGATTCCGCGTTCAACAGTGTGACGGCCTTCTCAGATGCTGATTGGGCAGGGTGCCCCGATGACCGTCGATCCACGGGGGGATATGCAATATATCTTGGGTCAAACCTGGTTTCATGGTCTGCCCGCAAACAAAAGACTGTCTCTCGGTCATCTACAGAAGCTGAGTACAAAGCTATTGCCGACACCGTTGCAGAAATCACTTGGCTTCGGGCTCTTATGCGTGAACTTCAGGTTTCTGTTGCTTCAGCCCCCACGTTATGGTGTGACAACTTGGGTGCCACATACCTTTCCGCGAATCCTGTATTTCATGCCCGAACAAAACATGTGGAAATAGATTTCCATTTCGTCCGAGAACAAGTTGCTCGAGGGAATCTTCAAATTCAGTTTATCACAACGGATGATCAGATTGCGGATGTGTTTACAAAGCCATTACTATCACAGCGATTTACATCTCTACGGTCCAAGCTCAAGGTCGCTCCCCGCCCTTAGCTTGCGGGGGGATATTAGTCTAAGTTATTTATGTTTAATGTATATATACTAGTCTTGAGGGTGTCTTATGTAAATAGTATATCTATATATACTTGTACAATCTTATTCATAAAATACAAGATACAATTTCTGTCAATTACCCACCACCTGTAACTTCACCACTCAACACCACCACCCTAGCTACCACCATTCGCCATCACCACCAAATCCGAACCCAAATCGCTGCCACCATCTCCCACCATCGATAAACCCTATGTTGTTGGTTGTGACGCGATTTTAGGCAAACAACGGTGGTCCTAAGTGAGCTAGGAACAAAATTAAAGGTATTCGGCCTTCCGTTCTTACAAGCCCCTTAATAACCGCCGATAGTTCAGGTCAAAAGTTTAGAATACCTGATCCGGTGTTGAAGCCCCGACCAAAGATAAAGGTTTTTTACCTTTCCACTTTAACTTGGACATGGCAAGTAAGAGTTTCGAATCCATAAGGAGTATATGGTTAACTACTAATTTTATTTAATCAAAAAGGAAAATATAAAAGTTGGTTAATTGATTTGTGTAAAACACTAATTCCATAAGTAATGAAATTAACTAAAAGAGTTGTTACAATTATGAGATAATATAGTCACAAACGGTGTTGGAATTTAAAATAAAGTTGTTAAACTCGATGCCAATTTCAATATCGAATTGACTACATAGACATAGCCTAGTTCTATTCCACCACTAATCTAGAGCACAATCCACTGTTAAACTCGATGCCAATTTCAATATCGAATTGACTACATAGACATAGCCTAGTTCTATTCCACCACTAATCTAGAGCACAATCCATATACTGCACACAAAATGTCTCTTCCTTAACTAATCTAACTACGATTATACTAAGCACGAATGGGTGACGTATCGTAAATTGTCTGTCGAGTTAAGGTGAAATCAAACACACATAAAAGAGCAATAACACAATCATAGGTCAATGTTTATAACTAATAATATGTTATATGTTCAACACTAAGAATCAACAAAATATTTAAGCAACTAAATCAAAAATCCCTTATACCACCATTGTGACTACATAAAGATTAGTTGAGCATAAGAAGGAGCTTAAATACACGACATTTGCGATCATTGACTCCATTATCGTTAGTTTTAAAGATGATGAGTTAAAACTTGAATAACTAAGACTTCAAACCTGATTTTGTATCTATGAATCGGTCTTCCGTTTCCCCCAAAATCGTTAGTTTTAACACCACGAAGATCTGTTGTGATTGAACCTCAAAAACCGTTTCCCCCAAAATCGTCCAAAATGCTCGAACTTTGCTCGTTTTTTTCCTCTTTTTCTGCTCAGAATTGTGACCCTCGCTTCCGTTCTGGCTGCGTCTTTTCCCCCCTTTTTGCCCGTCAATTGCCGACTTCTTTAACCCCTCACTGGACCCTCTTTTGATTTGCTTGAGCCCATGAATAAAATAAGAGCCCAGCCTTAGTACTTGAATTTCCATTTAGCACTTTTTGTTGCTGACTTTGTAAAGGCCATATTTTAGACTTCTAATCAACTTTGACAAAGTTGAAACGATCTCATTTCTCCATCTCATAGTTTATGTTAGTTGTAGGGGTGTTCATCGAATCGAATTCGATTTATTTGAATTGTTCGAATCGAATTATTCGAATTTTGAACTTCTAAAATCAAATTCGAATTTGATTCGAATTCGATTAAAACCAGTCGAATGCGAATCGAATAATCAAATTCGAATTTATTCGAATAAATTTGAATAAGATAAATCTTTAGTTTCATAAAATTAACTTTTCAATAACTTTTTTATAACAATCCAATAAAAACTTTAAAATAGTTCCAAACATATCGAAAACGATAGGTACCAAACAAGTCTGAGACGATAATAGAACTAACGAAAAAACAAGTATCAATGTACTAGATAAAAAACCAAAACAAGCCAAAGTCAAGCAAACGATATCTCCAAATAAGCAAAAAAATAAGTTAAACGAACAACCAAAATACCTCTTTCAAAGAATACTAAAATGGGCTTATGTTAAATGTGAGCCCAAAAATACTAAATATATTGATATATAATTTACATAATATATATATATATATATTAATATATATATAATTATATATATATATATATTTAATTATAGATATATGAATTATATAAAAATATATATTTGTATCTTATTCGAATTATTCGAATCGAATCGAATTTGGAAAATCAATAATTCGATTCGAATTCGACTTAATTAATCGAATCGAATTTAGGATTCGATTTGAATAAATCGAATAAGGAATTCGAATTCCTTATTCGAATTCGAATCGAGTCGAATTTCGAATTATTCGAACGTGATTCGAATAATGAACACCCCTAGTTAGTTGCACCATTTAGCCCGTTTTTCTCGTAACATACAAAACCATAAAACAAATAAATATAATACACGTTGTAATAGTATCGGTACATTTAAAGAAGAAATAATAAACAGTAAATTGTATATAAAATGTACCGACCAATACCTTCATTCTCCGCCTCCGCAATCAGGTTTTCCGGTGCACATGGGGCTGAAACCCTAATTTGAAATTTTCATTTGGGGATACGATGACTGGATGGTGGGCGACGAATGGTGATGTTTGTTCTCAAGGAACTTCAGTGACTGAAAAATCGATGGGGATACGATGCAGATAACGCCGTCACTAGAGCTCGAATTCTCGTCGGAGAAAAGACATTTCTCCGCTTCTTCGATGGTGGCGGCCAAACAGTAGAGATGCTCCAGTCCATCGGTGTCCAAGACTTGGAAATACCCACTTACTGATTACGGAATCACTTGTATATGATGTATACGAATGATAATTTGTAGTGGATGGATGACCGGTCCACCGGTGGTGTCTCGTGTCAGAGACAACGCCAGATCTTCCCAGACCCTCTCGATCTCTTTTCTCAGTGGAACAAATGAGGTTTTTTTTTTCTCTTTTTTTTGTTGGTAAATTTGAAGTTTCAATTATTTTAAATAAATTACAAAATAGCCCATGCTATTAGTCAAGCTTATTAATTTACATAATTAACCTTGATATGTAAAATGACTAATATACCCTTAGAGTTAACAGAAAAATGTAACCCCGTTAGTATCAGGGAGTCAATTGGCAACGGAAACCGTACATAAGGGAAGATTTGTTAACAATCTGGAAAATGAACTCAAATAGTTAAAATGGCAAACCTCAGGGACGCAAATCGTATTTAACTCTTTGCGACTTCCAAATGGTTTGTGCTTGCATGTAGGAAACGCAGGTCGCTGTTGTTATTTATGTTGGTTGGTTAATATCCTTTTTTCTCTATGTTTGTGTTCCTAATTGAGGTTGTTTGGGTGAGTTTTATGAAATTGTGCTTGCTTACAGGAATCGTTGCTCTTTCTTTTGGTTATGATTTTGTTTTTGATATTGGTGCAAGGGATCACTGTTATGATGGTGTTTTTGAGTTAAATTTCAGTTGTTGGTTTGCAGGTCTCTCTTCTTATGTGGTGCTAAATGTGTCTAAACTAGGGATTTAGTTCCTTTTTTTTTGTGGTCGTGGTTGTTTGTTTCTATTTCACTGTTTGAACTCCTTTGCTTTAAAAATTTGGGATTTTGTTAGTTGCTTATTAGTCGATTTATGAATTATGGTTGTTCTTTTAGTTTCTGATGGTTTGTTTCTTTTCTTTTTATATGATATATATTCTTAGATTTTGTTGATTATAGTTTGAGGTAAATATTTGTTGTTGTTTGTTGTTGTTGTTGGTTATAGTTTCATACTACAGTGGCGGATATACCTTATAAGGAGGGATAGCGCCTGCTACCCCTGAACTTGCACGACATAGAGGGAAATGTGTACAGCGTATTGAGATTTTTCTTTTTAACATTTTATGTATTTTGTTACCCCTAAAACGATTTTTTCGCTAAATGTTACCCTTAGGTATTAGTCTAGATCCGCCATTGTTCACTATTGAGGTTTGTGTTTTTTTTTTAGAAGGTTAACTTTTTCCTTATTCGTCGCGCTACATTACGCGTGGACATATATCTAGTCTAGTCTAGTTTATATTAAAAGGTTAGGTCAATGTGAAATGTAAATATATTTTTTATTGGAAAATTGGAATTAAATAATCCAAGTTATTAGGTATTGGCGGATAATAATCCGAGTTCAAATATTGGCCTACAATAATCCCAATTATTTGGGTCTTGGAATTCATTGGGCCGCCGTTAATTTTTCACTAACTCCGCTAGGTTGACGTGGCAGGTGATGTGGCATCATTTTTGCTGACGTGGCAGGTGATGTGGCATCATACTTGCTGGCGTGGCATGTGCCACGTCAGCACACAACTAACGGAGTTAGTGAAAAATTAACGGCGGCCCAATGAATTCCAAGACCCAAATAATTGGGATTATTGTAGGCCAATATTGGAACTCGGATTATTATCCGCCAATACCCAATAACTTGGATTATTTAATTCCAATTTTCATTTTTTATTTGTGTCTCACTTAAATATCTTTTGGAAAGTATATTACTATAGAAAAATGACTTTAGTGCCAATAATTGTGTTGTCATCCCTTAATCTTACCCACGGAGCCCGGATCCACGATCACCAACATGAAAAAAATGAAAATTATTTTTTTTGTTTTCAAAATAAACTTTTGTTAAACAAACTAGTAAAAGGCACTAGTGAGAGTATAACCACAAAACTATTAACTTTTACTACATTGCATGCAATCTTTACACACACGGGCCAATATATTTGGGTTGCTCTCGCTCTATTTATACTCAACTTATTTTGCTAGGAGGATGAACTTGGGTTAATCTTGTTTATTGACGGAACGGAAGTTAAAAGACTAAATTTGAAAATATTGTTTTTATTTTACCTTTTAATTTAGTATGGATTTATATTTGAATATTTTATTTGGCAAAGATATTTGTTGTTCCAAGGCTGCCTAAAGTCCTACCTTTTCATTTAAATATATAACTTTATTCCATGCCCCAAGATATATATATTTTTTTCACACCTAACCCATAAAAATAATCAGTAACATGAAACAGGAGCTTTAAATGAAAGACATAGTAACTATGAAGCTATTACGCTATGTGTAGTAGGTGTAAAATGTCGTATAGTGTTCAACACCTTCTTCTGAGAAGTTATGGGTTAAAATTCTGGTTGTCGTGTTATAGCAATAGCGTCATGGTGAGTTTTAATTTTTTAAATCTAACCGTTGAAAACGGAAGATTTTAACTTTTTTTATATACATTTTTTTAATATTTCTCCCTAGTTTCTCCTCTATAAAACCCATCAATTTTTTTTACACTTTTACGACACAAACTCAATAATTCTTCTACTCCTCTCTAATTAATCTTATAAACTTTTCTACCAACAATGTCACAATGATGGGGCAAAGATGAGGGGTTCAAGTTAATCGTCTGTATGATGACCTTTAAGGAGGAGACAGAGACAATTGATCCCGATGGTTCCGAATGTGAAGTTTACCGGGATCGTGTAAACGAATTATATGATGAGAGGCGTATAAAAGAATTATTATATGACGAGGAGATGGTGTTTCACGATGATCTCATTTCACCAAACCATCCATTGGACGAGTTAAAAGCGAAATGGACGAGATTACTCCTGGTTCTTTCAAGGTTTCACGTAATATACACAAGACCCGATTGAACTTGTTGGGAGAAGAGGACTACGATCCAAGTACGACTACACATAGCTTTAACGTGAGTCTTCCTCAAAGACATGACGCTTCATTTCCATGAAGATGATTTGGAACTAATTTTCTCTATAACTAACGCCAAAATCTTATCACGTTCATGTTTGTCTCAACCATGATTTCCAAGTAAACGATTTTCTCTTTATGCTTACCTACTACTTTCAATGTGAATCGCCCCTCCTTAATTATGTAAATTATGTAGACTTTTTTGAAAAATTAACTTATAGAACGGAGGCTAGATGAGAACACCTAAGATTCTAAGAATACGTGTAATTAGAGGCGGAACTATATTTTTTTTAAGGAGTATCATAATTTTTTTATGGGGGGTCGGGGGTAGTGCCCTCAAGGGAGCGAGATTTGAGGGCAGAGCTCTTGGCTGGGGTCAACTTGGTAAAAAATATTTTTATCAAATTACTTAATAAAAAACGCATCAGAAATTAATTTGGTAGAAAATGACTTATGTTGTTATTAAGAATCTTAGACAACCTCCAAAACAAATTCTTCAAACTTAGTTATATATATATATTTCATAATGCGAGTCTATCTTAAGGGGTATTTAAGTTATGTAATTGACTAATGGTTATCTTAGGGGTATCAGAGACTTACGGGTTTTTTAAAGGGTGGTACACATACATAAAAAACAATCCAATTTTTCTACTTCGCGTACGAGTTAAACAATACACAAGCTACCTCTGGCGCTTAACCAGTTTCGCCCTTGCATGTTGTAATGTTTTAAAATTTTAAAGTCAGTCACTCACCTAAGAAAATCATATCATCAACGTATAATATATGAAACATAACTGGTCATCATCTAGGGTGTTAATACCCTGAAGAATACTCGCATTACACACCATTTTTGTAATCATGCGAGTTTAACACTTTTTTCAATCTATTAGCCAAAATATTTCGACCTGATATGATTACTAGGGACCATCCATAATATTTCGACTTCATATGAACGCGACTTTACGTCACTAATCTCCGAGTTCAACACTTTCTTCAATCTATTAGCCAAAACTTTTGATATAAGTATGTAAATGCGTTCTACGAGGCTCATTGGTGGGAAGTCGTTTACAGGTCCTACACTTTTGCCATTAATGCATCCTATGTTGATTGATCATTCCGAAGGCGTCAATGTTGTGTCCCAAAATCCTCATGTAGGTGTTGATTGAGGAAGGTAACATGAGTGATGCTTGAAGAAGACATACAAGGCAAAGAAAACCGTTAGCCCCGCCATGAAGGGCCCAGAAGGAGGTCTTCGTGACCAAGCTCCGGCGTGAGTGTAAGCGCAGTGCATGCGAGAGTAAACCAGAGAAGGAGTGTATTGTGATGAGCCCCTATCAGAATGGATCTTACCTTCACCGGGCCTCTCTATTTATAGCCGTTTCCTTGTTGAAATTACCTGGCCGCATTAAATGCTCGAGACTTCGTTCTAGTCCTTGTTGACAAGGTGTACTCAGTACTCAACCAAGCTTGTGGTCATTAGCGTCTCATTCTTGACAATTCCAGTCGGAGGTACGAAGATGCCATTCACATCAGCCTGCACCATCTTACCTCACTCCAATTAGTCAATTTAAGGCTTTACTCGTTGCTTAACGACCTTATTCCTTTTGCCGAGTCGACTTTCTTGTGAAACCCTAAGCCCTTGTGGACAGGTCGAAACTTAAGAAAGCTCTTTCAAAGTATATCCTATCATTTTACACATGTCACGGTTTTATCTATTTACCGCGTAACATCTTCACATTCGTGTTTTCCAACGTGTATTTTACACCGATGTAACACTTTTGTGGTGTAATTTTTTTTTTTGTGATGTAACCGTAAGTCGTAAGTCGTAACTACACCTTGTTATCGGTAGTTAACAATATCATATCCAATGAACACAGGACTTACGGATACTTTGCACACCCACTCTTTGACGTTTCTCTCTCTAAAAGTTGCATTCAAAAAGTTCACGCTTGCTCCCCCCATCTCAAATTCCCAATCAAGCATACAAATTCGTTGATTTCACTCCAAAAAACGAAGAAGCTCGTATTCACAGCTGGTATTAACTCGGTTGTTCTAGCTCGATGCTGTAATTTTGAAATATATTTAGATCTATTTCTGAATTTTCTGCTAAATCTAGGGAAGTTTTGGGGTTTTTGAAGGATTCGTCCCGGGTGTTCAATTTAGGTCAAATTTGACTTTGACAGACTATTCGGAGTTCATGATTCAATGATTCAGTGGATTATCAAAGTAGGAACTTGGGGTCCTGATTGAAGCTGGAGAAAGAAATTGCTATTTTAGCCTGCACAAAAATTGGGGATTTCTTATTCTGTAGCTGTTGAGAAGTAGAGGAGCTGAGGAGGAAGCTTGTATGAATTTTTGAAGGAAGGATGTTTTATTCGCAGTTTATATTAGCGAAAAAGGGTCCTTTAGGGACAATATGGATCGCTGCGCATTTGGAGAGGAAGCTTCGGAAAAATCAGGTTGCAGATACGGATATTGGCGTCTCTGTAGGTAATATTTTGTTTTTGCTCAATTTTTCTGTTGGAATTCTGCTATCGTATTGCATAAAGAGAGTGATGTACCGATGTTTTATCAGTGAAGCTTATTTTCCTTTTGTTTTCATACATATTTGGTAAGTTTGTCTTATTTATTGAAAATTACATTTGTTTTGATAGTTTACAAATATAAATCTCATGGCTGAGCACCTAATCAGGGAAGTGTTTCATGGCTTGTGGTTTAAAGCTAACAGAACTTTTATGAACTTCAGAAATTTCCTTTTGGAACTCTAAAGTCTATCCCAATCCTTTCACTGAACAAGCTGCATTTTGTTGGCCTATAGTGCTAGAGAAACCAACCTTTTATCTTTGTAATTTAGATGTAAGAGTCTTGTTTTATAGGGGATTAAGTGATTCCTAAGTAGCTTCAGATTCTTAGTTTTTGCTGTTTAGTTTTCTTATGGGCTTTTAGTCTTTTAAGAACATGTTGATTCTTCGTTCCTTTTGAGAAGAAGATAATATTAATAATAAAAAGCCAAATGTCCAACCTATTGACATTCGAAGATCCAAGATTCACTTGCAATATTGGTTGTGAAATGCACGCATCAGTAGTGTGTAATGCACATGATGTGGTAATGAGATCACATAACTGATAACTGTAGTTGATGCGATGCGATTTTATGATGCACATGTGATGGGACTGATGCGGTTTGATGTGACACATTGATTGCAATGGGTCTGAGTTTTTCAAATCCGAATGGACAAATCTAACCATCGATTGAACAAATCTGACCAGGGATGATGAGAATATCTTATATTTTAGTGTTTAAAAAGTTAACAAATTTAATTTAAAATATTATCTATAAATTAACTTTTGGTATTTTTTTTTAATAACGAATCCCTCACATTAGCTGCACTCAAGACCTTAAGTGTATATTGAAAATATTTGATTTTCTTTTGGAAGATAACAAAAAACAAAAAGTCCAATGCTAATAGATCTTGAGAACTTGAAAATTGTCTGATTGACTGGGCTGAAAACCTCGAGTATATATTTAAAAATATTTGTTTTACTGATTTGAAGAACAAAGTTACAGTGCTATCAAGTAACGGCAGATTAAATCTTATATTAACTAAATTTAAACTTTCCTATCTGACAAAGCTTGTTGGCCTCTAGAACATATTTAAATTGAAATCTCTCTTTTGAGGAAGTTTGGCTTCTTACACTATGGTCTTGACTGGACTTGAAGAAAAAGCAAAAACAAGGGCTGATTAGACAGACTTCTTAACAATTTAAACTGCTTCACCTGTTAACAATCCTGTTTGGTTTTACAGATTCAATCCTATTTCCTGAGATGCCTATTGCACTGCGGTTGTCCAGTCATCTTTTGCTTGGGGTGGTTAGGATATACTCAAAAAAGGTAAATTACCTTTTTGATGATTGCAGTGAGGCCTTGCTTAAAGTCAAACAAGCTTTCCGCGCAACTGCTGTTGACTTGCCGCCGGAAGAGTCTACTGCTCCATATCACTCAATTACCTTGCCAGAGACTTTCGATCTAGATGATTTTGAGCTGCCAGACAATGATTTACATGGGTTAGTGGTTACTATCTATCTTTTAAGGGACTATTCTGTCAATTATAATGTAACACCTTAGCTTCTGGTCTTCATTCATCATCATTACTTTGTCTGTCAATTTAGAAAAATCATACTGACAGTTTGAAAGAAAATGTATTGTTCTTGTTAAGGTTCTGGTACTTTTCACTAATTTGTACTGATGTTTGCTTGCTGATATAAATTATCTGCAGTAATTATGTTGATCAACACATCAGTTCAAAGGACCAGATCACACTACAAGATACTATGGAGGGTGTTGTTTACACTACATCTAAATTTGGACTTGATGGTTGGTATCCTCATTAATAATAGATCTATTTAATTCATTCATACAGTTTCTTTGCAAAGCTCATTATTTTATTTCGTTTCTGTTTTTAGAGAGATTTGGTGACGGTGATATGTCTGGTTTGGACCTTGATGAGGTAAATATCCATCTTATAGAATATTGCAATGTTGCAGAAATCGCGATTAATCGGTGATTAATCAGCGATTAGTCGCTTAGCGGCACCTCACCGTCTACGATTAATGGTTTAAACGGTCAGTTGGTCAACGACGGTCAACATCGGTCCTTGGCGGTCCTTAGCGGTCTTGGCGGCCTTGACGGTTAGCCAACTTTAATAATTAAAAAAATGAAAAACTTAAAAATTGTATTTTTTGACTTTAATATTGTAGATTTGACTTAAATATGTTTGTTTTTTGGGATTATTGAACATATTCGACTTTATTATTGTATTTTTTTTTACTTAAACGTTTATATAAATACTAGTTTATTACTTTTTAAGATTATTTACTTATTTACTTATTAACTATACCAAGATATTGACATGTTGGAATATGTAAATGTTTATATATATAGTGTTAGGTTCATTATATATATATTTATGTAATAATTTAGGGTCTCCGATTAATCGCTGATTAATCACGATTAATCCGATTAATCGCTTAACACCAGTCGACCGTCGAGCTACCGCCAAACGATTTCTGCAACCTTGGAATATTGTAATATTTGGAATCACCTTTAACTTTTATAGAATTAAATTATTTGTTCTGAACTTTTGAAAATTGGGACAAGCAGGACCTATTGGCTGAGAAGGCTGCAACTCCTGAACGTGCTACTGGGACATCGAATTTAGAGTATGCTCCCTCTCTCTCTCTCTCACTCAGTGTGTGTATGTTACCATAAATTATTTCTTCTATTTCTGGTATCATATTTTCATTTTCTAAAATATATACATCCTTCAATGTCAGTGATGATCCTCAGGCATCTGCCGATGCTAGTGCTATTGGCATTCTAAATCAGGTCCATAAAAGAAATCAAATTGTCTCCATTTTTTTTGTATTTTGAAATTCTCACTTTCACATTTAACAGTCTTGTGTTTCTTTTCCATATCAGGATTTGGATGATTATGATGGAGATAATGAACCGGTTGACTATGCCGAAGCTCCATCTACTCCGGGGCTATGGGAAGAACCAAATTTGTCCAACATTCAAGAAACTTCTGCATGTGATGATCATCAAGAACCAGAAAACCACCTCATTACAGAATCTGCAGTGAAGGAGAATTTAGAAAATGTTTTCCCACATGACCAACATCATAATATATTTGAATCGCATGAGAAATCACCGCCACACATTGCAGAAACAGAACAGATGTTGATTCATGATCCTAGTTCAACACCTTTTACAGAACCACTTTCAACTGCGTCTGCTATTCCTTTGTCTAATGATCCTGCGAAAGGGGAGGAGTCGCTAAATAAAAATGTCAGGGACGATAGCACTGGATTTCAGGCTGCCAATGATAACCATGAAAACTTTGTAGCATATCAAGGTATGTTAATATGTTTTGTATAGTTTAAGTAGAGCATGTTAGCTGATTTCAGAAGGTTATTTTTTTTAATCTTTATCTGACTTTTCTTAATTTGCAGGAAATCAGAACCCTGGAGTTGAGACTGTCAATGATAGCCATGGAAACTTTGTAGAATATCAAGGCGTGTTTTGTAAATTTTAAGTAGATCACACTAGCTGGTTTCATTGGGTTGTTTTGGAGTATCATTAATTTTCTCTTAATTCTGCAGGAAATCAGGAGAATACATTTCATCTTACCACTGAATTGGTATCAAACACTGGTAAAGACAATCTTGTTGGTATCCCCCAACATCATACTTCTTGGGAACCTAGAGAATCCTTTCATCTTACCACTGAATTGGTATCAAACACTGGTAAAGACAATCTTGTTGGTACCCCCCAACATCATACTTCTTTGGAACCTAGAGAATCCACGACTCCAGTTTTATTTCCTCATGACAGCATGCCAAATTCTAACCTTCCTAGTCTTCGGCCATGCATCACTTTCCCGAGCCATGAAACTAGTGGTAAGAAGTAGAAGTTACACATCTATAATCCAGTGTTCTGAATTTGACATCAAATGTGTGATTATTTTCCAGCTGAAGGACCACATGCAACTGAAGCGTTGAATAGAAACTTTCCAGAAATTCTTCATGCTGAAATTGATCAGAACCACCAAGTTCGGGTGGATAATGTAATTCAAAGGGAGGTGCAAGTTGAAAGCATCAACAGCTACACCAGTGACTTTTCTGCCCCTTTAATTCAAAGGGAGGTTCAAGTAGAAAACATCAACAACTATGCTAATGATCTTCCTGCTCCTGAGAAGCGGCTATCTTTACCACATTGGCTTTCAGATGTACCCAAAAACTTTATACCAGAAAGCACACCAATTGAAAAAGACATAACGTCAGGGAAAAAACGCAGTTTCACTGAAAGCTCAATTACTGACCACAGTCTAAATTTAAATGAATCTACAGGATTATTCAACACAAATATGACTCCTCAGAGTTTTAATTTAAATACATCTTCAGGTGTTTACACCACAAACACGACTGCTCAGAGTCTAAATTTGAATCAATCTTCGGGTTATTTCACCACCAATACGACTGCTCGGAGTCCAAATTTGAATCAATCTTCGGGTTTTTTCACCACCAATACGACTGCTCAGAGTCCAAATTTGAATCAATCTTCGGGTTTTTTCACCACCAATACGACTGCTCAGAGTCCAAATTTGAATCAATCTTCGGGTTTTTTCACCACCAATACGACTGCTCAGAGTCTTAATACCAATACGACTGCTCAGAGTCCAAATTTGAATCAATCTTCGGGTTTTTTTACCACCAATACGACTGCTCAGAGTCTTAATTTAAATCAATCTTCGGGTTTTTTCACCACAGATTCAAGTGCTCAAAGTCTAAATTTAAATCAGTCTTCCACTCCATTCACCATAGATATGACTGGACAATCTGTTGTGAACAATGATGATTTGTTGTCTTCAATATTAGGTAAGCATGCTATTCTTTTTTTTATTTTATAATAACTATGAGTTGATTTTTTAAATGACGATTTCTTTTATATGCAGTTGGGAGAAAATCTTCAATATTAAAAATGAAGCCCAGTCCTCCCGTCGTGACACCATCTGCAAAACGTAGACGATCTACTGCACCCAAAACTGGTGTTCCAAAAAGGAAGGTGCTCATGGATGATACCATGGTATTGCATGGCGAGTATGTTCCATTTCATGTTTCGTATTATTTAGTTTTTTTTTAATTTATTATTAAGCTGTTCTCTTTGAACACTTATAAAGTTTCTTTTACTTTTTCAAACAGCACAATACGTCAGCAATTGACGAACACCGAAGACATTCGGCGATTAAGAAAGAAAGCTCCTTGCACTCGTTTTGAAATTTCATTGCTTGAAAAACAGTTCTGGGAAGATGACATTTTTAGTGAGCCGATATTTACCGGTGGGTTGTTTGTGTACTAATTCATAATGCCTTGTTTCTAATCTATCAACTATTTTTTTTACATTTCAGATACCACTGTCGAGTGATTTACTTTATCCGCTTTTTCTATTTTGCATTCTACAATATCTTAACATTTAGAAAAATGTAACATCTTTTAGGTTGCTGTACTGACGATGCCTTATTTTTCAGGGGTGGCGATCAAGTTGGCTTCTTTGCACAACCAGTTGTATAATCTAAGTAAAATTGTCGTCTCCCGTATTGATGCTTCTTTTGAAGGTGAAAGAGATCCAAAATCAATTTCCCAGAGTGATGAAAAGGACACACAACGGGAAGTTGGGCCAAATGTTCCTAAAGAAAATGCCTACATTGAACCTGTTGCACACACACAACGGGAAGTTGGGCCAAATGTTCCTAAAGAAAATGCCTACATTGAACCTGTTGCACACACACAACAGGAAGTTGGGCCAAATGTTCCTAAAGAATATGCCAACATTGAACCTGTTGCACAGCCAATTGAGTTTCCTACGGCACAGCTGGAAGTTGGGCCAAATGTTCCTAAAGAAAATGCCAACTTTGAGCCTGTTGCACAGCCAATGGAGTTTCCTACTGTGACAGACAACCACATACGTGATAACAATACATCCAGTTTAGATTATTATGGAAGTCAACCACCACAGATGGCTGCAACTGAACATGTGGTAGAACCCTTCAATTCAGAGCATGATCTTTTTGGGGAGAGAGATGCGATGGAAATTGATCCGAAAAGCTTCCCCGAGGCTGATATTGGAGTTTCTGTTATGCCTACTGAGGTTGAGCCACCGACACATGCTGGTGTGGTCCCAAGTAACGTTTTTGACATGCCAACAGAAATGAGCGAGATTCAGGTGGATGCTTCTCTGCAAGCTGATGTTCCAGGTGTCAGTTCAACTGAGAAAACGGATTTACAGTCTGTTGACATGGATATAAATAACTTTAAATCTCTTGAAAGTAACACAGCTTTCGAGGCAAACATTGACGTTGCTCCTGTTAGAGAAGCATCAGAAGAAAAACATGATCACAACATTGAATATAAGAAAAATGAAGATGAGGTGGTAAATGAGGATGCAGCCTTAGCTTCAAACGTTGACTCTAATGTTCAGAATTCGGTTTACAATGGTATATTCGGTGAAGAATTTGGAACCGTTGAAGCATATGATACCGAAGTCAATCCAGTTTCGGGAAATGTCCCATTGGACGAAACAGAAAATCTAGGTCATGATGTTAATATTGAGACTACTGAAATGAACATTGAAGATATCCCTGCCAGTAAGAGGGCTGATGATGATGTAAGTGAAATTCTAACTTTTTTCCACTGTTGTAAAAGAACGGTTAATCGAAGATTCTTATTCTGCATTCTTTGCGCAGGAGATTACTCATCCTGCAGTTGTAAACAACACAGGTTTGCATTGTTCCTTTTCTTTTTTACCGATTTCACTCTTTCAAAATCACAACATTAAGTTGAATAATTTCTTTTTATGTGTATTGCATTATTATTTTTGAGCGGGTGGTTGTCTGTTCCAGATTTCCTGAATTTTGATGATGCTGATGATGACGAGGCGGATGCTGGTGGTGATTACGGGCCTGATGCGGAAGCCACACGGATTATTGACAACACTGGATGGTCTTCGCGTACAAAGTATGTATACGCATATACACATGTTATTCTTAACGAAACTTGTTAATGAAGTTATCATATTTACACTTTCACGGTTTAAATTTGTTATTAGGGCTGTTGCAAAATACCTCCAAATTATGTTTGATAAGGAAAGCGAGCGTGGAATAAATATGCTTGCTGTGAACAATATGCTCGTTGGCAAAACACGCAAAGAAGCCTCAAGAATGTTCTTTGAGACATTGGTATGTTTTGCTAATCATAACTTTCCGTTACTAAAATGGATGATTTTAAACTTTAAAAAACATGTGTTTTACAGGTTTTGAAGACGAAGGATTACATCCATGTAGAGCAGACGGTTCCGTTTGAAAACATAAATATTTTTCCGCGGGCAAAGCTTCTGAAATCTGACTTTTAGTTCTAGCCCAAAACAATTGGCTGCTTGAAGCTGGGTGATTGTTCTTACTTAGATATCTGTTGTTTGTGTCTCAAGTAAAGTAGTTATCTTGGTAGTTTTAACCATGGAGTTTAGTAGATTATGTACAACTTGTAATGGTTGTTAGAACCTACGGATTATATTTATATGTATATACGGTACTATTGTGTGATTTACCTCTATTTGCTAGCTGTAGCAAACATCCAATCCAATAAACATGATGAATGTGAGTGAAGCTAAATGAATAAATAATAAATATTGGATATAAAGTGGGTATGAGTATGAATGTAATCACTCCCAACTTGCACTTATATAGGTATAACTTTATCGCCCAACCGTAATTAAGGTGAGACAATGAAATTTGAGGATCACTGAAAACTAGCTCTATCTTTCACCTAGTTATATTGCCTTATTTCTTGAAGTCGAAGTTTCGTGTCTTGTAACATGATGATGTAAAGTGGTGTTGGAATCTGGTCTGAATGACACACCATGTTTTTTGCATCGCACTTTTTGAATACCATCCGACATTTTACACAAATCACAGTTAACCCAAACCTTGGGCTTCTCGTGGTTGGTAAGATCCTTACGACGGTTGGAACATTCCTCACAACATTGTCTACCATTATCATTTTTTGACGTTTTGAAGCGTTCAGAAGAGTTGAAGGAAGTGGTGTGATCAAACTAATACATCTGCCACCTAATTGTGCTATCATATGAGGGTAAAATTCCACTTTCAAATGCATATAAACGGCTATTAAGACGTTGTAAACGACTACTTTTTTCTGGCAATGATATTAACCGGTTAAAAACCGATCTAAACCGGATATTTTAAAAAATGTCTAACCGGTTACGAACCGACAGTTTAGATCAGCTAGAAACCAGTTCTCAATATTCCGGTTAAAACCGGTCCGGTTAACTGGTTCTTTTCACCTCTTAGCAGCTTGTTTGTGTAAAATCAAAACATCTAAAATCATGGGAAAAAGGAAAAGAAAAAGTAAGGTCTGAACCCAACCGACCTAAAAAGTGAAATCATGCCGCATAAATAATTTAACGGTGCAGCTAAAAAGAAAAAGAAAAAAGAAAAATGAGAATAAAAAAATAAAGTGAAATTAGGGATGAGTTTGTTTGGAACCCTTGTTGTACTTTGCATCTCCCACAAACCAAATAAATATCTCCACAAATCCACTTGCTTTTCTTCTCCATCATCTCCCCCTCTCCGTTTCTCCGATTCCTAATCGCCGGAGAGTTGTGTAAGAGCCTCCTGTTCTCCGATTCAACTCCGACTTGGTTTATGAGGTATCTTTCGTCGTCTTTCTTTTATCAATTCAAATCATTTTGGATCTTGTCGCCCCTTTCCCTAGATTCTCAGATCTGTTCTTTCGTTCTTTTGATTCATTTCGTTCAAAAGAAAATAAGCTTTTCTGATTGTTTCTCGTGGAAATGGAAAGCAAGGGTTTCGTAGATTCGATTGTGTGTCTTTGTGTGTGTAAAGGTTTCAATCTTTTAAGAATTCAGAGGGTTGATTACGCTAACTTTTTAGTCTATTAGATAATAGATAGATAGGTTGTTAATTTAAATAAGGGTTTCTTTACTCTGTTGATTCCTTCAAATGGAACTTTTTTTTTTTTTTAAACTTCTTTAACATATATTGTATATGTTTGGATTTTATTTGATATTTGGTTTTGTGTTTCTGCAGCTCGAAGGAGAAGCCCACTCTCGGGTACGTTTACCTGCTATAAATATTATCATCTGAATTTTTGTTGTTTTATCATGCACTAAAATATGCTGCTTGGACATGATTAAAAAAATCCAATGATTTCTTGTGTTGATTATTGTTAACTGTTGATAAATACGTGACATTTGAGTGTGTTTAATGCAGTTTTGACTTTCCCGTTTTATTTATTTCCTCTTGGGGTGGTCCTATTTTTGGTACTCTATTTTCTTGGAGCTGTCTATGTAATTTATTTATTTATTTTGGTATTATTTGGATTTGACTAATCTTGCTGGACCAATGTTTAGTTTTGTGAATTAACGAGTAATTTTCCTGAACAAGATGCATTTTAGCGAAAAAAAATTCAATAATTTCTTATTAAAATATGACTTTGAAAAGGATTGCAATAGCAGTCTTCTTATACGCTAGATGATGACTCGTGCAGTCATGTTATTGGTTTTAGCTTTTTAGTATATAAAATTCCAATATCAGTTATAATTTGAGTTCGTATCTTAAAATATATTACTTATCTTATAATATTTACTTAGTTATACTGTTTCTTTTCTTTGCAGTATCTTATATTCTTTTTGACAGTTTTCCGATGCATAAAGCAGAGGGAAAGCTAAGAAACAGCTTTCTTTTTGCTTCAAAAAAAAATGGAAGACTGTCTTAAAATTATGTGTAGCTAGAGCCTTAGATTTATTAGGGTCATCTTCACCAATGTCTTAATTCAAGTTTGTGGTTTTAGTTTTGATAATTCGTTAAGTCAAAGAAAAAATTGGGCACCTGTTTGACTTCTCGAGTGTGAAATTGAAGAAGCTATGCTTTATTGTCTTCTATTATTTTGTTTTTGGTAATATAAATTTCTAAAGCTGAAGGACGAATACAAGAAAAAGATAAAGGAAATTCTAAAAAACTACAACAAAACTAAAGTTATGTGCAAAGCAAGTGCTATCACCAAGGGCAAAGTGTCCACCTTCCCATTTTTTTTTCTCAGATTCAAGTTAAAAGTCAAAAGTTAAATGCTAAGCTTCACACACTTTTTTATTTATTGTCAACCTGTTGTTCATGGCACCAAGTAGCATTATCCATGAATGGCATGATAGTACATGAATGGACGATACTTATACATATATCTTACTCTTTTTACCGCATAAATATATATCTCTATGTTTCCTTTCACATATCTTTACAGGCAAACATTTCACCATGGGAGACTTATTAACTCTCAAGTTCTTTGTTATTTAACCATATTTTTTACATTTACAGTGGACAGCGGATCAAGACCCGCAAACGGAATATTGCAGCCCCTCTGGACCCTGCAGCATTTGCGGATGCAGTGGTCCAGATTTACCTGGATAATGCTGGTGATCTGGTATGATATTAAACTATTAATTTAACGCAATGAACTGTATTATATACCTTCTGATCTCTCTCTATACTTGTACTTTTTACACTATTCTCACATCATTGCTTCATGAAACCTCTATCCAATTGCAGGAATTAATTGCTAAGAGCATTGAATCTTCAGACCTTAACTTCAGCAGATACGGTGACACCTTTTTTGAGGCAAGAACCTTGATATTGTTTTTTTGTTTTTAGTCTGTTTGACTCAAGTTCTTTAGTTGTAAATTAAACTTAAACATGTATCGAACTGTTTTCAGGTTGTCTTTACCGGAGGGCGTACTCAGCCTGGAACAACCAAGCCTGATGAGGGGGAGCGCCACCCGTACTCTATATTAGACTGTGAGGCTAAACGTGAACTGATTTTGCCGTCTGTAATCTACATTCAGAAGATTTTGAGGCGAAGGCCTTTCTTAATAAAAAATCTTGAAAATGTCATGCGAAGATTTCTCCAGTCACTTGAGTTCTTTGAGGAAAATGAACGAATTAAGCTGGCAATTTTCACAGCACTTGCTTTTTCCCAGAAGCTGTCTGGTCTGCCACCAGAGACCGTCTTCCAGCCACTTCTTAAGGATAACCTAGTTGGAAAAGGGCTGGTTCTTACTTTTATAACAGATTTTTTCAAGGAATATCTGATTGATAATAGCCTTGATGATCTTATTTCCATCTTGAAACGTGGCAAAATGGAGGACAATTTGCTTGATTTCTTTCCGTCTGGGAAACGATCTGCTGAAGCTTTCTCTGAGCATTTCACGTAAGTTCAAGTTTGTGTGTGTGTGTTTTAATTTACAAAAGGGTCTTCGTGGGTAAGAATTTATTTGTAATTTTGAAACTGCAGCAAGGCAGGGATGGGTTCTTTAGTCGAATATAATGACAAGAAGATCTTTGAGGTGAAGGTGAAAGAAATGAAATCTGCTTTAACAACTCAGATATCAGAGGAAGCTGATCTCTCTGAAGTGATAGAAACCGTGAAACAGCATGTTAAAGATGCTAAATTGCCAGAAATTGAGGTTGTGAGGATTCTTTGGGATGTTGTGATGGATTCTGTTCAATGGTCAGGAAAGAACCAACAACAGAATGTTAACCTTGCTCTCCGTCAGGTAAGTTATAACAAGATCTTTTATGAAAAAGCAGGTGTAATCTTCTCTTTGGTTTTAATTCGGTGTTTTGTTTGTGCAGGTGAAAACTTGGGCAAAGTTATTGAACACATTCTGCACAAGTGGAAAGCTTGAGCTGGAACTGCTTTACAAGGTTCAAGTTCATTGTTATGAAGATACAAAATTAATGAAATTGTTCCCTGAAATTGTGAGGTCTCTTTATGATCAAGATGTTCTTGCTGAAGACACTATACTTCATTGGTTCCGTAAAGGAACCAACCCAAAAGGAAGGTAATATACTTGTATGCAAAAATTATCTTTAATCATGTGACAATCATAAAGATTGTAAGAACAATTTAAACAAGAATCTAGATATATTGAAATCTATGTTTTCTACAATGACACAGGCAAAACTTTGTGAAGGCGCTGGAGCCATTTGTGAAGTGGCTGGAAGAGGCAGAAGAGGAGGAATAGACCGACTGTCCGAATGTCGTGTAATCACCTACTTTACCTCTCTCCTTAATCTGTGTCCCCCTGAAATTTCTGTCTGTACTTTTAACCTTGTTTGAGTTTGCTGTCATTTGTCAAAACGTTTATGATTGCTTGGATTGATTTCAATAAACAATGTTTGTTGACTAATCCTGTTGAGCTATGATTGACTTTGGTCGTGTCTTCAATATCTTGTGTGATGAGCTGTGTTTCGTTGCTAATTGTTGAGCGACGAGGCATTTCCAAAAGCCCACTTGGACCACAGGTCTGAGGTGGCTGCCTGGCTGGAGCCATGGTTCAGCTATCAGACTCTTCTTTATATTGCTTGTTCTGCTGGATCTGAGAGCCGATTTGGATCCTAGGACTGGAGGCGTGGGACGTTGGTTGAGTTATGGCTCATCTAGCCCACTCTCCTTTTTTTTTTTTTTTTTTTTGCTTGTAGCTGAGTCATGGTTATCATATTAAGTTCTAGTATCGAGCCTGAAGGTTCAATAATAGAAACCTTAAGCTCATATACATTTTAATCTCATTATGGAGCCTATGAATGATGATATATGAGTTGTTCTCGCTACTATTGTAGTTTTCAAAATGTTATTTCAATGACCCCTCATTAACGTTTATTATGTATATGTTTAATTATGAGAACCAGAAGCTTATAACTAGTGGAAATTAACATACGTGATGTAGTTGTTAGAAAAAACATGTACGCGAAGTTTTTAACAAGGTTGAGATGGGTGCTGGTTGCGCGTTGCTGTGGCGAGTCGGTGATTTCAAATATTATAACACAATTAAAAGGATAACAACGAAACACTCAACGTCTTAGCAAGAAACTTATCCAGATCAATTTTAATAAAATAACAATGTACACGTAAACGCATCCAATTTTTAAAACCTATACAATTTGCATAAAAAAATATATCAATGTTAACACATTAGAGGAGGGCCGTTATTCTTTACGCTAAACAAGATTTTACTACTTGTACGTTGTCGTAGGGATAACACAGGTATACAAAAACATTTGTATTGCTAAAATGCAACATAAAGAAAATGAAAAAAAAAAAGATAACTCAATATTATTAAAATTAGAAGTCTGATTAAATATAACACTAAAAACAATTAGATACCTAAAGACAACCGTGTGTAACTAAAATTAAAATCAACGAAACACTTAAGAAATATTTAAAAAGAATGAAAAAAATATTAATAAATGTGTTGTCGCATGGATAATGGCATAATGCGGACATACAAAACAGTTGCATTGCTATAACGCAATGTAACAAAAACAGAAACAAAAAAATGATCAACAATGCAAGCGCTTTAACTATTGAGTCTACACAAAAAAAAAAAAAAAACTATGTTACACGACTGTACTTATTACGTTACCAACTTGTGTGCTACATTTGTTGAGAATGAAGATTTTTTTTTACGTTACAAGGTTGTGTCTATTACACCACTAACTCCTTTGCTAAACTTGTCAAGCTCAAATAAAAACAATACAAAAAAAATTTATAAATATCAAAGAAAAAAAAAAGAAACTCACAAAACACACAAAATGATAAGAGGTTGTATATTGTTATGTAAAAAACTCACAAAAGAAAAAATTTGTTAGGTTATGCGGCATAGAGCGTGAGCCTACTCACACCGTGAAACATCAAACCTGGTGTGTTTGAGTGGGCCGGATAACTTTATGACATGGTTTAAACCACGACATAAAGAGGATACGAGATAGAGATAATAGTAGGACTTTTTACCGTTTGAACATTTAATAAAAAATATTTACCCTAAAATCTACCTATTTAAGCCACTTTATACCTCAGTTTTTTTACATATATTTTTTATTGCACTGAGTGTGAAATGACTCAAATACCCTTTATTATTTTAACAAAAAACTAAAACTATTATTTTTCACATACTTATTTTTGTGATGACAAATTTAAGGCCGAGATTCTATCTCGAGCCTGGAGGTAGTCTTAAATCATCATGTTTTTTTGTTTACCATGACTCGAACCCTCCATAACCCTTAAAAGAGAAAACCCCAAACAACGGGTAAAACCTCATCCAGTACGAATCCCAGGCCTTGAACCGGTGACTTTCCGTAAAGGAGGCTCCCGGGTACTACTCGGCCAAGCGACGGATGGAACTTTTCACGTACTTGATCCATAACACCCGAGTCACACGTACCATCGAGTGAGCCAAGATTAAGAATGTTGTTGCTGACGGAGATGACTTTAGGGCCCATTCCATCGCTAGAAAGCCGGGTAACGTTGTAGCTCTTGACGGAGGTGTTAATCCTTTCTTGGGCTCGCCAGGAGACCTGTCTGTCTGAATTGCCTTTCTGATGAACACAGTGTTTTTGTTGTTGGTGATGATTAAAAAGTCTAAGAAGGTGTTTGGGATCAAAATGATTTTTCATGTGCATGATCAAAATATGCTATGTACAAATAACCTTCAAGATTGATACTTAAATAGAAATTTGTTACCAAGTTCATAGATATCAAAGCAAATGATTCATTTATAAGCAAGAAAGACACACTATATTTAGATTTTAATTTCATTGTAATGATTAACACAGCTTCACAGACACCCATTTTGTCAGGATAACTTACCTTTTTTTATTTTCAAGATTATCAAACAGAATTGGCACTTTTGCCATGATTATAGAGCAATTCACTTTCATTCAACTACTGAACATAACAGGAGCCCGGCCCGAGTGGTGCAGCCCGACCCGGCACATCCAATGGAGCAGCTGCAACTCCTCTTTGATTTAACAAACACCTAAAGTTTGCTATCCTTGAGGTCACATCATTCGGATCTTTAGCAAGTTTGTCGGAACGAGTCCACAACCTCTCTTTAATCATAAAAAGATAAAAGAAATGTTAATAACAGAACATTTCTAAGCAAGTGAGATAAAATTCAGTTACCTGCAGCTGCTGCGGCACGTGGCCATATTGTCTGTTCAATGTCTGACGGGTCAATCTTTTCGCCCCATGCACATACTTCACCACCAATAACTAACTTTTGTTGCTTGGGATTTGTGATATTTGCAAGCGGTTCGTTCATATAAACCTGTTGCCAATCACTATTCAAGTGATCCAGATACCACTTGTCTTGGTTGCTTACAATGCATCTTAATCCAGCTTCAACAACTTTCTCAGCAACACCACCCCCGAGCCTATTAACAGATTTGAGGACAAATAATAAATCTTAACAACAGTCTGTAACAATGTAAGTTTAAAAGACATACCAGTTATGGACCACTGTCTTTCTGTCCAATTTACTGCCAAAATTGTTGAAAGTTTCCTCCCTGTAAAAGTATACCAAAATTGGATGTAATTTTGACTACAGGTGTAATAAGAGGTGATTGTAAGGAAGGCATGACACACCAGTTTATAACTTCATAACCATGAGACAAAGCTATCTTTTGTGCCTTCAAGACAAAATACTCGTAAGCTGTAGACTCATTTAGACCCCTCTGTTTCATCCTGAAACATAAAAGGTTCGTTTAAATATGTTCATTTGTCTTTTTTCAGATGGTAATAATATGAAAATAACTTGAGATAATAAAAAGTTTCAGAGATTGTTGAAAATTTACCATTTTCGTATACGAGGGGTTAAGGTCCAGCAACCTGAGATATTAAACTCCAATAGTTATATAAAAGTTGCATACACCGTTGAAAAGTAAATTTTGTCAAATTTCCTAGCTATGAATTATTTACATCCATTATCAATACTATAATTCTAATTTTAATGCTACTGGGATTTGGGAGTGAGAGGATGCAACATAAAAATTCAAGAAAATCAGCAACTTACTGGTGTCAACTTCATCACCTCCCAAATGAACAAACCTGTACTTGAAAATCTTACTGAAATCTGAAACAAGAAAAATAATACTTAACCAGTTAGTTATCAAGATTCCCTGCAAGAAAAAGAGCTGTTCTCAATACAGCTTAAATTAAGGAGATCAGGTGCACCTGAGAGAACCCCGTTTATCAATTTAAACGTGAAATTGTTGCTGATATCAAGTGGCTCCTGACAGTTTTTTGATGGCCATAGTGCAGGGTAACCAATGCCCCTATTGATGATAAGTGTTAATTATTCAACTTTAATATTAGCCAGCATTGTGTTATAACCATAAGAACATAAAAAGGGATGAGAATATATAAGGATTACCAGGATCGAGCATGTCCAGGAACATCAAGCTCAGCAAGCACATTGATTCCCCTTCTTTCGGCATAACTACAAAATGTCACAAAAGTAAAGAAATGCATACTAGAGAAACAGATGCTCCAATTTATGTAAATCAAAATAATAATTTACTTGCCTCACAATATCAGCTGCAGCAGCCACAGTATAGCGTTCTGGTCTGGAATAAGCACCGTTCCACAGTTTGGGGAATGAAGGTATCTCCAATGGGAAAGATTGCTCATCTACAATGTGCCAGTGCAGAACATTCTGCGTTGAATCAAAATAAAAAAGTTCATAATCGTGTTTTCTTCTATCAAATTCTCATTTTGATGGTAGTGACTGTATTGATTATTATAAATTCAGCATTTTAGCATGGCTTTGGGTAAGCCCCAAGTTAAGACATACCAGCTTTGCATAAGCCATAGAATCAATAACTTTTTTTATCATCCGCAATGGCTGATAATGCCGGGAAGTATCTGAACAATGACTCAGAATAATCGTATTAGTAAACAATAATTATCCCAATAATGATGCTTATGACTTCATAATACATTAGTCCTGTAAGTAAATGCAACAAATTAAAAAAAATTACAGGTCTTGTAGCCAAGTAGGGTGGGAAAAAGTTCAACAAAGTAAGATGAAAAAGGTACTTTGCTGAATAGATGTAAAAAGTATATTAATACTAAAAACTAGCCTCCTTGGGACAGTCCACCAAAGTGTGTATCCTATTAGTGAATTTATCATATTAAATATAAATCAACAACAAATTCAAATTATCCAGGAAGTGGAAAAGAAGAAAGAAACATCTTACCAATTAGGAGCCCTCGATATGAGAAACGTGGTCGATCAGTAATGCTTATTGGTGTCTGGCTAACTATAAGCTTTCTTGAATTAAGGTTAAAGTGGCACAACTGACTGAATGTCTGTCATATTATCAACAACATAATTAATAAATCGACACCATTAAAACAATTTTAGATCTTGATAAAAGAAATTATAAAAGCGTGCAACATAACGAGTAACCTGCAGCCCATGTAGAGCTCCATAAACAGTAGCTGCCTGCATAAAAGATTCATCCAATCAAATAAAAAAACTTTATATTCATGAACATGTTCAAGTTATAACTTGGTCAAAGTGTCATTCACACCAACCTCAATATGTGCATAATTTGGATTTCCTTTTGGATTAACATACAACTTATATGACTCATCCACACCATATTGCAGCTGCACAAAACAGCACCATATCAGTCACCAAATCTTAACATCCGCAAATTCACGAATAACAATACCTTGTCATCTTCCGAAAAGATAACCACATGGATTCCCTGTAAAATGACAGATTGATCAACTTTCCCAAAGTTGTATTCAATAACATTGTTTGATGTAATAACATCAAGTAACCTAGTGAAACCATCCTTGAGTATGCTAGATTTATCCTTGTATTTGCTACCACCAATCTTGAGATTAAAGTCCTTACTTATAACAACAGTTTTGTTCCCATATTCTACTGATTCAGGCATGGGCCATATGTTGATATTCTTTGGATAATTATTACCTCCAAATACAAAAATCAATTGAAACATAATACCAAAAAAGATGGTTTGCCATATCATCTTTCCGTCTCAGCAATTCCTGCAACAAAAAGACATCCAAAATATGTTTATTTAGCATAAAACAATTAAAAAAAACAACCAAAATAGGATATAATGCAAATAGGCATCAATTTTCCCAAATTGATTGTTGCAGAAAGTACAGTTTTTTTAAGAGATACACTGCCAAAAAAACACTCCAAAACAAAATTATGCAGTTTTAAGCGATTGAACCCTCAAATTCATCGTCATTGTATTCATAACTGGAATCATCCATAATATCATCCAAAAAAACAATGCAACATATCATAGTTTTCATCAAACTGAGAAACAACAACTTGAAAAGGAAAAAAACAGCAAAATACACGGAATAGAAATCAGATGACATAAGTGTGAAATGATGATGATAAAAAAAGGAATCTAGAAGATGAGCATTTGACCTGTGACGAAAAGTTGAAGAGAGAGAATAATGTTGTGGATGAGAGAGAGAAATCGGATGTAGATTTATAGATCTGTAAAGTATCTCCGCCCATATTCGTGAATTATTATTTAATAATATTACTATTTTGATGATGAATCCATTTGCAGTGTGAAATGTAGTTATTGGGGTGGGAGGGAGGGAGGACCCCGTGAAAAGCAGTTGGTGGCGATTCTTTCGTTTTTCTTTCTTTGTCTGTATTCCTAATTTCCTCCTGTTAAAGAGAGAGAAACCGGCCATGTCTGTT